>JAODKN010000104.1:25889479-25903088 GCA_026774425.1 Petrocephalus zakoni | reverse complement strand
GCAATTGCAATGCCTTGATTTTAGTAAGGTTAGTACACAGTCATTGCCATAAATGCAATGGTACTAATTATTGGCATGATTTCTTTCTGTGTTTCGGTTTTCGGCCTTCGGCCTTGGTTTCCTCTTTTTTGGTTTTCGGTTTCGGCCAAGAATTTTCATCTCGGTGCATCCCTAATAATATTTATACATCATAATTGAAAAAATTGAAAATTGGCATAACTGAAATTGGCATGAGGCAGGAACCAACCCTGGGAGGAGCTGTCACTCAAATCACAGGGTGCACGCTCACTTACTCACATATGGTCAATTTAGGCACTCCACTTTACTTGTGTTGCATGTTTTTGGACTGTGGGAGGAAACCAGAGGATCAGCTGAAAGGCGGCACACACTACTCACTGCATTACTGTGCCATCCTCAATGGTATAATGTGTGATGTTACTTTTGACATTGCATGTTATGCACAAACAATGGTTACATTGTGAAGACCACAACAGTCAGCTAGGTTAAGACCATCAGCAAGCTACACTAAAACATTTGCACTCAATCATAGGAAACAATTCTTTTTCTCTTTATCTACAGTATGTCTATTAAAAAGAAAAAAAACAGTCTAAAATTTACTGCCACTGCTTCTGCATGAGCTCTGCATGCACTCTGCAAGCTAATCATAATCATTCTCATCCATGCTGTTTCACTGACTCATAAACAGTGTAAATTTGTGAGAAATTTAATGAAAATTAGGAGATGAAAAGTGACCAAGAACTGGTCAACAAAGGAAATTTGTTTTCCTCGGTTTGGAAATATTTTGAATCATAGAGATTTAGTATAAAATAAGTGAATTGTCAGCAACGTTTTTGTCTATTAGCAGAACTTGCAGCAACACTACCAAGCTACTTGTTATAATAAGGTCTATGTGATAGGTAATTTTGGATGAACAACTCCGTGTTTTGTTTTATAAATTGCAATCATATTTAATATTTGTCACAATATCAAATATTACAATGTGACCATTCTAATATTGTTCAGCCCTACTCAATACACAGTTACGTACCCTTCTTGTTTTAGTGGCAATTATCTTGAGATACAGGAATCGTAGAAAGTAAATTAAGCCAAATGATTTAAAGCAAAGGGGTAACAAAGACAAGCTAGACAACAAGAGGCTGATGGGCACATAGCTTATAGCGATCCATGGCTAACCCCACATTATTGAGTAAGAACATCTTCTGCACCTTCATTCACTTTTAAAGTGAAATGCTTCCACACATCTTCTCCGCTATGTTGCGTCTTCTTTCGGCCACATCGTTAAGTAATCAAGAACCAAAATTTCAATAGATGCTTTTTAAAAACTGAGTAACGTTTAAAATCGAGTAATCATGACAGCTCTAGTGCCATGTACACAGAACAATTAAAAGACTCCATAAAACATCATCACTCAAATATACTTTCTCAGGCACTGACATGAGCCGGGTCCCCCTGCTTTCCTGCTCTGAAAGATTATATCTACAGGAAAAAAACTAAGCCAAATATGGTGCTCCGGGATACAAGGCAAACTCCAAAAACTTCTAAGCAGACAATTCATTACCATTGCATGTCATAAGTGGTCATGGGCATGTAAAAATATGTAACAGCCTAAGGTTTAACCTGCTGTCAAGCCATGGGAACCATTTGGCACTTAGCCTGTGAAAGAGACCTGGAACAGGTCAGTTCCCTGCTCACGAAGCCAACACTTTCTTTAGAGTGCTCCTTTTTTGGACGACCTTCCTGCCTTGGCATTGACCTTACTGATTACAGTACAATCCATAACAGCTTGAGTTTTATTATTCTCCTCACCATGGATGAATTTATTACTTTTACAACTTGAGTATTTTCCATCGTTTTATTTAGAAGATGCATCTGTGCAAAGCACCATATAGATGAGGATTAGAAAGCAGGGTCAGCCAGTGTCCTTGGAGTAATTTGGGTTAAGTACCTTAGTCAAAGGCCCTACAGTAAAATTATTCTTCCACCCATGGGATTTGAACCAGTGATCTTCTACTCAGAGGCACAGGGTCCTAACCCACAAAACCACACACCACCCTATTTTCAAGAGTTTGATGGAAAATATGGCAAAATGAAAGATCACAAAAACAGTAGAAACTTTCCTAAACAGACTACGTTCAAAAATAGTTCAGAATCCAGCGAAAGATGAGATTGGGTCTTGTTATTAAGCCTCACTACTGTTCCTCATTAGATTTAATGAGGCATAGTACTGGATGAGCAAATGGAAAAAGGGTAGATGGACACTATGTAATCAAAACTTATGTTCTGACTAGAGGTCGACCGATATGGGTTTTTCTATAGCTGATGCCGATATTTAGAAATCAGGGTCTGCCTGTGGCCGATATATGCTGCCGTTTTTTTTGCCGATAATTGGATGTTTTCCCCACTATTTGCATGGTAAAATATCATACTAATAATATAGGATACACAACATTTCTCAGCTTAACAACATTTCTTGAACACTGACTTAGAACATAAGTGTCATCCCGGACACTTTGAGCTACTTCAGGTTTTACAAACTACTTTAAACCTGAAAGACTCCTTTGCTTGGCTAATAGTTAATTTCTTCTTGTGCTTTGACTGGTTTGTTTCGATGATTGAAAGACCCATCCAGGCGTTTCACATTAACATTAGTGACGTATGATTATAGGAGACTGACCAATCAGCACACAGCAAGAATGCAGAGCTTAAGTGAAATTCAGGTCCTTTTAATCGAAATGGTAGTTTACAAATCCTGTCCTAGCTCAAAGTTTCCGAGATGACATGGATTATCTGGTCACCCTACATATAAACAAACTATATACACTTAAATAAACACACGAAACTTCTGTCAATGATGGTTTTAATGCCCATCCTTAACATTACCTGTAAGCTACACAGTAAGAAAAGCCCGTATAAATATGTGTCGTGTTAATATGAAGGAATTTTCCGTATATATTTTCCATAGGTGTTTTACCCTTTAATTTGAATTTCGCTTTGCATTGTGGGCGCAAGTACGCCCGCTAATGTCTGTAAATTTAACAAAATAATGTCCCGGCAGAAAATTACCACTACATTATATGTTTTTACGGATTTCTTTTTACATTGTAGAGCTGGTTGACAGCTCGCTATCATTACACCAGTTCCCGACTGTTCTGTAGGCTATTCGCGTTGTCTTTCAAAGCAACACTGCATAGCAAACCAGTTAAATACTGTATAGAGGTCTTTGAAAGATCAGGGGCGGGTTGCACAAAACTCAAGTTTTCCTCTTAAGTATGATACTGCCAATGATATTAAACGTGGTTTGCGTCTGGCAACTTAGAAGTTACAGAAAAGTACGGGGAAAAGAGAGAGAAGCAGGCGAGCAAAACCTGAGCAGATGGATTTATTTTTGTATCTCACATTAAATGCATTAATGAATACCTTCTTCTGCATGCGTCTACATATTTCTGCTTCGAAAATAACCAATATACCTCTGTATCCATCTTTTTGCTGGTACTGGCGGTAAAACTTACCAGTGTTAGCCAGATTAAATGATGAATTATAAAATGTTGCAGGCCGTATGAATAAAATTATAAATCGACTGTCAGTCAGATCTATAATGCTAGATCAATTGATCATGATCATATCCAGTAGCAGATTTTTCGGGATGAGTTCATTTTCTTCATTTGCTGCCATAAACGGCCTGCTGTGGTTAAGGTACAGTCAGGGGTACCTGAAGTTATTCTCCTCACTTTGGTTCTTAGTCTTTTGAGCAACCGCTAAGGGAACTTTAAGGGATTCCATACATATAAGACCAAGATAAGGAGAAAAACAAATACTTACATGGACATTTTAAGGAAACCTTAGGGAGGACATTTAAGGATGTTTTGTGCAACTCATTTGATTTCAAGAAAATCTTAAACTTAAGGTGTTTTGTGCAACCCGCCCCAGAATTTAAGTCGTTCCGTTCTCTCCAGGGATTCTTATGAAAGTTCTGGCTGGGGTCCTGCACAGGGCACAGCATTGGTCACGGGCCAGTCTATAAATTGGCGTACTACGCTCAGATATCGGGCGATGCCGATACATTAAAAAATGCCAAATATATCGGCCCGATATAATCGGTCGACCTGTAGTTCTAACAGCATTCATTAATTTAAAAAGCAGCATACAAATTATACAGCACAGCTTAATAGAGGTCTACAAAAAATAGTAATCAGACCTGTCACATTCACAAGGGAACAGCAGACACCAAAAGGTGGCCTGCAGGGTTCAGAGGCCTAACTCACCCCAGCAGGCCTGCTGCTGCCAGATACCTGCGGCTTTTCAATGTCAGCAGGCTGACTGCATTTAAACTGCTATGCCGAGATTGTCTGGGTGCAATGCACAGCAAAAATTTAACTGTTTGAATCACAGTGCTGACATTTTCTCAGGCACTAACAGGACCAGGAAGACAACATGCACCTTCTTCTGGGAATGAGCACTGAACACACCGGCTGAACTACCGAACCCAGGAAAAACTAGAAAATTAAACAGAGTAAACGCCACATACCAGTCTGAAACCAATTCATGCAAATCATGATATGGAGACAGTGTGTAGCTGAGGTGGTTTTAAGATCGCCAGCAAAGCCATTTGGAGGTCAAATGGCCAGCAAGTCATTTGCAGGCTGATCCAAGAACAAGAAGGAGGAAGGGGAAAGAGAGGGCATGTTGGAACACATACTAGCTAGCGGAGTCTAGCGGAGGGGGGCTCATATGGTTAGAGGACAGGAGCCGAAAAGGCAGGCGCTATGAGAGAGACGGGAGGTGGCACTGCAGTATGGCTACATTCCTGAAGAGCCTGTTCCTGAGATATTTAATCACAGTGCAGGTCTGCACTCTGCTTTGCTGAAGCTCTGCATGAAACACCTTCTGCTCTTCCTAGTAGATACTTCCTTAGTTACACTTATAGGTGCTGGTAAAATTTTCACAAATGTATCCACATTCAATTTTCCTGCCTAAATAAGAACATAATTGACAGTGCACTGTAATTTGTGCAGAAATTGCACAAAACATAATTGACAGTGCAATTGATTTGTGCAGAAAAAAACAGTGGATATATTCTGGAATTTTCATTTCAATTATGATTTTATAACCAAGCCAAAGCACCCATAAATCTCAGTCAATTCTGGGATCTCAGGAAAATCTGACTTTTCCCAGACACACATTGTACTGTCAAGATTGGGACAATTACAAACAATCACAGAAGAAACTCTGTCGCATTTCATCAAACACATATGCATTACCTAGTGTTTTCATATTTCTCTCTGAAATTCAGCACCAATTTTTCCTGAGGCAGGACACACGTGGTTAGGGGCTTGTTCTGATATTGACTATTTAAGAAGTCTAAAATAGGGCCTGTATGCCAGTTCCAACTATACAAGGGTGTGAAATAGGCCCACAGAAACTCAGTGCAAGTCACAGGCCATGTACACATTTATACAGAGGATGTGAAACTCGGACACAGTAAAATGAGATGGTCAGAGGCCCTCTGGACCGGCAATGAGTTACTCAAAAAGCAGAGTTACTCAGTAACAAGGGCATAAGGCATGTGGTCTTCTAGGTCAAAGGCCAGTTTGCAGAGCTTCCCCTGACAAAATGGCTGCTGTCAATCTAAACTACCTATTCAAAACATCCCTGAGCCTTGTTCACCTTTGTTACACAAAACTTCATCAGGCATGAAAAAATAGCTGCAGTCAGCTTAAGAACAGCACAGACAAGAACAATTAGAACATATTCAAACAAGTTATCCTGCTATATTCCAAATCATACAGAGTTGAAACTACCCAGTTACTGCAATTTCATTGTGACTAATTAGGACAGCTGCTTAACGGACAAAAACTGACAAAGTATATAACAAAGCTATAAACTTACAAATTCTAAACTATCAGGATAATGGTCTAGGAAGTAAATGACTAACCCAAAGGCTGATTTTACAAGGAGGGCTACCTGTGAGTCAAACAATGAACCAGAGTTACACCAAAACAAATATACAACTCAAAAAAATAAAAACACTAGTCGCTTAATTGATCAATGGTTATATTACTACTGCTCTACATCCCGGACATCTCAGCAGTTTAGCAACGGCTTGACAATGTCCAGGACTGAGCCCATCCTACACTAGGAAGAACAACTTGTTGATATCAACAGTTACTGCCATTTAAAGTTCATACAAATAAATAACAAATGACAGATCAACGGGCACGGCTGGAACTGGCATGCAAATCTCATGCCTGAGAATTTATCAGAAGAAGCCAGATGTGCCCGTTTTCTTTAGAGAAGTTCAAGGCCAACCATCCATTACCTGCAAAATCAAACAGGAGAGCTTCTGCCACGTAATACTTACACATAAGGGTGCTGAAAGCCACGACGCCAAGGAGCCCTTGCAGGAAGATGCCGAAAGAGTCCATCAATGCACCATTCTTGCAGCCTTGGTTGTCTGAGGCTGGCGCGGAGCCAGCTGACGAGGACGAGTTCAGAGAAGAAGCTGCGGAGAGCATGCCACCTGGAGCACCCGCGTCCCCAGGCCGGGACACCATTCTCACCCCATTATCCACCATGGCAGGCAGCTCAACAAGACGTAACAGTGGGTGAATAAACCACGACGGGAAAAGTCAAAGTCCGGTTTCCGCGCCAAGCGTCGAGTCTCCGTAGCACGGCGTGTGTTTCAGTCTGACGGCACATGGAGCCCCGCGATGCGGACGACAGCCGGACTAGCATGGGCGTACTGGCAGGCGAAACGCCCCGGCGTCCCGGGACTCGTCTCCGCTGTGCCGGGATGTGACAGCCCCAGAATCCGTGTCCCCGGCTCTCAGGGCCATGTGGCCGCTTCGGTAATTAGGCACGCACTTTCCCGCAGGAACACAGGCAGCTACCCTCGGCGAAAGGCTCCTCGGACTGCCTTCGGGCAACTTGGGCGAGCCGAAGCGGACCTCACGGCGGTGGGAAGCGGCGCCCGGCCGGTCACCCGGGGCTGCCAGCCTCTTCCCATCACGTTCGGAGGGTGAAAGAGCAGGCGACGGGCGTTTCGGTCCGGCGACTGGCTGCCTACGTGACCTATGCTAATCGGCAAGGAGGACCGCCAAACCGCTCGCTCCTAACCACGGGATAATATGCGATAAGAAGCAGGACAGGCTGCCTCACACCAGCCGCTTCCAGGTGCCGCCGTCCCTAACCCTAGCAGATAGTTACCTCAGCGTTACACCCTCCATAACTCGCCAATATTCCCCACGCAGCAAACTTTCCCTTAACATTTCAAACGCACGACGTAAAGTTCCCCTGACAGCGTCCGACCACGGGCAGGTTTATTCCGGCCGCCCTCGTGTCCCCCCCCCCGTAAGAGCTGCCGCTGGCGAACGCGGACTCACATCTGCCCACACGGCCGCCTACGCCGCCGATCCCCGAAGGAAGGCAGGCGCTCCGCAGAAGCAAACTCGCTCCAGAAAACACCGAATAGACGGGATGACCACAGTCACCGTCCCCGACATCAGCATCCTCTCTGCCGACGAGATAACAGCGTAGGTTAGCAGGCTAGCTAGATTTCAGAGTGAATAACGAAGAACTACAATAATGCGTCGTCTTAGACTCCGAGTCGCCGAAACTGTTTGTCCTATACGCTACATACAAAGAATATTCTATCGGCGTCTACGTCTATCATCTTTTTTACGAGTTCGAAAACAGCCATTCCAGCTGCTTCCTTGCCCACTCATTACCAACTCCTGCCGTGATGACGTCTGGGAACACGCCGCCGAGCGAGGTGCATTCTGGGGATTGTATGATAAGCAAGGAAAAACGGAACTACATTTGGAAGACGAGTGCTGAACCGAGTATCTGAATGTCATAAGGTTAAAATAATATAAAATAAAAAATAAAAAAGAACAGTTCAGTGTTTAAGTTAAATATCCTCCCCAATTTAACGACAATTATCAATTTAAGTTGCTCATTTTCACCCCTTCCTTTAGTGAAGAACATTATTACAAACATGCTTAAACAACTCGCGGAACGTCGCCACGAGATCTACACAGAAAATAACCCAAACCAATATCAGAATTAAAGCTCGATTCATGAAAATGTGGTTTATTTATCATCGTTTTGGTTTTAAATAGCAATCATATTCCACAAACGTATATACAATTTAATTTACATACATAAAATCAACAATCGTTTTTTTCCAGTACGTGGATTTCTTCGCAACCTTAAACATTAGAAGGGGAAAAAGCAACATGCAAGAAAAATGAGTTCAAAACACCTTTAAAACACGTTACTATAAAAACAACAAACAAAAAATAACATATTAAAGGTATTCAAACAAAATAAAACATAACTACCTATTATGAAGTTATTTACAATTTCTGCATCACTTTTACCTGAATAAAAACAAAAAGGTCACTTTCTGTCACACTCGTGTCCCTTTCTAGCTTCTGCAGGGCATCATTTCAAGTTAATCAGGTTAACAGTATAAGTTGTTGCCTTTTGGAGAAAATCCATTAAGCCTCTGACTGGATATAAAGAAATACGTCACTCCTTGTGAGAATACAGAATACACCCGAAGCTGAAGCCAGTAAACCCCATGCCTGGTAAAATAAACATTTCCAACTGTGTCAATATTGAACAGTTGGGTGTTTAAAAGAAAGACCAATAAACGTCAACACAAAAGGTTCTGCTAATTATGATTCATATTGCTTTTTCTTCAAAAGAATATAACAGCTTTTTACAAATGTTCGGGTCAGAAAAAAGGTACGACATACAAAACTCACTTTTGCTTTTTCATATGAGATTAGTTCACCCTAATCCCCTGGACTATATTCCAAAGCCAGTAGCATTTCACAATATAAGGCATGAGCACGATGAATGCTTTCAGAATTCAACTCAGTTTCCCAGAACTCAGTGCTTAGCAAAACCGACCTTTCTGCTGTGTACCCTGATAACCGACTGTTGTCACTATAGTAACAGTGGATTTAAAATGTTTCAAGTGTGATATTGCAGAAAAGCATGATCACATTCATGCTGCAACACAAACTGAATTAGTTTTGAACATTAAATATCGCCTTAAATGTACAATATATACACACACACACACACACACATTGACGAACAAATGCATACAGATTTGAAGAAGAAAAAACAAACCAAAAATGTTCCCTTTACAGGAATATATTACCTGTTTCAGTGTTTGTTTTTGTGCTTGGCTTTTTGCATTTTATTTATTTTTCACACTTCAAAGCTGGTTAAACATAAAATTGATATGAAATCCAAAACCGCAGTGCCTGTTTAAATAATAACAAAACAGACAGCTAATTAGAAGCCATCAGCTGCTTGCACTGAACAGAGAAAAGCCTCTAATAGGAGGTTTCATGCTGTAGACAGACCAGCACCTTACGGCCACGGCCGATCTGTCCATGAATATAAGGGAGGAAAGCTGCGATGGAGGTGCCCTTAGCTGTAGGTCTACAGCTCCAGCGCATGTGCGTCGTAGTATGCAGAGCAATGAAAACACTTCTCCAGGCCTGGCCCACAGTCTGAGACAATCCTCCCGCTGACTCTGGTGACCTCAGCTAGCAAACTGCTGGTAGAAGGCCAGCTTCACTCTCTCGATGTGGTGGCACAGCTTGATGGCCGGTCCCAACTTAAGACCCATGCACTCCTGCACTGTGGGAAGGGTCAGGAGGAGAAGGGCCTGTCCGTCGATTTCCTGGAAATACAAAATGTGGTGGCAGCGAATTCAGCAGTAAATTTAGAAAAACACAGAGTACATAAATAGACAGGTCCTCCTACTGGCCAGCAGGGGGCATGAAGGACCAGTAACCTGAGGGTTGCTGTACTACGTTTAACTGAATCACAAGTTTGTTTGTATGAAATGTACAGCTGTACAAATGAATATCATAACAAAAAAGTGATGGCTACAAGGTTCAACCATGCAACTAAAAGGTAAACTAAAAAGTTTCCTGTGCTACCTGGTCCAGGAAGATGCGTGCCAGGGGAGCGCAGTCCGTGGTTCTGATGAAGCACACCACGTCCGCCACGCTCCACTCCAGGGGGCTGCTATCCAGCCGCAACTTCTCTGGCACTTCTCCCCGCTGCGGCTAGGAGTGGAGCGACTCGGTCAGAGCCACAGAAGGCAGCCAAAACCAGACACAGCCAATTTTCAAATCTCAAGGACCTAGGCGTCACACAAAGCGCTCACACCCTGCCGGCACCGAAGAGAAAGGAGGGTTCGCTAACCTTTGGCGAGGGGGGTCGGTTTTCGTCGTCGGAGTAGGAGGACGAGCGGGCCTTGCGCCTGCGGCGGGTTCGAGCCGTCTCATTGGGCGTCGGCGAGGGAGGCTGGGATTTCCTCTCCGAGTGCTCAGAGTCATCCAGCAGCTCATCTTGCAGTTCTGAGCCCGAGTCCTCACTCAGGGAATCTTCCTCATCCAGGTCTTCTTCATCGCCACTCCCCTGAGGATAAGTAAAGCGCCAGAGTCAGGAATCAGCTGATTCTGCATCTACTCAGGAGTCACAGGCTATATGTGCACGTGTAGATGTTCGAGATTACCTGTGGTGAGCCGGCGGGGGAGTTATCCAGAGAGCTTGATCGTTTCTTCTTGTGAACGAAGAAGTGCTTCCTCCTCTTTCTCCTCTTCCCCGTCCTCTTCATGCCGCCCTCCAGGTTCGTGTGCCCCCCCGGGGGACGGCCAATCCGCTTGCTTTTCTTTTTGCCATAGTAATGGGCTGTGGAGCATATGCACACCTGTCACATTCCGCCATGAAGAGGTGCAATGCTAAATCAGCGAGGCTAACAGCACACTTCTGTGAACAGAGACCGCCTGTGTCTCAATCAGCCAGTACTGAGATATGCGTTTAAAGTCAAATGAAAACCCGTTATCTATAAAGAATTTCTGCCTCACCTGCAATTTCTGCATTATTTTAGCCTGCGCATTGTAAACCATTCGTATACCACATTGTAAACTGCTGTAAAAGTTGCTAAAGCAGTGATCTAAAGAGACCCACCACTAGGTATTTTATACTGTGGCTAGTTCAGAGGATGGCCTGCTTGGCTCACATTTTTAGGCATGGGGGGGTTTCCCGCGAGGTCTCTGGTTTCCCCAGCAGTCCAATGACATGCAGTTAGGCTGACTGGAAGCCCTAAATGGCCCATAGAGTGAATGACCATATGTATGTGCCCTGTGACAGACGGGCATCCTGTTCAGGGTGTACTCCAGCCTTGTGCCAAGGCCACTCACTACCCTAACCAGCAGATTGAGAATAGATGTTTCTACTGGAGTAAGGCCCTTATTCAACAGCATTACAGCAAACTGCCAGAAGAGGGAGCTTGTTGAACTCACGTTCTAAAATGGTCTTTCCATGAACAACAACAATCCTACACTACTATAAGAATACAACACTATTCGTGTCCATGTGGGAAAATTTTTAAAGATCATACAAGCTTTTCCCAAAAAAACATACACACCAACAAGACTGTAATTTCATCTCAGCATATGACCCATAGATCGTAAGGCTAAAAATGATAATAAAGATACTTTTGATGGCTGCAAATCTGGTCAGTGAGGATTTCAATTACAAGCTTCATAACTAAATTACATAAAGTTACATTAAACTGGCAACATTTTAATGGAGATCAGCAATTATCCTCTCAGTCACCTTTGGCTACATAATTGTGAATTTTAGCCTGGCTTCCACATGCTGTAAACCATGATGTCACATCACAGCACGTTTTAATACATAAGAAAAGTGCACGGAGATATGAATCTCTTTGAAATTAGAATGAATGACTTCAGTTTAACTGATAATGACTGGCTTGCTAATGTACTTCAAGAAAAAGTCAGCCTCAGCCACACGATTATAAGATAGGAAGCAGCTAATGATCAGCAGTGTGTGAGAGAGAGAGAGAGAGAGAGAGACACGGAGTGGGGGCAGGTGGCCAGCCACTTACTGTACTTGGTCTTGGTGAGGATGGAGCAGTTTTCTGAGCAATGCTCCAGCACCATGCGTGGCCCAAACAGGTTGGGGCAGCACTCAAGCCTGATGCAGGTCTTCCTACAAAACTCCGCCACCTGATCTGCAGTTCGCACGATCTCCACTGTGGCCCGATAGCTCTTGCCCTTGTACCTATGAGTCAGGAGCACATGCCGAGTATTAAGGCAGGCCACATTGCAATATCACAGAGCAGCATGCGGTGCTCCGGGGCCACTGTTGGCAGCACTGACTTGGCTTTGAGGGTCTCCCCGTGACCCTGCCAGCGAGACTCCTCATCCAGCTGCAGCTCCCGGAGCACGCGGCTTGGCTTGTAGGCCGCATTTATCAGGAGTGTCAGCACCTGGAGAAAAATGACGGGCAGGCGTATGAAGATCGTGCAGAGAGAGAGTGAGAGAGCGAAGGGCCGCTAGGAGGCAGAGTAATATTCCTCTGGAGTCATCCTGTCACATAGAGCAGCTTCTGCCTCCAGCCCCTGCCTCTGCCTCCAGCCCCTGCCTCTGCCTCCAGCCCCTGCCTCTGCCTCCAGCCCCTGCCTCTGCCTCCAGACCCTGCCTCTGCCTCCAGACCCTGCCTCTAGCCCAGCTGGGATCGTACCTCCTTTAAGACCAGAACGCAGCTGCCGGGCCCAACACACTGCGGCAGCTCCGCGATGCGGCCCTTGTTTAGGTAGGGCCCAGAGAAACAGCGGTGGTTGAAGTAGATCTTGGGGCAGGAGTACTTTCCGTTGCTCTGTCCTTCGGGGTGACATTCCCAGTAGGTACGAGGTTAGAATGGAAATTACATATGATCCTT
The DNA here is from genome assembly GCA_026774425.1 of Petrocephalus zakoni. Classification (NCBI taxonomy): domain Eukaryota; kingdom Metazoa; phylum Chordata; class Actinopteri; order Osteoglossiformes; family Mormyridae; genus Petrocephalus; species Petrocephalus zakoni. The sequence continues at coordinate 25,890,287 of JAODKN010000104.1, read as the reverse complement.
ACAAATGCAGTGAAACTTACTCAGGACAGCAGGTTACACCACCTCTAACAAAAGGCAAAATGTACAATTGGGACTTATCCAGAGGTGCTGGTCATCAGGGGCATGGCACTAACCGCTCTCTGATTGGTTGTTCTCCTGTTGTTTCAGGGCATCGGGGGGCATGGCTCTGGCTGGAGTCCTGCTGCAGGATCAACACCCAACAGGTCAGTTTATTCCCCAACATAATTCGCTTGCTGCTCACTAGTATCTAGTGACAGTTTTTTTTTTCCCTGATACCTACTGCTTTTCTGGCTGTACCACTGCAACCCGCCTCTGCTTCTGAACTGAAGACATAAGAAAACAGAAACAAGAAGATCCACCTTTAGGGATGGAAAGTAAAACACAACGAAATATGACAGGTGCACCAGCTGGCAGAGAAACACATGCTACTATGCAGGGAAGTTGGCAATCGGCAACTATGGGTGCTGCTACACTGTACTGTTAGAGAGCCTATTGTTTAGCAGATAAAACGCCGATCAATGGACTGATCTAAGGTGGGGGAAACGGTCCTGGTGTGGCCCACCCACCTTGAGGTTTGCTGGGGTGTCTGAGGGCGTAGCCATTGGTCTCACACCAGCTGACGGGAAAGATGTCCATAGAGTTAACGTGCCTGATGAGCTCTGGGACGGACTGCTGCGGCCCTGAAGAGCCAGAGAACATGCTGTCATCACCCAAGACATTTTTACTAACAGAATACAGTCGGACCTCGCTAAGTCGAACTCAATGGGACCAAAAAAAAAATTCGACTTAGGGAGTTTTCGAGTTAGGG
>JAODKN010000104.1:25848595-25863410 GCA_026774425.1 Petrocephalus zakoni | reverse complement strand
AGGGTTGATAAATGAGAACCCAGAGAAAGCAGCCGGGTCCATAGAATCAATGAAGTTCTTGTCACTGTGAGAGAGGCGCGGTTTCTCATTAAGAAACTCCCGGTCAAAGTTGCTGCAGTCGTTGGGAGCTTTCTGTAATTGATAAAAAAAATGTGAGTGTTTATCCATATAGATTTTAAACTGGACTGTGAACTTAAAACAGTGACTTTCCTGTTTTGAATCACAATGATCTATTGATTTCAAACTAGATTGCAATAATGTGACTTTTAAATATACAAATAAAAGGGAACGTACCACTTTCGGTTTGAAGGGGGGATCGACCTCCTTCCTCTCCAAGGCAGCCCAGTTAATGGCCCTGAAGAAAGGCTGGGCACGTATGTTACCAATAATGCCGAGTCTTCGGGAGGGATCTCGCTCAAACAACTTGGGAAGGAAAAATAAATGACAATACTGAGTAGAAACCAAGATGCTAATTTATAAAAAACAATTTCATATGATATTGATCTTATGTTCTTTTGTTCAGAGAGAAAGAAAAAAGGGAAAATGGACAAACCTTCTCCAGCAGGTCTTTAGCTTCCTTAGTCATCCAACGTGGGTACAGAGGAGTGTCCATGCGGATGGACTCAAACAGCTCATCCTCATCATCACCATGGAACGGTGACTGGCCAATTAACATCTCGTACACGAGCACACCGAATGACCACCAGTCCACTGAAAAGGAGTATTTTTGTCCCAGAAGGATCTGAGGACACACGAGCATAATATGTGTTGCTTACATTTCTTCAGTAACAGATTTCCAGACTAACAAGCCATGGTGGGAATTTAGACCTATTTCACAATTTAAATAACAGCTAAGGCAAAAATATTTTAAGTAAAATATTCAGCAAATATTTTTTACAATACATTTCAATCATAAAACATTTCCTCACCTCAGGAGCAATATAATCTGGTGTACCGCAGAAGGTTGTGGCCCGATTCTCCCCAAAGACGTTCTCCTTGCACATGCCAAAGTCTGCTATCTTGATGTGTCCATCTCGATCCAGCATTACATTGTCCAGCTTCAGGTCCCTAAAGAGAAGAAAAGAAGATGAAGAAAATGAAAAAAGAGAGGCGAACAGAGAATGAGTAAACGCATAAAGAACAGGAAAATGCCTCCCAGAAGTGCAGCCTTTGGTGGGCTAAAGCCTAACTGAACTGAGTAGATGCAGTTGGTTTCAGCTTCCCTAATGCAACACATGACATAGACCTGCTGTTCAGTGTGGTGCGCTCGCACACCAAGCTGAACACAGAGAATATACTTATAGGTCACCAAAGGGTTAAAATGTAGTTAATTCACCTGTAGATGATGCCTTTGGAGTGGAGAAACTGCAGACCACAGACGATCTCAGCTGAGTAGAACCTAACCGGGAGAGAGAGATCAGTCCACAGGCAAGACAAGAGAAGCAGAGGAAAGCAACCTGGCAGCTGCTGGTGTCGGGTTTGACCTCAATGGGATGAATAATTCAGAAGAACATTTATCTCCTCCAGTGAACAGGTGAGACTTCTCTTGACAATGAGCATTGCTAATGAGCACATAACTGGCCACCTGCTGGACAGGCAATGCCTTGCGTTCATTTGCCAATTAGGTAAAATTCAAAACAAAAAGTAATCTCTGATGGTAAACGATTGTCACAAGTTGTGCATTTAAGTGAAAAAGGTGCGATGGAAAAAGGAACATGTGCATTTATTCACACATCTGATAACAAGAATAGTGGTCATTATGTCTTCTGCCTCTAGAGGTCAGCACATCACAATGGTGATGAAGACACAAAAGAAACCCACAACCAAGAAATGTGGGATTTTCCAAAACAGGAACAGCAGGCAATTTTTCTTAGTGAATACTGAAATATCATCTTTTAGTAGACCACAGAATAATAACAAAAGACCTGAGGATTTCCAGGCGCTACTGCAAATGCAGAGACTCCATGTGGAGGGGGAGAGAGAGACTGGAAAGGGGGCTATGGATTTGAGGGTGAAGGGGAGCAGACACCATAGATCTTATTTGGTTACTCTGGACTTGTTTTTGTGGCGTTTACAAACCTTTTAACCTGATTGTAGAAGATGATTGACATTTTATTTTCTGATGACTGCAATCGATCTTAAAGAAACACTTGTACGGCCTATTCTGAGCAGAAATAAAAGGTGGCATCTTCTGAACAAACACTGTACCTGCCCATTATTCCATCCCTTCTCCCGCTCGGGGAAAGTTAACCTATTCGTTAACGGACAAAAGTTTCCGTGTGCAATATTCATCTGTGCCCATGCCAAAATATTTAGATTGAGAAAAAACTGGGGTACGTTTATAAATGCCATGTCTAGGATAAAAAGATTGCAATTTGCTCAAAGTCCACCAGAATTTGAAATGGTGTTGATCTCTGCTCCTAATGTACCATTTCTTCTGATAAACTCCACAACTCTGGGGCCAGTGTGTGGCCTAGTGGGCTAAGCCTCTATGCCTGTGGGTCCTTGAGCAAGACACTTGAACCCCAGCTCCCTAGGCACTGCAAGAGGTGGCTGCCCTTCTTGCCCAAGACTGCTCTCATGGAGCAAGATTTGGGGGAGGTTAAAAGAATTTCCCCACAGGGATCAATAAAACATATCTATTATTTATTGTTCCACATTTACACTTCCATGATTTTGAGAATGGACCCCCCCCCCCGGCAAATTTTATCGTTGGGGATCCTGATGTTGGCAGGTATGCAAACATTAACCAAATCATTACTTCTTATCACTTTTGCACAAAGTCGATACACGGCTCCCCGGCCAGACCACACCCCTTCCCACAGGAGTGAAGTGGGCACTAGATCCAGTCCTATTGACTGAAATAGATTCCCTCGGCTGGAAGTGAAGTGAATGGAGGAGCTGTGCTAATTTTGCTTACGGAGGCTACTTACGTGGCTCTGCTTAGATCAAAGCGTCCCTTCTCCTGTATATGAAACATTAGGTCTCCCCCATTTAGGTACTCCATGACAAAGAAGAGGTGCTCCTGTGGATACAGACAGTGTGACAGAGTCAGCTGGACACACACCTGCTTTGGGGACAGGGTCCAGTGCACTTCGCTACATCTTGGGCCAGTGCCAAACAGGGAGGGTGGCTACCTTAGTTTGAAAGGCGCAGTGCAGGTGTGTGAGGAAGGGGTTGTCCCAAGCCAGTGCCAGTACTCTCTTCTCAACCATGGTGCACTCCACGTCATCGTCCATCAGCACCACATCCTTCTTCAGAGCCTTGATGGCAAAGTACTCACTGTGCCCCTTCAGCTCTGCTAACAGCACCTAGGATGAGGGAGATCTTTAAGTGTCGTTTCTTCAGGAGACCTAGATTATCCAGAATGTGCTAAGAAGCCAGAAATTATGCAGCATACACTGCTGCTATATGACATTCGTTTCCTTGTGCAGACTGTAATCAGTACCACTTAGAACAAGCAGATGTCGAGCCATACCTTCCCAAAGCTGCCTTTTCCCAGCACCTTGTGAAAGATGAAGTTCTCCACATTGACTCGTGTCTGGTGCGTGATGCGGGAGGGGGGCCGGGGGGGTGTGGTGCTGTCCCACAGCTTGCCATACTGGGAGCCATCTGCTTAAAGGACACACATGAATGGAGAAAGAGAAGAGTGGGGTAGGATCAGGCAGACTGGCGTCAGCAGTGACAGCAGCGGTTAATGTGTCCGGGGCCCAGCAGCGACTCGCTGCTCACAGCACATCTCCCTAAATCACTGCCACGGCTCACGCGGAGACCCCAGCTGGAACTACAGCTAGATTCCTTCAGAATTCTTCAGCCTTGGTAAAGATGTGACCTTGAAGTCTTCCTAATAAAGTCTGAACAGTGTGGATGACTGAGAAGATAGCAGGGTTTCATGACAATCTATGTTGCCTGTGGAAATAACGGTTAAAAAAAAAAAAATAATGCAGTGAAAACTCACCATTGACATCCAGACCAGGGGCTTTATTGAAGGGCTGGTAGATTCCAAAGTCATCCGCTAGATTAGGGTCGGAGCGTCTAGTGGATTTCTGGAGAGAAATGAATTCTTGTGACAAATGCCATCCACCGTCATATTGGACATATGTTGTTTTATATGGCATGCTTTGTTATATCATGTCACTAAACGCACACGCAAGCTCATCCTGTCCCTTTCTCAGCCACTCTCCTCCCACCCTTCAGTGAGAGGCTGAGAAAGTGAGAGTTCTGGGGGAATGTAGTGGGGGGAAGCAGATAATTAAAGCAAAACACCAAGAAAGGTGTGTTCTGGGCGCATGACTATGAATCAGAGCGAGTTAGGGAGGAAGCGGCGAGGAAGACAAAAGTTGCTGGGCATCTGCTCTGTCCAAAGGACATTCTCCTCCTGCTGCAGAGGCTGACAAAAAACAGCAAGCAATCGCCACACGAGTGCATGCCATACAGACACACACACACTTCTCATATTCATATCTTTATGGGGACTCTCCATTCATTTATATGGGTATAACCGTAAGCCCAACTATGACAATGTTAAACCATCTCCAGCCCCAACCTTAACTATAACTAACCAAAGGAAATACCAGGGTTTTGGCATTTATAGTTTCTCGACAATGGAGTATAGTAAAAAAATGTCCCCACAAAGTAAAAAGTTACAGGCTTTTATCACATTGTGGGGATATCTGGTCCCGACAACGTAATAATTACACACACAAACAAACACACATTATGGCTTACCACTATATTCTGCTTCTACTCTCAGGGACACATGGGTTGAGGAAGAGGAGAGGAGATACTGAGTCATGCACATGCACACAGTAAGCCTATGGATCTAATACCTATCATGGACAACATGGTATGACTTAATGTGTCTTGGTGGCAATAATTTATGTCAGGTCTGAAAACTTGCCTCATTTAAATTAAGGCTGTAACTATACACAAATTTGTTGTGTGCCACCGACACGGATGGAACCTAAATTGACAAGTAGATCTTTAACATGGAAAACATTCTGGTTTCCCAATATACTTCACCAACACTGGAGAGACAGTATTTGATAAGACTAAGAGTGTCAGTCAGCTGTATTATACGAAATCAGATATGTTGCTAGAAACACATCCAATGTGCTAAATCATTTGAGATGATATCATCCAAGTGTGCGTATGACTGGATCAAGAGAGCAATAGCTTTTGGTTTACAAATATTCCCTAATTGTGTTTGTAGTTTTGATAATTTCAGAACAGACTCCTTTTTTCCCTGCTGTGCACAAAATTGCACTGAACCATCTTTCGTACTGTTATAATGTTAATCTGAGCAGCCTTTTGCAAATTCAGTCCCAGTGTATTCATCATTGAGAAAATACTGAAGCAGCAGCTACACAAAGACCCATTTGCACTGCTTCTCCTAATGAGGCTTCCCCCAGTTGTCTCTGCCATGCAGTGGTGGGTGCTGTGCTGAGGAGGAGGCTGTGTGGAAGCCATCGGAGGCCCACAGGAAGGCCTCCCGTCTTCCACACCCACTTCCTTCCCACTACCAGTGGCTCACTAAGCAAAAGTGGTATCAATAAGAAATACTGTGGCCTCTGAGTGTAACCATAACAATAAATTCATTGTCAAAAATACATTTAAAATCGAACATATGCTACAGTGATTGTAGTATTTGACCGTCATTTATTCAAACAAAAATAAACCCTATTTGTTATGTAACACTTCGGCTACAATAGACAGAGTAGGAATACACCTGGAATCCCTTTGACTGCGGAAAGGGCTGCCTGTCACCCACACTCACCTGGCTGACTTGCGTCAGGGCCTCAGCAAGCAGCTTCTGATTGATCCCACACAGATTGGCCACCTTCGTCTGGCACTTGTGATGGACGTTCATAGCGCAATCTGTTTCCCGGTAAGAGACAGCAGAGTGTGTGAGTGGGGAACAAGCAGTTTGTGTGAGATGAGAGAAAATGTGGAACAGAGTGTGGAACAGCGAGTGAGATGCAATTACATGTATGTTTAGCTGGTTTTGGTGACCCCTGCGAAGCAGCCTGATGGCGAGCCTGCTTACCTTCACACTTGAGGCCCTGCTTGACCAGGCCCCACAGGAGGCTGCCGCAGTGGTCGCAGAAGGTCGGGCTCATGTAATTGTAGGTCTTGAAGCGATGCGGCATGTCGATCTTGAAGCGCTCCTTTTGAAACTGAAGACATGTGCAAGGCCTCAGCCACACAGAGCAGCCCAATCACTACTCGAATCGGGCACCTAAGCTCACTTTCTGCCTGTCTTAGCAGCTTCATGGTTCTGAGTAGACCATGTGACCTCCACTAACAATGTGCTTTAAATGGCCATCTCCTCTGTCAGTTTCTTGACTTCGATGCTAAAGAAGATGGCTGCGAGTTTTAGGAGCAAAGGATTATCCACACCTACTGCTCACAATTCCACCTGCCCTCCCACCAGTGCTATGTCACACCCCACTACACCTAGAGCTTTATTTCTGACATTTTTATGCTGTGGGTATTGATGCTGTGTTTCTTATGAACAACACACCCCATCTCAGGCTTTTCAGACTGAGCTTGGTGCTGGGGTGGAACTGTCCAGGCCAGTGCTGGAATTCTTTCTGTGTGTCAAAGAAGAACCTGTTTAGGAGTGATGGGAAGTGGCTGCCCAACACCTTGTTGGTACTCAGCATGGCTGACCATGAGCACCCCTCAAGCCATGGCGTTTCTGAGATGCTCTGATCTAGTCATCTGGCCATTTGCCCCTTACCAAAGTCACTCAAGTCTCTGACCATTTCTTCTGCATTCAGCACATTGGCTACGACTACCTAATGTTAGCTTACCAGCTACTACATAGTTACTGTTTAATTGCTTCATGTGGGGGTGGTCATAATATTTGGCATATCAGTGTGTGTGTACATATAAAATACACATATACATATACACACACACACATATATATAATGATAGCCATTGTCTTGATCAAATCCGGTGTCCCTGATGTGAGAACTCTGTCTGCGCCGTCTGACACTAGTTGAGCAATACCATTCCCCCGACGCCATCACAGCTATCTCCATTGTTCCATTTGATATCTGTTACCAGGGCGTTCAATGTAAGAGGAGCCTAGCATAGATGTGCAGGAAGTAAATTACTGCAATCTCTCTTGAGAAAATGCAAGTTTGAAGCACTGAAAAATACAATCCTCATTCTAAGTGGTAATTTAAGAACAGTGCTTTGTTGAAAATACATACCTCAATGCATCTATTACAATAAAGATCCTAAACAAAACTAAACATCCACATATTACTTCAAACATGCAAATCAATAAAACCACCTGTGGCGGTAACCTTTATGTTATTATATAATAATTTGCACAGTGGGCATTACACTTTCCTTACCACAGTGTCCCGACTGTTTGCCGCGGTTCCAGTGCACCTCCCAATGATCTTGTCGATACATTTCTTGTGAATAGCTGCATTGCATTCTAAGACAGAGGAAACCATTTTCACTCAGCACTGGCATTAGAAACATTAGATTGTTACACAGACAATACCATAAATTATGTGGGCACTGGAAACATACAGTAGATGGACATACATGAGCTAGATAAGTTTAATTGCATTAAACTTATTTTGCCATTTACATCACCCATATAAAATCTGCAGAGGAAACTAGCTTACTTCACAATTTTGACTTGTATTTTGGGTGCCTTGTGGGTTATACTTACCTCTGCACTGGTAGCCTTGCTTATTAAGCCCCCTATAATAAAAAGAAATACAGGAAAAATGTTAAGTGGCCTGTTTACCATAGTAGGACAATGCTATTGAAAATAAAGGTGAAGCATCTCGGTGTGAGCAGACAGGAGAGGGCACAGGTTAAAGTTATATGCTATTAGAATGCAATAAGATATTATTGCAGACCCCTCTCCCATCTCATTGCTACTCCTATACCCCCAGTCTCTATTTCTAGCCCTCTATCTTGGGCAATATCTAATTTTTTTACTGTCCATTCACTATACCACACCCACAATAAATTTCACCACAGGAAAACACTGCGGTATACCGCCCAAGTGTACCCTGCACCCTCTCGCCACCTCCCCAAAATCTGTGTGTGTCTTAGTGTAATCAGGTTTGCTAGATCCGCACCTCTGGCTGTTCTTTCATGTGTCATTAGGAACAAGTGACATGAATAAATTGCCCCAAGATAATACAGTAGGATAATGCATTTCTAATATAGGGTGAGGTTTGGTCAAATGAAGCTGGGGGCGTTGCCTTCTGAAAAATGCTCTTATTGCAGCAATTTTTAGGGCAGGAATAAAAAAAATTCTAATATTCAGCATAGGCTAACACTTGCATATTGGGGGCCTTCCCTCTCACAAGATGACTATTTTATATGCCCTACACTGGGAAAAAATCTCTGTACAAACAAAGCAGATCAATGACCTAGATTCCCCCAACTTCTGACTGAGGAGCAGAGTAGAAAGAGGCAGGCTTAGGGCTTCTGCTGGTGGTTCCATTTAGGGAAGGGAGTGTTGTTCAGCACATAGCAGCATGCAAAGAGACACACCAGGCTCTCCCTGAACTACAGCAGTGCCTCTTCTCTCTCCCTGCCTCACACCTACTTACAAATGCAACAGGATGGTTTTGCATGATAACATATCTGAGCTTAGAGTCAAAGCCAACACTACTATTGCTGTTATGAATAATCAGATGACTGATAATATAATTCAATGTCATGTGATAATGCAGTGAGCTTAAGTGAAGGTAAATACACAAAAACTAATAAATAAAAGAACACAATAATCCCAATGATGATATTATATTCTTGGTGTTATAATGTAGTGTTTTTTGGTAACAGGATATCTTTAGCCATCAGAATGAAACTTACCAGACGAACTCGCGACACACAGAGCAGAAGGTGGGCTGCCGGAAGAAGGTGGCGATGAACTCATGGTTCTTGATATTGTGAACCTTGGCTTGCTTGATGGCACCACGGCGTCGGTTTAGCGTCAGGGCCTGCTCCTCCTTGGCGGGCTGCTTGTTCTCTGAGGACACAGCATCAGGGGAGCCCTGTTTGTAGTGCCCATGACACATTTAACTCTTACGTGGCACAAATGGAGCTTACAACAAATTGGTATTACAATAAACTGACTAACTGAAATCACTAGGCAAAACACAAGATGACAAGTTGAAGAGAATGTTATACGAACAACATACAAACTGTGGTTTTAAGCAAAAAAGAAAACATTCAAGTGAGATTAGACTATGTGCGAGACACTAATTTTCCTTTTTGCTGTAGTAGGTATTTTCACACAACTCCTACGCTTAAATTCCACTAGGAGTGGCCTGCCAATGCAAAACATGCTGCATGCAGAGGAGGTGCCAACCCGGGCATGTTCACACACAGGGGTCTAAAAATACCACACTCTGGGCTGCTTTTCAGAAAAAGCTGGCGGCTGGTGATATTGGTGAGGGCCTTCCTCAGAGTTCCTGAGCTTACAGCAGACTTAAGGAATCGGTCAGAATTCAGTTGGAAACTTGCCTTCCCCCTGGGAGTGAGCGTGCATTTACACCTACTGAATCTAATTGGTCGTGTTACTTTTTAACAGTGTACCAGCTTCACATTTGGACCACAGGTTAGGCTCCACTCAGTAGAGGTGGCAATAACTTTATAGAGAAAGAAATACCAGTCAGGACAGAATGGGTCAGCAAATGTTAAGGCTGTGAGATTAACTGCAAACAGAGTGCTTACATTTACAGTGCACAAACTAAGATCCTTAGAACTGTATTTCTGATTATGGAGTCACTTTCATCTAATATACGTATTTCCAGTCCTTTCACATACAATAAAAATGAAGTAGAACTGAGACTTGGCATACAAAATTTGCCATGTACAATGCCAGTCAAAAATGTTTGCATTGTTGGTTAAACTTCAAGCAGTGCACTCATAGTGAATACCCCCTCAGAACTACACAAAGAAAAGAAAGATGAAGCAAAGTGACAACATAGCCTACATTAATTGTGACGAGTTGGAAAATAAACTGGACCGATCTATTGTACATGTAAAAGACAGCCTTTCGTATTTACTGCGTTGTGACGCGTTAGAATTGATGGGATCGAAGTAGTTGTTACTGTAACCTAATGTTTCAAAGTTTTAATGTCACGCGATCTACCCGCATTACCTTCACGATCTACTGGTCGATCGCGATCGACGTATTGGGCACCTCTGCCCTAGAACAATTAGTTCATTCAGCTGTAATCAGTGTAAAATATGCCTATATTGATGAGTCCAGATCAGTTTTTATTACATTATGTCTGTCATATAATATTTTTCCTTACTTGCCATTGTGTACCTTTTTTCCTGTTGTATATGGTACTGCTTGTACGTAAACTGTATTCAAAAATTTTTGTCCGACAGTGTAAATAAAGGTAAATAAAGTAAAATTAGGCTGGTGGAGCAAGGAAGACTGAACTCATGCAGGGTGTGTGTCTGTATGTGTGACTGTGAATGAGACAGAGAGACAGAGAGAGAGACAGAGAGAGTCAGTCCTGCCTGCTTCTGAAACCCTACCAGTATTTGAGTCTTCCACCAAGTACTGTACTGCCATCATCACCTTCCCGGAGGGCTGCAGGTCAACCTGAACATAAAGACAAGCTATTAATACTAAAATAGGCAAATCATTTTGCATAATAATGCTTAACAAAAGCTGGTCACACACAAACATGTATATGCACGCACACGCGCACACGCACACACACATACCATGTATATCTATCTTTATGGGGACACTCCATTCATTCCTATGAGCATAATCCTGATCCCAACTATGACACCCTTAACCCCTACCCAGCCCTAACCTTAACCACAAGTAACCAAACAAAATATTTTTAGGTTTTTTGATTGCAGATACAGATTTTTATAAAATTGAAGTTATCCTTACGGAGACCAAAACAATGTCCCCACAAGGTAGAAAATAACTGGTTTTTATCACACTGTGGGTACATTGGGTCCCCACAACGTAATATAAATATGTCCACACACACACACACACACACACACACACACACACACACAAATTGCATTCCCATCTTAGTAAGGACCATCCATTCATTTCTATGGGAAAAACCCTAAACGCAATCATGACACCCTTAACCCCTACCCAGCCCAAACCTTAACCATATGTAACCAAACATAATAGAAGACTTTTGGATTTTTACTTTTTGGATGGCATTCTCAGATTTTTATAAAATGTAGTATAGTAGTGAGGACCGAAAAAATGACCTCACTAGTCACAATTTTGGTGGATTTGCTATACTTCTGAGGACCAAAGTGAAAGGTAATTAATTGTCACTGATGACACACCATAGCACATGACAATTAAATGTGCCCTCTGCACTTAACCCATGTGTGACATTGTGACACAGCAGTGGGCAGCTAAATCAGCATCCAGGAAGCAGTGCTCAGGGGCAGTACCTCGCTCAGGGTACCTCAGTGGTACTTGTGGATCAGGGACTCAAACCGGCAACCATTTGATTACATGTTCGCTACCCTAAACAAATTTACCACCAGTGCCCCAAAGGACCAAAGGACCTCACAAGTACAACAAAACCTGTACACACACACACATACTTACCCAGAACTCGGCACGCCCGCTGGCCTTCTTACAGCGCTCCGCCAGCACGGACACACCCACGGTGACCTCGGACAGTGGCTCCTCAGCCGTCTTCATGAGCAGCACCTGCAGCACGCGGCCCTCATAGATGTGGGCGTCAAAGCTGGACTTCCAGGCTGGGTACATCGTGGGCTTCCTCTGCACCAGAGTCTTTCCACGTTCTGTGGGGTGACAGTGTGAGTTAAATCATATAGATTGGCGGTCTTTTCAAACCACACATTTGTTCTTTATTTAAACAACATTATTACAAGACAGAGCAGCATGGTGGCTCAGTGAGTTGTACTGTGGCTTCACACTTAACGTTCATAGCTTTGAGCCCAGGCACACTGCATACGAGTTTGCAGATTCTTCTTAAAATTGCTTGGCCTCACCATGGGTTCTGTGGTCCACAAACTATATTGAATTGCACTTAGCAGTTCACTGTGTGTGCACTGTGTGAAATATAGAGTGTGTTCTGTGCTACAGTTCCTGAAATGGTCTCCAAGCAAAACTGTGAGTCTGTGCCTATGGAAAATGCATGGATGAGCCCTACTGGTCATAAGAAGAAAAAAATAAACATTTCCTTATTTGATGAAGAAGGGGTAAGATTAATATATACTTGATTCACTATTGTGTTTGTAGATGAGCAGAATTTGGAAAGTTGTTGACATTACTGGTGGTTTTCCTAACAGAGCTGTTAGGGAGTTAGCTCTCCATCTAAGGGCACACGGAGCAGGACCCGTGAATGTGAGTTGGCAGTTGTGAGTGCTTTTGTTACTGAGAGAGTAAAAGAGAGAGACAAGTGTATAGGAATGCCAGCTTCATGTTTGTGCAAGCCCTGCTAGATGACCACACATGAATTTATGCGTTTGTGTGTGAGACACCTAGCAGGATGTGATTTTCACCTGTGTTGAGCGACTCCTTCATCTTGATGGCACAGAAGGGCGGGTCTGCCAGCGGGGGAAGGGCACCAAGGTCGAAGGCATTGAAAGCAATCCGCAGGAAGGGAGGCATGGCGACGGGTCACCCAGCTTTCTGCTAAAGAAAAGCTCCACCATTAGCATGTCGCACCTACATACCGGCCCAACATCACCATTTCTAAGACGAGAGCTGTGGTTAACCCATATCGCAGATGGAAACTATTTATCAAACATCTACACCACAGCAACAGTGCATCGCAGAGAAACTGCTGAGCTCTGGGTAGCCATTGGCATAACTTTGCTGGGGTTCATCCCAGCAAGATGGAGGAACAGCAGAATAATGAAATCCATTTAAGCTGTAGGGGAAACAAAAATGCCACTCAGCTTCGCATATCAGTACGAAAGTGAAGTGAAAACTCGAGCTGCGCTGATAATATGGGTACTCTTACCAAAGTCAAAAGAGCAGCGCTGAGGGGAGGATCGGAAACATTTGGACCGAAGGTGCCAATGGGCAGGGGTGTGGGAGGGTCTCCTGGGAAGCGCAGCCAAGCAGCAGGTCTATTCTATACCCACGCCGGGCAGCCTCCACCTGCCACAGTGCCCGCGCTTTCCCTGAACCTCTATTCAAACTCAACACCCACTTCCTAAAAGCCAACACAAGCACGCTACTGCTTTTAACACTAAAGATGCCGTTGGTCTGTGTACCGGTTGTTATGGGTGTGTGTGTACATGGGGAGTGGGGGTCTCCTCACGTGGTCTGCACCTGTACAGACAGGCTGTACCACAGGTTGTAGAGAAACTATATTAGGCACTGGATACATTTATTCTTGGGTCACTATCGATTTTTATCAAAGTTAAAGAGTAATCTGCCCATTCATCTTATGATTCATCGAGTAATCATTTATAATACAATATAATATAATATATCATATAATATAAATTGCAATTTTTGCGAGGCAGGAGCTAATCTCACATGGCAGGGTGCACCCTCAATCACACATACAGTTAAATTATGCAGTCCAGTTCACTAAAGTTGAATGTTTTTGGAAATTGGAGGATTCGCCAAAAAGGCACGCAAACAAGGGGTGAACATGCAAACTCCACACACACACACACACACACACAAAGCGGCGGTGTGTGGCAACAGTGCTACCCAGCGCGCCATGTACCGATAGGCTTGCACGACATGCAATGGTAATATCAACATGGCATTTCATGCACATGCAGTTGTCATATTGTAGGACCATGATAGTCGGCTGGGTTGAAACTAGGGATGCACCGATCTTAAACCGATCTGACGCATGCGCAATACGTCATTCGCACAGCCACGTGCACGCCCACATCCCAGTTACGCACTGACAGATCCGCTAAAATGTCTGTAATTTTGAGATTAGGGCAAGGTCCAAGTACACCGTGGAGGAATCAATGCAAAGACCTTTAACATAAATTTAATTAGACATTTCAGAACTCATTACCCCAGTGAACATGTGTAACAGAGTGAATGTACAACTGCTTTTATCCTATATAATTACCCAAAGATCTATCGGAAACTTATTTTCAAGGCTGATTGTTTTCTAATTATATTTCCCCCTCCTACTTGTGTCGTCTTCCTGTTACCCGGAGGCATGAAGGAGGAGAGGTGTCCATTTACCCGGAACGTATATCAGTGGTGAATATGACTTTCTGTAATTGCCAGGAATAAAACTGGATGGGTCGAGCTGACGATCGGGTCACTCCTTTTTTTAAGCGCCGGGCCAATCAACATTAACACAACGCAGAGAACACCCTGTTCACTCCGGTTACACACGCTCAGTATAAAGAAGCTAGCAAAGTGAAAGCTGATAAACTGAAGCCAGCAAAGCATAAGTTCTACACTTGAGTATATTGCTAATTTTCCAACTCCTAAATATCGCAATGTGATTTTTTTCTAGTAGCATTCAGCCCTACTCAAAATACAAGTAAAAAGAAGAATAAATTAACTATTATACATACATACACACACATTATATATATATATATATATATATACACACACACACACACACACACACACACACACACACACATTATATATATTAATTGGTTATTATCCCCATGACCCGGAAGGATAAGCGGTTTCAGAGATTTTTTCAGAGTTTCAAAGAGTGATTCGCAGTGATTATTATGACAATGTTAGGAATTTTAAATTTACCGATATGCATTTAAATCGCAGTCTTAGTTAGATAACATCCATCCATCCATTTTCCAACACGCTTATCCGAACAGGGTCGCA
>JAODKN010000104.1:25831943-25844780 GCA_026774425.1 Petrocephalus zakoni | reverse complement strand
GTGCACGTAATTTTGCGGGACAATGCTAGCAATATGAAAAAAGCATTGGACAACGCAGGAATGCGTAGCTTAGGCTGTGTAGCACACACACTGCAGCTCATGGTCAACGAAGGGCTACGGTCACAGCGGAGAATCATAATCTCCTTTCCACAGTATGACTTGCATCTTATTAGTTAAGCAATGGTATCAGATCGATACTCGGTATCGGCTGATACCCAAAGCCCAGGAATCCGTATCGGAACTGAAAAAGTTGAATCGGTGCATCCCTACTTTATACTTCTTATGTAATTGAAAAAGGTGAATGAGAGATAGATGTGTACAGCATACCGGGATTGCCAGGTCTGGCCGATCACCTTTTTCAAATCAAAATAATGTCATTTCTCACTTCTGTCACCCTGGTCAACTACAGGCAGGAAGAACGCAACAGCGGGTTCCATCTTCTATCAACGCAGCTTCTAAGTGCCAGAAGATACATAAAATGAGTGTGACCAAAGCACACCCCAAAGCACTATGTGACATAACTTCTAATACATTCATACCCTGCCTTACGTCATTCCAAGACCCCCATTGTAACCCGATTTTTGACATAACCCAAAAATAATGCCTTAAAAATGCTTGAGAAGGACTAATAAATAGATGTAGTAATTGATGTAAATGCACCTTTAATTATTATAAAAGTCAGTGTTCACTTTGCAATCTTAAAAGTCAGTGTTCACCTAGTATTTAATGTATTACTGTAATAAAAGTGACTACATTAAATATTTCATGCAGTTTCATTAAAATAAAATTACGTAATTTTCATACATTTCGTCAAGTCCCTCCAGTTGTCTGCTATACAGGATACAAGGCTGGGATCCACCCTGGATGAAAGGCCAGTCATGTAAACATTTTTTCCCCAGCACAAATTAACCAAAAATAACCAAAGGTGGAATTTATTTTTGATCCAACTCTCCCTACAGATTTTTTTTTTTTTAAATGTACCAGATTAGAAGTTATCCTCATTTCAACTGAGTTCTGTTATACAGATACACAACTAGAGTTATCGCAGAAACAAAAAGATCCACCTGATTCCTACATAGTATCTCCCAGCTGAAATTTGCAGGTCAGGGGACTGCACAATAAAGCATGTGACCATGTTTAGACATACATACATAACTCACACCACCTAGCCAGAAAAAAAACAGCTACACTCATCACAGTACTGGTAAAAGCAGGACCCTGTCCTGAAATATCTGCTACATTTCTACCCTGAAATATTTCACAAGCATCAATGAACAAATATGTCTTTAATGGGTTAAAAGACCTGTAAAGAAAGTGAGGTAAAGTGTAGCCCATCTGTAAAGTGAATGTCCTTAATTTTATTTACCTGGTCATACAGAAATTGCATCCGAGAGCCTGTAAACACACCCACAACCGAGTGCAAAGAACCCTGGTGTTAATGGATCCGCTTTGCTAATTCGGCAGCTGCCTGCCGGGACCCCTTGCAACCACAGAGGTCCAACTGACGTTTCCCACAGCGATAAGAGAGCACTGTGTCAACAATGACTGAGGCTATGACTATCAACAGCAGATGACAGGCCCTAAGGGCATCACCAGCTGTTTTTGTTTAAAATAAGGGTTGGTGCAAGGTTTCTGCCACTGTTTTTGGTGTGCTGCCTTTGAACAATGAGAGCTCATGCGCTATAGTGCCCACCACAATTGCAGTTATGTAAGCTTGCTTGCCCACGTTCTACTTCTTGCCTTAGATAAACCAGTGCATCCTCCGTACTGGTTCCCCGGACAGAAGAAGCCGCCACATACAACACAATTAACAACAGCTTTAAAATTTGGTAAGAGATGTATACAAATCTCATTGGCCCTTTTAAGTCAAAACTCGGAAACAGAATAATCATGCTTCCCCCATTCTTTTTAGGTCGACTCTGAAGTTTGGCCAAAGTTCACAAAACGAAGAGTTGAGAAGGACGACCAAAACTCCAAAAATGGTGGCCAAGGGGCAGGGCCTGAGATCCATAACCCAGTAGAGGGCAGAAGGGAACAAAATTAATGGGGGGGGGGTTCCCAGCTCAGTACTGCAGAGGCTAACAAGGCAGTACTGGGGAAACTGCAGATAGTGCCCAATAACACTGTGCAGCCATACAGCCCTGCCCACATTAGGCGCACAGACGCACACAATAGCCCTTTTAGCTACACTCTCACATTCCTCTGGCAGTTAACTATACAGTATATATCAAGAGGGGAGAGGAGAGAGAGCAATGGCGCGACAGAGAGAGAGAGAAAGATAGAGATTATTTTCCATACAGTTCACTACTGTTGAATCAGAAGTCAATTTAATCTCCGGAATTCATGAGCCAAACTTCACAGATGAATGACTGGCCCTGTTCCAAACCCAGTACAGCCTGCTGGACCTCACTACACCACCTTTCCACAGAATGACCCAGAGGTGGCCATCCAGCAGGCTTTCTAGTGCCAGTAAGCAGGTCAGGACCTGGGCTGCAGCCAATCCAGACAAACTGGGCGGCTGTGATGCTAAACTGAAACACCACCCAGAGCTAGTCTTGAGCAACCACGGCTGCCCATGAAAGCATCAAGCCAAACCAGCCTAAAGAGACAGTGCAACACTGACAGGCTATTCATCAGCATGCAGACAACCAGAGACAGAGGACAAAGCCAAGCCACTGAGATCCAAAGGCAATGCATTTATAGTTAACATAAACCTGTTCGTAATCACTTTATGAGAGAGCAGCAAGAGAGTGTGTGCATGTTGATGGACTGGCATACAGTCCAGGTTCCTCCCTGTCATGCTCCCTGTGCTGTCTGGGCTAGGCTTCAGGCTCACCATGATCCTCTTCTGGATAACTGGTTACGGAAGATTAATGGGTTTCTGCTGTATTAATGGGTGACTAATATTCCAAGGAAGCCAAAATGAGTATAGAAGAACATTTATTTAAGAACTTTTGACTAATAAAGCATTTACAATACCTAGGAGCATATGTTCCCATTTCATGCCTCATTGTTGTACTTTCAGCCAAACAACTGCATCACATTATATGTGCCATCATATGTTTTTGGTGCTGGCCTACTGGCAGAACCACCATTCTTGTGATATCCCTTCCAGTTGAATGCGATGCCCTAAAAACAGTCCTGTCTTTATGTCACCGGCAGAACAGTAACCAAGATTTCTACATCTTCTCATTATAACGGCCCCCTGCTTCCTTTGGGAATTAAGAGTTTTTTTTGGCTTCTGCTGCACATGGAAAGTCAGGGAATGAGGGAGTGTGTACGTGAGGTGAGTAACACTCTGTTTGTTAATTACAGAAAACTTAAAGAAACCCCTTGCGATGACAGCCGCGTCTTGCTGCAACAGTATTCTCTTGCACAAGGAACCCTTGTACCAGACTCTGAGGGAAACAGAGTCTCCTTCACCCCACACCCTATCTAATTCAATCCACATCTGCAGGCTTCCCTGGAGTTCACGCTGAATGCATCATGCTTGCAAGCCCCTACCTGAACACATGCCCGATACAACTCCACATTAAAGGCAATAAATTCAACAGCATGCTGACAGAAAGGGGCAGAGGACAGGTCTGTGAGCAATGCTGCATGCCTGGGATTGTCACAGGACTCCATTAGGAATCTCTTTGCAGGTGGATAGAAAAAGGACAAGTATAATGTGAGAGCTAGCTATTAATCAAAAAAGTAGAGAATTAGAAAGCTGCCAATACAGCTAGGAAAGCAAATAAAACGGGGAGAAAGGAAGTGGGCTACGTTCTCAATGACCAATTTAGAGGAATTTCCTGGGTTCTTATAGGACTGCCTGGCTCTAGGTTTGATGGCAGAGTGGTGATGAGGGCATTCATCTCACAGGAGACCACGAAACATGACCTTGACGGTTAAGCACACTGTCCCCATAGGGGACAGGCTAAATTCCCAAAGCCCATTGACCAGTGAAAAGCCACCCTCAACCAACTTGAAGCAGGATCTCTGCTCTCCCCGGCACATATAAGCAGGCCTGGCTGTCAGGCGCTGTGCAGACCAGCTCCTAGTACTCCCCCGCCTACCATTTTCACAAGCCCAAAAACTTCAGCAACAAAGGAAATCATGCAGAGGTGGGCATGCAGGGCCAGCTGTGAGAACTGTATCCTCGTCAAGTTTACTTCCGCATGCATGAATCAAAGCTAACTGGCTGAAACTCTTCTACCCAGTAATTAATCGATCCTCTGCTGAGTGTCTGGCAAGGGCCTGAACATCCACAGGAAATCCATACAGCAAAGCCCTGGAATGACCAACGTTGCACAGCACCAGTGCCATGTCAATATGCCCTCGTCAACCACACTTTGCTCTGCCCATGGCTGACATTTTCAGGAGCACCGTTCCTTCTGACCACAAAGATGTAACGAGGCACTCTGACCTGTACAGGCTGTATGATGGTGCTCCACCAACCAGATGAAGGTGCTGCAGGTGGCATTGAAGAGTGCTCCATGTTCTCAGGAGGGACACTACTAGTGTCAGTGAATGGCAGCAGTATCTGTGTGCCCAGGGAATGTACATCCCGTCTGTGTACATTAAAGCATGACTTTTTCTTGTAAATGGAGAAAAAAAATGTCTAAGTACAGACCAACCATTTCATGGGATTGAAAGGACATGGGCTCAAGGTGGGACAACCCGCAGGGTTTACTCATCTGAGCCAAATTACACCGCCTGGAAAACCTGACAAGCCTCAAACTGAAAATAGCCAGCATTGAAATTAATAAATAATCCTGCTCTAAATGGGCCGGCTGTGCCTGCGTCGCCACACAATGTCGGCTGCTAACGTCTGAGTGTCAGCTTACAATGCATGGCTTTGTTCAGCTAACTTTTGATTATGAAGCAATTGTGATGCTTGCACCTCTGTTATTAACTTAATAGATGTTGTGGGGGGACAACCCTGACCTCTAGTTCAAGTTCATTTTGTTAGGTTCTGCTGACCAATACTCTTGTTGGTAAGGAAACTCTTTCTAAGAAGGCAGCAGCTGGATTGCCCATGGGGGCAGTTTCTGGCCAAATTTCTAGCTAAGATGGGGGTTGGACAGAAACACAGAACAAGAAGCACCTTTTCCTCAATCTTCTGCACACTTTCAGTCCACACACAGCCCTGTGTGGACAGATAAAGACAGGCACATAGATGCCATGTAAATACACACACACATATGCTTACATAGAAATTAACTAAAGATATGACTATGAGCATAATTCCAGCTATGACAACTTTAACCCTTATCCAGCCATAACCTTAACCATAAGTAACCAAATAAAATATAAGACTTTTTGTAATTTTTATTTTTTGATTGATTTTTATAAAATTGAGGTTATCCTTTTAGAGACTGAAAAATGTCCCCACCTTGTAAAAAGTTGCAGGTTTTTACCATATTGTGATAAAAGCTGGTCTCCACAATGTAATAATTACACACACACACACACACACACACATTCATATCTGTGAGGGAGACCCCCAGTGAGTGCAAAGGAGGAAGAGCTTTAGCAGCAAAGCAAAATGGTTACATTTAGATGCAACGACTTGAAGCCATTTGTGGTATTCTTGTCAAATTGGGGATTACCACAAGGCAACAGCAAAGGCACTGATGCATGCATAATAATGCTTACGTCCTGACATCTGGCAATCAATGAATCTAATTAAATGAAATGGAAATTTCAATGCAATTTTTAACACAATGCTTTTATACAAGAAGCACTTAATCAAATATCGCAACACAAACAGATTTCTACTAAATCTATAGTATTATACACCATTGTATTATTATTGACACTTGAAGAAAAAAAACTATTTACATTTTTAAACCTTTAGGGTTATTCTACTCTAGGGTTATTCTAGGGAGTGCCAAACACTCCCTAGCAGCAATCTATTATCATGCAGCATAACATAAGCAACCATGCAGGGTGGGGAGGGAGTGGGCCAAAAGTCAAAGGCAATTTGGTGTTTGCAATTTGGGACAGGTCCAGCACATGGAGTACAGATGACCTGTATAACACTCACCAGCATTTCAGGACTGACACTGCAGGGGCAGTAAATGATGACAAACAAAACCATTACAGGGCCTCCTCAAAACCCCCCTTCACCCTAAAATGCCCACAAATTTGGACAACAGGTCACCAGCTTTTTGTCAGGTATGGTCATGGTCATTCAGTTCAGACTAACTGGTCTCCAAAGCCCTGATTTTTCATTTCCCGTCTCTGAGCAAACAGCACAGGCAACAGTGCGAAACATAATGGCAACCTCTCATTACCTCCAGCACAATTATCCTGGATCAAGGCTGTTATCTAATCTCAAGCAGCCACCATATTAACAGCATGTTCCAGAAGGCAAAGTGTCCCTCCTTGCCAGAGGCCACTCAGAGGACATACCAGGTGTAGGTTAGGGAGCGGAAAGAGGATGGACGGTGGGGGGTCTAGGGAGACAACTAGGAACCAGCTGTAAGACATGCAGGTGGCCATGCTGTGGCAGCAGTGTGTGTGAGGCGCCTTAAACCAGCAATGCAATGACATAGGCTCAGTAAATGCTACAGATGCTGTTACTTTTGTGGACCAGGTCTGTGGAAGCCTAGACTAATTACAGCTCGCCACTACTGAAAATGTGTAGTCAGATATTGCCCGCAGCCCCAAGAAACTCTTCAGTAAACCAAAACAGGCTAATGGCTCTTGAGGTGTCGAGCCGGTTCCCACGGGGCCACCATGTTTAATGCAGTAATGACCCGCCCTTGTTTGCTTTTCCCTCTGCCGTATGACTTTAAAGGCACAACAGAGACAGACTTTACTCCAAGAACAGCAATACCCTGAATGAAGAGACAAAACATCCTGCACTGATACCAAAAGTTCTACTTAGATAATGTAATAAAAAAAATGTGGTTTGCGAAGAAACGTATCTGCAAAAATACTGGTGTAACTTAAAATTCATCTCAGGTAATTGATGGTTATTTGAGCTATATAGCTCACATGACTAAGCAGGACAACACAAATTACTCTAGAAAAAACCTATATCTTAAATAAAACTACAAACATTGTAAAGAACAGGTTGAGATTGAGTTATAGGTGTTTCCGATCTGTATGTAGCTTTATTCCAAGAAGCAGTGAAAGTGAAGCCGGAGTTAGATAAACCGAACTGGGTCTGTAACAGAAGCACCAGCACATCGCGACCCCGCTTTGTAACTGGGTACAATGGACAGGACGGTACACGTTTCTGGGCTTGTAGTATCAGATCACAAAAACACTGCTTCACGGGCTCAATGGAGACGTGAGAGGGAGCTGCCGGCTACTCCGAACTATCCGGCAATGCGGAAGAAGGGATGGGACATTCCTATTGGCAATTCACATTATAGGCGGCAACGGGATTTTCACGGCGAAGTACTTCCAAGAAGAACGACCGCAGGAATCTGCCTGCGGGGCGCCACTTGTCATACGACACAGGTGCCTGCTCGGGAGCCGGAGACGTTTTAAGCCTTTTGAAATGGTTTATGTAGAGTGGAGCCAAATTGAAAACATCGCAGAAACCATAAGGTGGGGCAGGTTTCGGAAAACGCCAGCCACGGTTCACTCTCTAGGCACATACAGTGAGACAGTCGTGAC
Organism: Petrocephalus zakoni; assembly: GCA_026774425.1. NCBI lineage: Eukaryota > Metazoa > Chordata > Actinopteri > Osteoglossiformes > Mormyridae > Petrocephalus > Petrocephalus zakoni. Next base: position 25,837,163 of record JAODKN010000104.1, on the reverse strand, counting down.
CGAAGGTAAACGTGTAATCGGCACGTAAATAGCTGTCCTACATCGGTATCCGAAAAACACCAAAGTTAAATACTTCAGATTAGAGCGAACTTAAGTACCCCAACTTAATCAGTTCACGTAGTAAATGCGTGATACACTGCGTTTTCTTAAACTGTCAAAACACGGAAAAGGGACGGAAATGAGGAACATCATGAAGACCAGTGGATCTGCGCGGCTCACAAGGCAGGTCCATTCAATGGCTTATTCGCACGAAACACGCGGAGGAACTAAAGCTGCCAAAGTCTACACACTTTGGCACTAAGAAAAGACGAAAACATCGTTTGGGACGTAAGGGGGTAACGTAGGACTCCAGCACACTTGCTACGCCCACTTTGTTAATCCCCCAGACGCATGTAAAAAGCTGGGTGGCTGCATAGCACTGACAGACACACACACACACACACAGACACACAGCCCCCATTCGCCGTACACCTGGCAGTGAAGAAGTTTCTAACAGTTCCTATAACTGTAGGCAACATCTGCATGCAGTAACCGTCTGACATAACTTCCCACGGGACCTGTATTTCAGCTTTCACTCATATTTCTTTCCGAACACAAAATCTCCGGTTCTTTCGCCAGCGCGCCGCCAATTAAGCTTCCCGTAGAGTTATAGAGGTGCCGGGACCTCCGCAGCGCCGCATTCGGCAGTCTCACGCCCGCGCTCCGAAGTCAGCCGGATTTCACGGCCAGGCCTCGGCAGCTAAGAGTGTCCCGTTGAGGGCGAGCGGACGGTGACACGAAGAGTCCCGCCGCCACCAGGCGCATCACGGCGCCGAGCCCGGCACGGTATAACCGCTAACGGTCATTCCACATCCGTACTCTCTCTCCCACACAGCCAGCTTCATTCTACCAAAAACAAACTTTTCGAACAGACTTACGCCCTGACGAAGCCTCTCGACGCGTTTCCCCTTTTCTCTTCTCTCTCTTTCTCCCCCTCTCTCTTCTCTCTCTCTCTCTCTCTCCTCCCTCCGTCCGCTCCCTCTCTCTCTCTCGCCTCGCGCGTCTGCAGCCCGTTTGAGGAAGTGCCGCCACACACAGTCTCGAGCTCCGGCGGCGGACCGGGCTCGTGACGTCGCCCAGGTGCGCGCGTGTGCAGGCGGGCGCGCGCCCGAGTCGCATCGGTATCGTTTGACTTTGATTCGCGGTCACACCGGCACTTGCGAAGCGGAGGAAGGAAAGAAACGCACCGTCTAAAATGGATTGCCGCAGTTCAGCGGACTTCCCACTGCTTGCTGTTTCCGCTTTTTCTAATCGCTGCCCATCCACCTTTGTCGGACATTAAACTTAATTTTGGTATTACGTTTCTTGTATTTGATTAACAATTAACTCGATATTTCCCCTTCTTAACAAAAAATAGAGAACGTTTTTTTATATATAGTTTTCATATGGGTCAAAACGACACTTATAAAAAAATACAATATCCTGATTGCCACTCTGGCAGTCTGTCGCAATAGCTACAGTATCTGTAGAAACATACCACAGTATGTAACAATAAAAAGTCGCGTTTAGATCTACTCGAGGTAAAACTCTCCCAGTAAAGAGAAAACTCGCTGTTACGTGCCCTAAAATCCCCCCTTCTTCTGCTTATTGCACTGAAAGCTATCTTTTTCAGAGATCTGCAAGCCTAGTGGCGGTTACAGCCTACTCGTCTGGCCTTACTAGCAAACCGCAATGCCCGAAAAGCTGTCCTAGATTTACTGTGCGGCAGTGCGGGTAAATGTTACTGAAAGTAGCCGCAGTACGGAGGAATGTTAAGGCATGTTTTGGTAGTTATATATTTATTTTTGGCGTTAATATCTGTAATCATTTGAACTGTATATTTGTACAGTCTCGCAGTTGTAAAATTGTACAAAATTGAGGTGAGAGCAAATATGTTGGTTCTCGCCTTTAACTGAAAAGTCAAAAATGTGTACATACTGTGTACGCTATCTGTTTGTTGAAGCCTACAAGGGGCTCACTTTAATAAACAGACCAAAAACAACACATTCAACATTTTACAGCTAATGATACAGCACTAAATGAACTTTTAGGCTAATCACAAGTCACAAAAATAAATTGGAGATTTTTTTGAAAGTTTGGTCATTTGAGGATCACGTCTTCATGAAGATTGTGATAGCGTTGCTGTGCACTTCCTGTTCCCATCAACTTTCTATGTAATGCTTATCTGTACAGTGTGGGCGTCCCTTTCCATCTATTCCTCTGCCTGCTTTCACATAGACTGCACCTCTTGCACAAAGAACTCTTAGCTGGATCATGGGCATCGCCGCCATTAAATCTTACGGGGCCGTGTCCCCCTCACATTTCATAATTATTCGTTTGGACCCCCCCACATCTAGCGTAAAATTCTAAATGCTTCTGACGCCCCTGAGCTAGATTAATATATTACAGAGTAGATACAGTCAGTTTCTCAGCAGGCTTCTTCCAAATTGCATAACACTCAATAAATTATCAGGGCGAGATCTATTTGAAAACAAAAAAGATTCAAGAATGAGAACTATATTAAAGACAATACAATAAATAAAAAATAATGTTGCAACTGAATGTAGAGTTTGTATAATTATGTGCAGGGGAGCTAATGAAAAAGTAGTAGAAAGGTCAGATGTATAAATAAAGCATTAGGGGGCCAGTGTCCACTCAATGTAGTCAATAAGAGAAAAAAGTATTTCACTATTTGTTCCACTCCTACTGTGATGGAGCCAGTAAACGGCATATTTATGCCGATATGTCAGATTTTTCTTTTTTGTATTCAACAGACAGCGATCATAAGGTTACAGATGAAGCCCCGTCACAAGGCCGTAAAAACACCCTTTCGTTTCTTTAATGTACAGATATGTATGTATTTCTGCATGTATATTTCCATACTGGTGTCTCTGAGGTCAAGTGAGGTGCAAGACAGAGGAATAACACTCATTACATGAATTGTATGCATTGGATCAAGGTCTTATGGTTCCAGGAAATCTGCTTATCAGCTAAACTTCCTGCCCTACCAAATCTTCCATACTTGACCATTTTGGACTATGAAAAAATATTGACTACAAAAAATATTGGACTACGAAAAAATATCGGTTACATTCTTAAACAGATAAGCTATAAAACCTGTTCACGTTTTACGATGTTACTGGAAGCTTATTGTATTTGATTAAATTATAATTACCATTTAAATAATCATACATTACATTTAAAATGTATTCTGTCTAGTAGCAGAATACAGATCTTGGGACTGGGTTTTTTGACTCATTGGAAATAGAATAAAAGCATCGTTAGGCAGACTAATAACTGCCAAAGTCCAATATCAGAGTGCCAAAGAACAATATCAGAGTGGTTTAAAGCTATCCCTACCATAATAAACGCTGACACCTGTAAACGTTACCAGGGACGTGCTGTTAGGGGAGGCAGGTGAAGCAGAACCACACCTGTCATGAGAAGTAAAAAACAAATAATGATTAAATATATTAATATTAATGTCTGCTGCTCTGTGCTGTAAATGTAATTTTTGTCTGATTCCAATATTTAAATGAATTTCTTAAATCAAAATCGCTGAATTTCTGTATTTGCTGTTCAAATATAGAGGAACCGTGCCAGGTGTGGCAGCGATCTCCCAGCGCGCGACCCCTCACTGACTGCGCTGAGCCCCCCTTCTGCTTTCTTGCTGTATGTCACCAATGTCTTGTTTGTACACACATTTATTATATGTCCTCACTTTCCATTGAATAGGTCATGCATTTCGCATATGTATATAAGGAAGTTAGTCTTCCTGATCTGATACAAAACCACAGCGAAAAAGCAGGAGGTGAGGCAGCCAGTACCTCTGCCTCACTGATGGGGGCGCGTGAGCCCACGAGATTATTATTGCCGGTACACTGCTGAAAATAAAAAATAAAGTTCACTATAGCACTTTAATTTTTTATATTATTATTATTATTTATTTTCGTTCCGAAAGAGCCAGTGCCTCCCCTGCCACAAACCTCGCCACACGTCACTGTAATTTCTTCCCAAATCCAAAAGGCCAGTACATTGCTAACTACTGAGCTCTCATTCCCTCCTCACTGACGCTAAGTGATACATTTACTGTGACATGACATTTACTGGCTGAATGGTCCTTCAATCAAACCAACGGACCTATGTGTATAGCCTCAGTCTGAATGTGTTATTTTCTTCACAAATCAGGGCTACAGGTCAGTTTGCTCTTGTACCTGTAGCAGCACGTATTTTAGGATCTGAGAAAAGTGGGGGGTGGATGGAATCCTGTTTCAGCAAAGATGGGGTGTTCTTTTTTTCCACAGCCACTGAACGACTATTCACGGTATATTTATGGTATATTCAGTGATATTGTCGAGTAACAATGACAACTCACAAAATTATCAAGTGATTCTCAAGGCATATTCGGCGATATTATCAAGTCATTCTCATGGAATATCCACGGTATTATTTAGTGGTTTTCAGCGATATTTCTGAATCAGGAGGGAGATTGCTGGCGGTAAAATTTGCCAAATATAGAGGGATCTTGTTGTGTAGCCTACGATAACCTATGCATTAGCAATAGTCAACATTTATGATTAGGTCACATGCCTCAAAGTGATCTTCAAAGGAAACTGCATTATTTTGATAATTTAACTTGGTCTGGGAAACGATTTTCCAGTCATGATCCTACTGCATCAGTGCTGGACCTCTCGCACCTGAAAACATTTGCAAAACTACTTCTTGCAAATGTTGATAATGGTTTCATTTGCTCTTCATCTTAAAGAAATATTCCTCCAAGGCTCAAAAAGCAATAGAGCACAGTGCATTTTTGTAAAAGTTTAAACATTATAGTTAATTCTATAATTGGAATTTGGAATTGGCATACTGGAATTTATAAGCTTCTCTTACCCATCTTACCCTTGGGGACATCAGTAATTTCACAATTAAGTTTGTTCAATCTCTCATCCAATATGAAGGGAGAATCCCATGAAGGACACATCAAGTATTGTCCAAACAGGCCACTGTCTATGATTACCTGGTTCTTCCTGTTCCTGAGCCACTCGGAAGCTCTCATTGGTTCCTTTAAGCTTTTGACCATCTCGACCTGCCCGCTGGCCAGCTCCACATAGAGCACGTCGATGTGGTACTGGTGGACCTCTGTGAAGGACCGAAAGCCACGTCAGAGACGTGCAGGTTGGTGTGAATGTTGAAGGGTTCCTG
>JAODKN010000104.1:25809070-25821962 GCA_026774425.1 Petrocephalus zakoni | reverse complement strand
TGATTGGTTGATTAGATAATTGCATTAATGAGAAATTGAACAGGTGTTCCTAATAATCCTTTAGGTGAGTGTATAGTGCATTACAGATGAGAGCTTCATAAAGCGTTCGTAATGCATAATTCACATGGCTATATTGTGTTATGATTTTTATAAATAATTTATAGCCTTGTTTATGTTTTATAAACGCATTATTATTTGTTATGAATGCATTTATAAATGACTAAAACATGTTTAATCTGTGTCATTACTGAAGAAGTTACAGAAAATCTAAAAAGATACCACCATACTGACCACAAATTGCTACCTAAAACTGTGAGCCAGTCGACATCATTAATTTCGTTATGTGGACCATCTGATCTGTTCATTATATGCCCATTCAGGCCAATTGTGGGAGTCCGATGTACGTGTATAAAGGCCAGTGAGCTAGCCCAAAGTTAACTTCATAACAGAGTTCAACAGGTTAAGAAAAGTCAAGATATAAATGACGGTGCCCTGATACACACTGACCTATGTGCAGTGTTGTCCTCTGCTGTAATGGTGCAGTAAAGAGTCTTCTTGTGGTAGAGCTGGAAGACGTTATTGGTTTCCTCTGCTTCTGGTGTGTCTGGCAACTTCAGTGTGAAACCCAACAAAGGGAGGCTCTCTGTAGCTATTTTGTCCTGTGCCAGCAAAGGTATTAAGCAAAGCAGACTCAGACCTTAGGCTCAAACAAACCTACAAATCAAGGGCAGCCATTTAAACGAGTCCACAAACACTAAATCGTGTCCCAAAAACTCTGTAACAAAAAGATATTTGAAAAGTGAAGAGCAACAACCACACTACACCCATTCTGGCTTTGATGGTGCAGGTTATATGCAGATAAAAGGGCATGTACAGGCCCGTGTGTACTGTAGACAAATAGGATTATCCATCTTCACTGCTGTTAACGTCCTTACTAACAGTGCCGGCACAGATTTCAAAATGGTGGCACTGGGGAGCTCAAATGACCTATACACAGATAAACTGGTTTGTGAGGACGTGGGACAAACTGCATGGGAATATGTTGAGTACCTTGTCTTTGATTAGGAACCACAGCCTCTTCCAGTTTCTCTTGCTCCTTTTGCACCGGTGCACCGTGCCTGGCATCGCCGAGCCCTCCGGGTCCACAGGCACCTGCCCGAAACAGCCACATGCAGGAACACGCTTATTGCAGGGACTGTGGGAAGACTTCGGGAAGCCTGTGCGCTGACAGAAGTGCCTCCTCTCCACCCCTCCTTGACAGCGTCACTTCGGAACGAGCTCGTTTACCTGGTTCAGCGTGGCACTCGTTTTTCTATTCCTCCACAGGTTTGGGGGGTGAATGTTCTGGAAGACGGCAGAGAGCGGCCGACCGGAACGGCCAATTCGGGGACTTGCGCTGCCACTGACGTCATCCACGGCGCCCCCTATGGAAAGCAGGAGGCTCAGAGTGTCTGACTGTAACCCCCGTGACTCCACAAACCGCACCTCGGCCCGCATGGCATGTCGAATGCTTGCGTCGCCACGCCAGGCTACCTTTTCTCTTCAGCTCGGCATAGCAGCGGTCGCAGACTTTGGCCACCCTGCCTTTGAGGTATTTGAGCGGGTACTTATTCCTGGAACAGCCCCGGCAGACGATCTGCAGGCAGTGGGACACATGCAGGAGTGAGAGGGGCGTCGGCCACCCGCTATGCGAGCCAGGAGGTTTCCGCAGCGGCATCACCAAAGCCATGCCGATCCTCAGCTTACCTTCCCGCAGGCGTGGCAGTGGTGGCGTCGTAACGTGAGGGAGAAGTCTGAGGCGCAGTTCATGCACATCATAACGTGGGACACCGGCACCAGGATGGGTGCCTTCTCCCCCAGTGACATCCACACCTTCTCTCTAGCCTGCAGAAGGGCAGGGTCAGGGTAGAGCCCATCTTGCACCTGTTAAGTGCGTCTGACCTGTTGAAGCCGCACCCACGGCCCCTCACCTCACCACTGGAGTTACCAAAAGCCCCCTGCCCCCGGCAGTGGTTCTCCACGGTCCGGCTGAGTGTGTGAAACCAATCATCTCGCTCGCCACATGAGCTGCAGGAGCAGAGAGGGGATTGAAACCAACCAAAACCCACCAAAGCCACACTGAAAGGGTTTGAAGCTGGCAGGCATTAAGACCAGGCACTGGAAACCCACCTGGATGACAGGATGATGGAGATGTCTGTCACCTCGATCTTTAAGGCATTTTGCACATTTTCTAGGATAGGCTTGGTCACCTGAAACCAGAAACAGCAGCACGTCATCCCAACATTACTCACTCAGTGTTATATCAGGTTACTATATTCATACAAAAGTGTTTCACCTTCATTCCAGTGAGCGGGAGGGTATTTTTCAGTCTGTATTTCCCATCTTGTTGTGGGAAGGTGTACAGCAACAAGTCATTCATCTGTGTTAGTGAAACAGGACCAAATGAGTTTTCACTCAAAATCAACTCGTATGTCTTTCGCATCATGTGCATCAAACTGTCATGTGCAGGATTCTCCACAAGAGGGACCTGCAGACTTGAGTAACTAACATTATTGCTCAATGATAAAAAAAAGTCAATCAATTTACATAGGTTTCAGATCCATATATTATGGACACGAAGGAGGCTGGATTTACAAGTAACCATCTTGCTACAATTTTCTCTTCAACTCGAAAGTAACAAAAATCTTTTATAATATAGTAGAGAATTTGCTGACCAATTGTGCAGACTTTTCAATACTACTTAAAAAGGCTCAGGAAAGAAAAACAATCAAACATAAAAAAAAAAAATCTTCATTTACATTTATAGCATTTGGCAGACGCCCTTAGCCAGAGCGACTTACATAAGTGCTTAAAGACTCCATTAGTGAATACTTTTGTAGCAGCACATAAAACATCTCACATTCTGTAGGCCTAAGTACACAATTCCAAACTGGATTGCGAAGCCTGACGAACAAAAGATGTACATTTTGCATAGTAAGAGTTCTCTGCACAGATGAATCCTCCCCTTCATATCTAGGCTCTTCTGCTGCTCAGAACTGCTCTGGCATGACTACCGGAGCACAAAGCAAAGGAAGAAATGCCACCCCCTTGGGCAAGAGGTGCAATCTGTCACAACCTTATGGTTCTCATTCACGCGCGTTTTTATAAGACCCTTAACTTGCCTCCTTCAAAGCATCATTGCCCCATTGCTATCCAGGAAGGTGATGTATCCCTTTGCAGAGTAATTAATGGGGTAGGGCTGTCAAAATGTCCAGTTAAATTGTGGACTTTTTTTGACTCAATATACTTATTGCCTCATAAATTTCCCGCTATCCATAAACCATTAATCCGGTTGTGGTACCACACAATTCACCTTGGCCTCCAGCCCTCAAGACATCATTATAGTTCCAGTCATATACACTATACTCAGCGCATCCATCAGCCTTCATTTATTGCCATTAGAAACAAGAAGCCCATGAAAATCTTTGTCTTTGCTGGATATAACTATCCTGGCACTCCCTTTACCATGTTACCCTTTACCAAACTACAGGGGTAACAAAATACATATGGAGCAGATGACCGTGTCAGACTTTTGGAATACACCGTATAAATTCAGCAGTACAACGGAAGGTCTGAGCTATATAGAAATTATATACTCAATAATATATTCAGAAATACAGATGGTCCCCGAATTACAATGGTTCGACTTACGATTTTTCGATCTTACAATGACCATAGCAATATCGCAAAATTGTAAAACTATTTAAAAAAATTTAAATTTAAAAAAGTTTGGCACGGCAGGCAAACACAGCAGCGTATGCGGCACGATGCGTTGGGACGCTGCCGGGATGTACGCGTCTCCCGCCTTGCGAGACGCTGCACTCGTGCCAGCGATCGATAAAGTTCAGTTGTCTGTGTTAGAGACCATATTTTTTTTTCTGCGCTTTTGGCATTTCAAAGCCCACACTGACTTACGATATTTTCAAGTTACAATGGGGTCATCGGAACGCATCTAAGTTGCGGAGTACCTGTAGTCATGGTCTGATTCCAGCTCGGAAATGCAGCTCTTTCATGGATATTATGAACACTGGGTTAATTAATCTAGAGTAATGCTGTACTCATTTCTAGTGACTGGGAAGCCATGGCATCATTATCATCGTTAACATTTTCAAACTACCTCCTGGTTCCATGAGACAAATGCCTGCCTACTGGTTCTTGAATGAGTACTCTGCTTAAATCGCAAACAAATAGCCTAGCCTTCCCAGTTTTGTTGATACAGTACCTGGACAGGATACTGGCATCAGTAAACCACTCCAAACATCCTGTCAGGAAACACCACTTTCAATAACAGGGCTGGCCGCAGAAGCTCCGGAATGGGGTGGGGGTAGCCTGGTGTCCTTGCTACCATTTACAGGCCGCTATGTAGTCCTCCCCCCCCCCCCACGGCAGCATTGAGGGTCCTTGGGTCAGCTTCTAGGGTGGAGTGTGTTGGGACTGGCTGTGACACTGACCTAGTTGCAACTGGTGGTCACGATCCCATCTTTTGTATTCTTGAGTGAGGTCATTTTGATCTTTAGTACAACAAACTCAAGACACAGGGTTTGGGTAATCTAACACCAGAATTTTAACATCACAATGTCAGTTCCTGGCTGGGCATGTACCTTGTGGATTTCAGTCTAGCCTTTTCCCCCTCACTTAATATACAAGCATCATTAGTCTTGAAAGCATGGCATCTCGCCACAAAGCGCTAAAACACACACACTGCTGTCGCAGAAAGTTGTTGGCAGGCAAATGAGTTTGAGAGTACACTAGTGCGTTACCCATCACTGACATTTGCATGTAATATAGCACTCATTGAACACAAAGTGGAACGTTTTCCCCGTCAGTATTGGGGGTTAGTATCATCACATAAATACTGTTAGACTCCTCGGGGAAAAACAAACTGATGCTGTCCCATCAACTATGGTTATTACATCATCAGTCACCACGGCAGAGCAGTTGGGATCCTGTTGTACAAAAGCAGTATAGTAACTCGGGGTTACTGTTATTTAGCAACACCCACATACATGAGAATTCTGGAACAAAAGAATGCCTTCTTACGGCCTTAGAAAGGCAGGGAAAATGGCCTTATATTCAAGCCAAACAACACGTTTAATGACTATATGGTACAGCTCTAATAGAGAAAATGAGTTTATTATGTGCTGTAACCTACCAGAAATAAATGTCGGGGTTGTCTGCTTTTTCTGGAGACTTTCATCAGAGTGCCTTCCTTCACAAACACCTGTGGCACACGCAGGAAACATCACAATGCCAGCAATGAGAGAGACGGGTAATATAACACACATAATGCAATACAGCAAGACAAAGACATGCAAAAAGATGAAAGAACAACAAAAAGTAACCCAATGAAGACGCTGTTGAAAAAAAAAGTCTCTTAAAATTCCGGCATTTAAACTAAAACGGCAAGGAATTCGGTGCGAGATTGGTCAGCTTGACATTATAAGCATTTAAAGCATTAAAGCAGCCCTTCATCATTGCTTGTAGACGTTTTAATTAACAAACAGCATCACTTTTGTGTTGCAGCCAGCCAATGAACAGATTCGTTTGCAACAACTGAAGACAAAACTATAACAATGCAGTTTAGAGTGAAAGCCGTTTCAATAATTCAGTTATTAAAAGGACAAAACTGCACAGAAAACAATGTTCCTAATTATTTTATTGAAAGATAACAGCATTGTCTCGATACCCTCTCTCTGCACTTTCTGCCCTGAGCATTAAATGACTGGCAGTCCAAAGGAGGTGTCAGTGACCTGGCTCAGCTACAGTATGTACAGTATGTGAATTGTGTGGTACCAGTGGTTACCTTAAATATAACTGTGCCTGGTCCCCATTACCTCTGCAAGTCAAAGTTTATTTTAAATGTAAGGTGTTTGAAGGGGAGAGGTGATAAGGGGGAGCTTGTCATCAGTTACATTTAGTTCATTGGTTTTGACAGTTTGTATCATAGTTACTTTCTGGTGATGACATGAACATCCCTTAGCAGTGACCCTGTGCTACCATACCTGCCAAACTGACGAGCAGGCTGGTGAATAATGGCCTGGGTCTTTCTCCTCCATTATCCTCACATTTTTAAGGAAAATGAGGAAAAACCAGCCTACTCCACAGAGGGACTGTACTGTCCATCCATCTATCCATCCATCCATCCATCCATTTTCTGTAACTGCTTGTCCTATTCAGGGTTACGGGGGGACTGTACTATCCATCCATCCATCCATCCATCAATTCCTTTTCTGTAACCACTTGTCCTGTTCAGGGTCACAGAGGGACTGTACTAGTACTTGTTTTATGAGACATAGAAGGTCCTGTAGTGTTTACACTCTGAAAAACAAAAGTTCTTATCAACACAATCAGAGCTCACCCTTCCTGGCTGGAGCAGGTCTCTCTGGCCTGTGACGCTGTGGTCGATATGGACCAGGCGCAGTAAGTTCTCCTGTATGGAAGACAGACAGGAGGGGTGATGTTTCTGTGGGTGAAGAAGGAAGGGGAACAGCTTCTGGGAACTGAATTAGAGGGAGGCCGGAGATAGTGGACCCGTGTGTCTTAGCTGGCAAGGGAGATAGCTAGTGGGAGGGACTGGGAGAGTACGGGGAGGCTGGGTAAGGAACCTTTTACACCTACTGACCCCTGTATGGCCTGGCCACCAGTGGTCTACTCAGACAGACACCCAGGGTGACTAGGTGCCTGTGAACTCTGAAATTCTCATGCATGCCCTTTCTATCAGGGCCTAGAGCAGGGTGACTGAGTCCAGTGTGATGGAAGTAGGGATTGTAAGAGAGACCAAGAGATGTACAGACTGTGGTTCTAAATGCGTTCTGCGCTACTGCAGCAATGAAGAGACTGGGCTTCACAATGTCACACTTCTGGGCCCAGGAAAATGAATGACCTCTAGTTTTATGGGGATTGTTGTTGTGAGACCGATGAAAATGTAAAGCAGAAATGAGCTTAAGGGACACAGAGGGATAACTGCGAATAAAGAGTAACAATGAAAACCCTTGTACATCTTGCTTATTCTGTCCTCTGTTCCTTATTACCTTTGTATTCCAAACATAAAAAAGACTTTATAGCTGCCACACCGGCGTTGCCGAGACTTTACTAACATCAGGGGGGATTCTGTGAATTCATACAGTTTGTGCCAGTTGAATGACAGAATGTTGCACCCGACAACCAGAGACACTAAACGGGAGCTGAAGAACACATAAGTGCACTTTTGGCAGGCTAAGGATGCTCACCCCCTGCTTCAGGCCATCATTCGCTTGGTCGGCAGCTTCCGAGACGATCGACAGCACAGCTGGCGATGCAGAGAGGAGAAGAAGGGCACATGCACGTCAGTGCTCGTTTTGGCAGCAGTTATCATGGGAAGCACGAGAGGCACAGACTCCGGGCCTTGTGAAATGGCGACAACTCCACTTAGGCAGAGAGGGCCCAGAAAGATGTACCGTCAGAGAGGGAGTTCTGCCATGCCATGTAATTTACATTCATTTATTTAGCAGATGCTAACTTTAACTCAAAGCAGCATACAAAAATCGAGGGAGCAGAGTCAGCCAGTCCCTGGAGAAACTGGCATCAAGGGTCTCGATTAAGGGCCCAGCAGTGACATCACTATGCCAGGCCTTGGGAGCAGAACCAATGACAGTCTTAGCCCACAGAGTCACACATCGCCCCAGAGACAGAATACTTACACAGAGAGCCATTAGGTTTAGGCAACATCACTGAATCACTGCATGTGTGTCATATGGAATGGTGTTACGTTTCAAGGTACACCTGATGTATGACATTGAAGCTTAAGTACTCACATAGTGCCACATTGTCATTAAGGCCATGATTTATACCCCTGGTGCACAGCACTGCAGACACCCCTGCCGGTAAATATCACATCTGTCTTGTGATAAATGAATCACTCTGCACACAAAGAGATCTACTCTATAGCCTCATTTTCCTTAGAGAGCCACAGTGGGGCAGTGACCAGACACTTTGGAGATACGGGCCCCTCATTGCTATATGAATGACCCAAAACTTTTCTTACTGCCATATATAGCAGAAGGGGGGGGCACGGTGGTGCTGTGGTTAGCACTGTTGCCTCACACCTCTAGGGCCAGAGTTGGAGTCTCCCCCATGGCTGTGTGTGTGGAGTTCACATGATCTCCCCGTGTTGTCGTCGGGTGTCCTCCATATGCTCTGGTCCCCCCCCACCCACACAGTCCAAAAACATGCTGAGGTTGACTGGAGCCACCAAACTGCCTGCAGATGTGTGTATGCTCTAGATAGGTAGGTAGGGAACAACCCAGGATGGGGTAGCAACCTTGCACCCATAGCTTCTGGGTTAGAAGGTAGATACTTTCCCAAATTTCCCGCAGGAAATTTAGACATCCAGTAGCTCACATATAAAACATTATGATGCAAAAAAGAATAAAACTGGCAATAGTAACAATAATTAAGGATATTAATGATGATGTAAGGTACTAGGAATACTACCTTTCAATATGATGACTGTCCGGGTCGGTACCCACCCTACCCTCCACTTTGCATTTCCTCCCCAGTTGGCCAGCATGAGTTACTGGCCATCCTGATCATCTCCGTTTCTTGTCTTTACTGTATTGCCCTTGTTCCCTGGACTGCTGCATAGCTCAGTGGGCTGAGTGTGCGGCTCTGTAATCACTTGGTTCATGGATTTGTGTTTTTGTTCTAGTGTTCTGTTTTCCCCTTTTGAGTTTTTCAGTTCTAGGTTTACCCTCCTTGTGTTCTTGGTTACTCTGTTCCCTTCATTATCCTAGTGTATTTTAGAGTGTTGGTTGGTATTTTCTAGTTTCTGTGTCTGTACTGTTCCCTAGGTATGCGGGTTAATTTGTTCCACCTGTTGCTTGTTGTCCTGCTCCTCCTGACTTGATTAGATTGTCCTCACCTGCTCCTCGTTACTCCTAGTTCTGTTGGTCATAGCTGCCCCTTGTCAGTCGTAGTGTTCTGTGTATTTTAGTGCCTGCTTTTCTTCTGCTCTCCAGTTGGGTTTCCCCAAATTCTGCATCCTAGTTGTTCATTTGTGTTTTTTTTTTTTTAATCAGTGTTTTCTATTGTCTTTTTCTTTTTGACCTCTCGTGGTCCAGTTATTTTATAGTTTCCCCAGGTCTGTTCTATCCAGCTCCCTTTTTATACCTGAGCTGCAAGTGGGTCATCACCCTTAATTCCATGCCTGCACCATGCCATGCCGCCGGATCCGTGACAGATATTATTATTTATTATTATTATTATTATTAATAATAATAATAATAATATTATTATAATTCCCCACAATCTAGAATAGGACAAGTGGCTACAGAAAGAGCATGCATACAATAAGAACTACCTTGTGTGTCTTCATATTCTTTGGAATCTGGTGAGAGGTTGTTTAGGTAATCTGTAAGAAAAAGAAATGAACATAACTAATAAATCTTGTCCATAATTAAGCATGGGCATTCGGACACTAAAATGGAGTTTCCCCACACATTATGGCATCATCCGTCCTTGGGAGGCAGGCAGCGACACACAGGCGGCAGCTGGAGGTACCTGTGAGGATCATGCGGTACTTCAGCACGCGGATGATGACCTGCAGCAGCTGGTGTTTCAGGGTCAATTTTCCACTAGCCAAACTCTGTGGAAACAACGGTAACAAACCCAACACTGTCATCAGCCAAGCAAAATCACAGATGCAATACCCCTTAGGCCTCACAAAATGCAGAATATTCACAAAGCCCTGCTCATCACTGAAGGAGGCATGTTGGCTAGAACTGACAGCCACTGCCATGTATGTCCGTGTTCTACACAGGTGTCCTTACATAGTTCATCTAGCCATGTCCTTGGACTATTTCTAAAATTGCTGAAAGCATACAAGCAAACCCTGAGATGGTGTTCCCTGCCTGGGACAAGATCCATGACTCTGAACTGTGCTGGACTTTTGTCTGACAGGAAGACCAGTTTTGGAGTGGTAACAAAATCAGGTTTTCAGAGGCATGCGATGCAGGTCAACCTCACGCAAGTACTGTGATGTAAATGCATCATAAACATTAAGGATTGAGTGTTCAGACTGCAATACCACTCACCCAAAAAGCCCATTACTGCTGGCAGACCAAGAAGACAGCAGTGAACAGCTGGTGGCTGTAAATTCCTTGTGAAATAGTACCTTCATTAGCAAAGCAACTCAAGTCTGCTCGCACTCCCCATTCCTCTCAGGAAACGAGAGTGTTGGGGTGGAGAATAATCAGCATGTAACTGCCTCTCACACATCTTCTTTAGGGTTACAATAAAGTTACTCAATATTTAGCCCATCCAAAAGACTTTTTCAAGCTTTGAAAAAGGGGGCGGGGTCACCATCAGCCAATCAGATTTTACTCAGTGACTTAGATGGGGAAATTTACCCTGCTGCCGTTCTCACACTTTTGATAACACATGGAAGTAACCCCTGTAGTCCCTGCTACAGAAACACTGCGGGGGGCTAGAAATGCAGTAACAGGTTCCGTTTTGTTTAGAGAACATTGGACAATATGACACTGTTGCCTTGAGAAACAATTAGAGGATAGATAATGAATGGAAAGAGATGACGAGGCCATGGGTTTGGGAAAAAGAGGAAAAATCAGGGAAGGTGCTCAACCTTCGGTAACACGATATGAAGCCCATATTTATAAAGCCTAATAACCGTTTTAATACATTGTAACAAAGTATTACAAACACGGCTAGCTTTATAATGCAGTATAAAGCAGCCTTATTGCTTATACTGGCTATTATAATGCGTAATTATAATTACGAAGGTATCTATAGTGCATTATAGATGTGAGCTACATAAAATGTTGAGAATGCATAATGCATACGGCTATATGTTATGCCTTTTGATAAATATTTATAGCCATGTTTACTTTACAAATACATTATTTGCTATGAATGTGCTTATAAAATTACTAAAAACATAGACTTAAGTAAAGCGTTACCCAACTTTCTGATCAAACAATGTAATTAAGGACCCGAGACCCATGTCAGCCAGTGTTTCTGAAGCAACTAGGGTTTGATTATGGGCTCAACAGCGAATTCACTTGGCCAGTCACAAGCAATTGGAACCGCTGACCTTCCGATCTCAGGCACTGAGCCGACCACCCCGCTTTGTGCTCAGGCTCTCGAACACCTCGGAACTGCCCCCTTAACTGACACGCACGGCACAAATCACAGTGCGTTACATTTCCATGGTACACTTACCAGTGCATAAAAGGGCAAGTACACAGTCAACACAGCCATACAAATCAATGGCTCATGGAGTCAAAACTCAGTCTGTGCAATACGTTGATTTAATTGGAGAGCTATAAACAGGATGCCTTTCCTAATGATCCTCTCTCAGCTCTTTTGCCAGCTCCACAATGTTCTGTTATCTTCCTGGGACACACACACAAACAAACATATAAAGATACACACATAAGCACATATATTTACTGCCATCACTGCTCCCAGGAAGTAATTGAACCTGAGTCACGCCGCTACGCTCCTGACTTTGCTACACGCTACATATACTACATAAGAATGGTGAGGGCCATCCAGCATAACAAGCAGTAAGAGATGTCATAGGAGGCATAAACAGGCCTTTTCCCGGCAGCCGGCCGCCTCTCTGGGAGACCAAACCATAGACATTTTTCAGCCAATAAACAATGCCAGTTCTCTGCATGGTTCCCTTGAGCAGCCTAAATTTCTAATAAAATAAAGTTCAAACACATCCAAAAAATAAAAGAAAAAATGAAATTGGCCAAAGTTTTTTTTTTTTGAAGCACGCAATTCATATTTTCATTAGATTTCTTCTAATTAACCACTTCCGATCCATATGTGCTACACATACAATACTCTTCTTAAACGTAAATATTGCATAAAGCTAACTAATTTGTATATTGTTAACAACAAAACTTAAACATTCCTCTAATAGGAAAGAAGTGCCCAAAAAGTCTTACTATGACAAAACAAGAATTATCAAATGTTTCTACAGTTCCCCCCCGCCCCATCTCTATTTATTATAAGGTCACAGAGGTCTCCCACCAGAACTACAGATCTGTGCTTAACAATAACTGCATCAAGAGCTGCCCCTGACTCTTTATCAGCTTCATTAACTGAGTACTGTTGACCAGCGCTCTCTCTCACACAACATGCTGAGGCATCACACAAAAATCGATTACATATAAATGAGCCCACTGCCATAGAATCGCTAACCGCTACTGGGTTTGCGGTGACCACGTGTCGAGAAGGAACTGTTGGCCGTCCCATTACAGAGGCACGCAGGATCTTCAAAAAAAAAAAAAAAGTCACGTTGAATGGCACAAGACTACTTGTTATAAGAAGTGCAAAAAGAAGACCATCAAAGCTAGCTACACTTTACAAAAATGGCACCAATGCATTAATAATTTTCAACTCTACAAAGAGCATTTGAATAAACGAGTGACAGAGTCAGTCCCGACATTTACAGAATGTTGAAATACTATCTTTGTTTTTTTTCCACAATATTTGATATCTCAAAGATCACAAAACTATACTCTAAAGAGTATTTTGTTATGAAGAGTCGGGACACAAGGTAGATGACATGCTGGATGGGATGTCAGTCTGTCGCAGGGCACACACTATGGATGATTGAGACATGAACAGGAGGAGAACTTGATCCACAAAGACCCAGTACTGGTGCCAAACCGCCATTCTCTGAAGTATGTAGGCAGGGGGTCCTGTGAATGGGATGCCAGCCCATTGCAGGGTAGACACTCACTTGCCCCACATACATATTAAAAGATATATACACTACTCACAATAAGTTAGGGATATTGTTATTTACATGAGTGCTTTTCCTATTTGCTCTGAATTTTAATGA
>JAODKN010000104.1:25756974-25777384 GCA_026774425.1 Petrocephalus zakoni | reverse complement strand
TACCACATGCATAGAGTTTGTATACCACATGCATGGACTTTATATACCACATGCATGGAGTTTGTATACCACATGCATAGAGTTTGTATACCACATGCATGGACTTTATATACCACATGCGTGGACTTTATATACCATATGCGTGGAGTTTGTATACCACATGCATAGAGCTTGTATACCACATGGATGGAGTTTTCCTGTTGAGGCAAGAAAATGTGAAAATAGGAAAATAAAAAATGTCAGCAACTTTAAGTCAGTGAGATGCATCATTTCGAATATCTGATCATTCACAAATGAAGAAAAAAATCATGAAGATGACAACTAATGCAAATCAGCTGTCGGGAAAAAGGCACAGTCTTTTCTGGATAAGATCTGTGGCATGCACAGCCAGCCACAAAGATGCTGTTTCTGTGTGATTTACGCACAGTCAGGGTGTGCTCAGTTTGGGCCGTGCCAAGGAAATTAGAAAGACAAAGGCTAATACAGGAGGCTGAGTTGCATCATGGATGCAGGCTGACGCAGACCTTTACTGCTGGGGATCTTTTTTTACTACGGGGGGATTTATTGCTCCATTATGAGCATGGGCATTATGAGACCAACATGGCTCAGCATTCCTCAGATATCTCTAAAGCAGGAGAGCTCTGGGCTATAAAAAGTAAATACATCCCAGGGACAAACCTCCTATCGAACTCCTATTATATGTATATATATATGTTTATTTGCCTATATAATGAACTTGTTTTTCATGGCAACATCAATGCTACCGTTTTAGCACCAAATTTTGGGACTGCGCTAGCAAGCACTTTAGCATTTGTCACACACTGATCCAATGGTGTTCTCTGTAAGTTACCAGTTTATGGACTTTAACTACATTATCATTAATGTGCCTTTCTGCACCTGTACAGGATGAAAACTGTGGATGGAGCGAAAAGAACTGAAGAAGTGTTAGAAATTGACACGGCACCCAAGAAGACTGAGCATCTGAAGGAAAAGGCACAAAAGTCCAGTTCATAAATAAAAAATGGACTGAATATCTTATAGATACAGATGATATCAGCTGAATATAATCATTAAAGTCTTCACTGTGACTGAGGCCACCCCTGGCTGCTTAACTTGAAAGAGATGCATTAGCTCGTTAGTGCATCGTGCACATTAGTGCGCTATGCACGTTATCTTTTGCAGCATGATGAAGGAATGAAAGCACACAAGCACACAGCAGTTAGCACAGAGTTGGGGCTATGGCAATTCCAGGGCATCGTATATCAACCCATTCAAGATAGATACAAATTTAAAGTATGGGCTGTGGTGTCCTCTGGCTTATTTGTGCTGTGCATTCTAAATGTTATACCTTCTACAGATTAGTATCCTAGCTGCTACCTGTAATTAGAGTGACACTCAAACACAAAATGGCTGCCACATATACTACATATCTTACTGTTGACACAGCAAGAGCCTGTGGTGACAAAAATAGACCATAAAGAACATTTTACAGGAACGTAATTGCCACCATATATAAGAAAAAAACAGAAAATTTAATAGGAATATAAAGTATAAGAATATAGACTTCAAAAGCAATGTTTTGCATTAAAAAAGCCTCCAAATTCCTGAAGTAGATATCTACAAGAACTATTAATAGAATACTAAGTTTCAGTTTTTATGACATGCTATTGTGTTCTTTCTAAAGCGTTGTAAAACATTGCGTGAGACAGCTATGCGTGACAGGAAGTGAGGCAGTGCTGGCTTCCTGTCTGTTATTCCCTCCTCCAGGAAGACCCCTGCCTGCTTGTTTCATTACCTGGCCACAGAGCTGCAGTCTTGACAATTGTCACCAGACAGACAGACATTCATGAGACAGCAGCCTATCTATCAGACCAGGCACTGAGATCTGAAAAAATCTGGCAGGAAATCAGTATCAACATGCAATTTCATGCTTATTTAATGTTATTCTATGTATTGTCTGGCCTGTAATTCCAGCCCAGAAAACGCCACTGAATCTGGTATCGGCATCCAAAAGGAAAGTTTTCCAGTCATCATAAGAGCTTTGCAGCTGCAAATACCGTCACTTTCAAAGGCAAAACAGGTTCTAGTAACGATCAATTAATGTAGGTTATAAAGTATTACACTTTGCTCCATTCACCTTGAAACACTGTGAAGTTAATTGTTTCAATGATGTGTTCGCTATTATGCAAAACATCATTGTTTGATGTTGTAATCTCATGAGGCCTTGTAACAATAAATAAGTGATTCGAAGTAGGAAGATGAGGTGTTTATTCACAGCTAAAGACCTAAAGGAGGGTATACAAAAGTAAGCTGTAAGTCCAATATACAGCTCTACGAAAGAGAAGGATTCACTCATGTCTGCGAAGTAGATTGCAAGCAGGGTGACATCTTGGTAATCATCTGGCAGGGGGGGCACCCAAAGAGAGCCACATCGCACAGTAACATCAAGCTCCACGCCTGCTAACAAGGTTTGGGCATATGAAGGTAGTAACAGCTCATACCCCCAATATTTTGGTCGAAGAACCTATTTAAAAATTACTGTTTGCAATTCTGCAATATATAATAGGCCTTACATTTGGTGCAACAATTAGGCACAGTGCAGTCATACAGCATAAATGTTGTGTTGTAGGTTTTTGCATCTAAACGAAGACACAGATATACATACTCAATAAATGAAAAGTAGAAAGGGTCTTAGGTAGCTGCTGTAATAAGGATGCTCCAAGCAGGCGCTCCTTAAAAATGGTCAGGTTCTGCAGTAATATTTTATTATTGCTATCTATTTATCTATTTATTGCAAATTCTGCTTCAATGTACCAATTTGCACAATCTGTTCCCACCAATCAAGTGATTAAATGTGTCTTCCTCTCTCTCTCATGTCTTAAATTGTCATGTCTATATTATTAGTTAGCATTCGAAAAAAAAATGGGTGGATGGATTCCTTAGTATTTAGCTTCTATTTATTACTTTCATTACAGTACATCCAAAGAGAACAGTATGTCAGTTTAGTGTACGGCTCCACGTCATATGTAATGGAAACTGACAGTAACAAACATTGTATTATGATGATCATATTGATCACAGTAGCCTTAACGGAACAGCACAGGGATACGGTGTGCAAGGCATATAACTAAAGAATATTTATTTATTTATTTAATATGATATCATATTTATTGATATGTCATATCAATATGTAATTTTATTTATATTTTTCCTGGCCTTCAGACAAATAAAGACATCATATGGATGCAATCTGCAAGCTCCACAGAAGAACATGGAGTCCATATTCTTCACAGCTCTCCTTTTGAACCCCCATGCCTGCGAAATTGCATTCATGAGTATTGATGACATGCTTCCCCCCTTCTCCTTTACTGTCGTAAAAAATGAGAATTGATTGTTGTCTCAGTGCCCTGGCTGAGGACGAAAGGAGGGGATTATGGCACAAATGATGCATCAGCCCTTAACTGTCCACCAGCCAGTATAAACCCTCCATTCAATCCAGTGTTCATCTAAATAAAAGAAAGTATAAAGTAGCCAATGGCTTCTGAGTAAAACCCTGTCTGGGCAAAGCTGTGATCAGTGACAAGAGTATGCATTTCACAGTTGCAGAATTCTAGTAACCAACTAGAATTGCTTACTTGTATCGCCGCGGGTTCTCTTAAAAACAAGGCAAGTGCTATTATTGTTCCACTCTTGCACTTGCATAACATATTTTCCAAACCTCAAGCTTTAACAGTCTCCTCAGTCGACCCTCTGTGTCCCAGCTGTTCCCCTGCCCCTCCACAAATCTGCTTCAATTGCCTGGACTATTTACAGTAGGAGACTCTTACTATCCAAAGGTGATTACGACCTCAGAGGAATACCACCCATAATTTTAGGTGCACACAATCACTATTATACCATTTAAGGTTGACTAAATGCAAGGCCCTGAAACTGAAACCACCAATTAAGAAATACTTGAATTATGTTTAAAATAAAAAAAGATTATATTTCCTTATAAAAACTTTGATGAATACATTATTGCAGCCCAGGCCTTTCAGGAAGGGGAACATGGATCACATTTATAAACAGGATAAAAAAAATAAAAACTGGAACTATTTTGTAAATGGATATATAAAACATCAGTGTAGAGTGTATTTTATCACTACCTTTTGTGTCTTGGTGTATTATAGCCTGGCTCCATTCCCCACTCTGCAGGGCTCAGTCTAATATGCTGCTGCTGCTGCTCCTTAATTCAATAGAAAGGAATAATCCAATAAGGGTTGAATGGCGGCCCGCTGTAATATTTTAATGAAGTGTGATGTTTGTGGTTCAGTCAGGTGTGCTGACCTCCTCTCAGGCACTTTAGGCCAGTGGTTTCCTACTTGAAGGGAGCTGGATAGCAGCATAGCTTCAACATGTATCAGCTCTCTGCTGCCCATTTGACTGTGCACCCATCTTAGCAACTAAGCTTGGCATCCTGATTTATACGCCCCAATCTTACCAGGACCGTCTCACCAGGACCGGCCATTTCATGGCCATTTATGGGTTCAGTTGCACAAGCAGACACGCATCAGCACTGGCAATTTTCCTGCGCATTGTGCCGAGGAAATGAAATATGACAGTAACATCAAGACAATCAAGAAGCTACTACCGACTTAATTTATGAGCAATTGTTAATTAGGGGAGGCACTCAGGGAGAATGTTTTACTTAGACTAAATGGGTTTTGAGACATCCGTCACGGCATTGATTGACTGCAATGAATTTTTTATACATGCGTATTTGTCTCAGATTTTATTTTGGTAAAAAGCAGCTTGCAGGCATATTGTTTTTTATTCGTAAGTGAGGGATAAGAGATAAACTGCAAAGAGATGCGAGGGGAGAACTTTGTTTAAAGTGTGAAAGAAATAAAATGCCAAGTGCAGAAACTGTGGTGTTGGGTGGTGTTAAGGTTCTTCTTCACCATAAAATGTAATTTAAAAATTAGGATTCCTTTGTGTGAGGTAAAGTTAAGATAATAACAAGTAAAGAGAATACTAAACATGTGTTTGTAAAAATCACAGCAAAATATGCTATGCTTTAATCCGCAAATGCTCTATTCTGCAAATGATAAATAAACAATGATGATATTAAGGTCTGTGAGCTGAAGTGTCTGACTGCAGGCCCTTCCTGACTCGCCACAGCTGGACTGCAGTGTCTGACTATGGGCCCTTCCTGACTCGCTACAGCTGGACCGCAGTGTCTGACAATGGGCCCTTCCTGACTCGCCACAGCTGGACCGCAGTGTCTGATTATGGGCCCTTCCTGATTCGCCACAGCTGGACTGCAGTGTCTGACTATGGGCCCTTCCTGACTCGCCACAGCTGGACTGCAGTGTCTGCCTTTGGGCCCTTCTTGACTTGTCACAGCTGGACTGTAGTGTCTGATTATGGACCCTTACTGACTCGCCACAGCTGGACTGCAGTGTCTGACTATGGGCTCTTCCTGACTCGCCACAGCTGGAGTGCAGTGCCTAACTGCAGGCACTTCCTGATTCACTGAAGCTGAACTGCAGTGTCTGACTGCGGGCTCTTTCTTGACTCGCCACAGCTGGAGTGCAGTATTTGCCCGTGGGCCCTTCCTGACTCACCGCAGCTGGACTGCAATGTCTGACTGTGGGCTCTTCCTGACTTGCTGCAGCTGCACTGCAGTGCCTAACTGCTGGCCTTTCCTTTCCGCAGTTGGACAGCAGTGTCTGCCTGTGGGTCCTACCTGACTCACCACAGCTGCACTGCAGTGTCTGCCTGTGGGCCCTACCTGACTCACCACAGCTGCACTTCAGTGTCTGCCTGTGGGCCCTACCTGACTCACCACAGCTGCACTGCAGTGTCTGCCTGTGGGCCCTACCTGACTCACCGCAGCTGGACTGCAGTGTCTGCCTGCGGGCCCTGCAGGACTAATCACAGCTGGACTGCAGTGTCATGTGCTTTAGTGATCTGTTTCAGGAGTTTAGACTTACACTTTACACTAGTGGTGTACATATTGAGAGTCAGGTTAATAAGAGGTAAAAAGCCATAAGATAGATAAAGAGAAGTTTCCTGTTTTGTCTTTGGACTGGAACAATTGTCTAGCAATAAAAGTAAACTTTCTAAATAAATATAACTTGCCGAAGCAAACAAGCTTTTAAATTTTTTTTATTATATTACAGAAAATTCTAATTTAATCCATTTCCTTTAAAGTCCTTCGTAAAAGCCTGATTCACAGCCTCAGTCCCTGTCTAATCCCCATGTCAATGGACAGAAAGGAAAGAAAAACAACCACATGACCATGGACATGACCATTTGGAAAATGACAATGTTTATGCAAAACATAGTAGAATACAACTGTTTCTCCTACAGCCACCAGTCACTACATTCTGTCATATGGGTTCCAGGAATTCGAGAAATGACTACTTCATTTTCCGAAACATGACAAAGATGGAAGATCTGTGTAAAGCCAGGCAACTACTATTCGTCGCGGCGCAAAATAACCATCGTATTTAGCTTTGTGTAGATTTATTACCAAAGATATTACTTTCAACTACACAGTTATAAATAGAAAATGAAACCACAGTCATAAAAGCATTGACATATTTATGTGAGCATATGCGCTTTGTTTCTGTGTCAATCTGAACAAAAAGCCCCACACTGTCCATCACTACAGCCTCTCAGTCAAAGATGGTGAACAAAAATAAATAAAATCTCTGCTAATGTAGGGATATACATCTACAATTTATATATATTCCGGCTATAGAGTGAGCTCAAGGATCCACATGCTCACATTTTCGTTTATATGATCACTACCAGACACGGAGTGGGATTCATTTTCAGTCCAGGAGTTTTATGCCCAGGGCCAGCCCATTTTGCATTTGTTCTGGGAGAACTTTAATAAATGATGCCACCGTTTAAGTCTTGCTATCCCAATATTTATTACCGAAATTTCAAGTAGAAAATAAATAATAAATGGCATATTGAACAGTTCGGCAGTCTGGTTCCCTCGGCCTCGCCAGTGTTCGAGAAAATGCCGGTGTTTAGCATTAGCAAGTGATTAGCTCTGCAGCCCCTGCGCTCATTTGTGCTCTATTGTGCATGTGTGCATGAGTTTGTCTGAGAATACTAGGGGGCTAGCATTCTGAAGCATCGTCATAGAAATATAAACTTGTCAAAATATTATATTTCTGACTGGCACAACAGCTAAGCAGCCCACTGGGAATTCTCTCGAGTGTCTCCCGATTGGCCAGTCCGGGCACGATCACCACATAACATAAAAGTCCCAGAATAAAATAGGGCCATTTTAACCAAGAAGCACATTAGTTAGCAGACCCTAGAAACAGGCTAATTGTTTGTATGTAATTTCAGCTTGAGAAACATGTTTCCTCTCTGTACAGAAGGTTTTCCGAATTGAAATAGAAAACACAGAGTAATAAGTAGGCCACACCTCGAAATGACGCAGCACTTCCACAGCACTGCTGCCTTCACACTCCATGAAATGCTGGAGAAATGCTGAAATGTTGATTAGCGTTACACTAATCCCAGGGGAAGGCCCAAGCTGTAATGGAGAACTGTTTGTCCTCCAATTGGCACAGCAGAAACTAAGCAAGGGAGAAGGTCACAGGTGCGAGAGCCGTCCCAGCCCTCACAAGAACATGGAACACAAAGAGGGGAAAAAACATGTGAGTCAAGGCCACTGTGTGAGCTGTCCGCCTCTTAATCAGGAAGTGCCCAGCACACAAGGTTTCCAGGGCTCCACCCCTCCACCAGGAAGTAAACAAAGCATGCTGAGTCTGGGGCTACTGCCCTATAAAGGAAGCCATATCACACACAGGCTCCAGTGGCCCTTGCCCTCTACAGGACAAAACACAATAGCATTATTCACTTATACCAGTCACATTATCACAGCTCACTGTCGCCCTCCAGTGTGCCAATACCCCACTAAGAGGATTTTAAAAGGTTTTAAGTAGACAAAGGAATTCATATATTTTTCTAGCCCGTTAAACAAAATCAGAACCAAAATCAGACGTATTCACAAAGTACTTTACATGTACACGGCTGGTTTGTTTGGCGCCATATGCAAAGGGCATGAGGTGCAAACAATGTAACAGCTCATAGAGAACAAGTGTTATATGCAACAGACCTTGTTTAAATACTCCAGCAGACAAGGGGTAAAGTTATACTCTGACGCACTCGATAGAGAATATCTTACACATTATTTGCAATATTCTTCTGGAAAAACAAATTACCAAAAACTGGAGAAGGTGGAGAAGGTGGCACAACTTGGGACTCAGTGAGGCTAGTAGTGAATGGAGAATAATGTTCCTTCTAAGGGGAGTTAGGCACAAATGGCAGCTAGTTCTTTGCAAAGTCCTGAATGGTGAATTTGGGGTTAGGGTTAGGGAATATTCATGGAATATTCCGAAATAATTGGGCACATTTAGCTAGAAATATTGAGACATTTTTTCATTTTTTAATACTGGATAATGGACACCATATTGAGCACCAGAACCCTTAACTATCTTGAACCTTTGCAATTACGTATAAAAGGTATAAAAACAGACGTGACCAGGATTGGCACAGTCCGATTTAGTCAAGTGAGATCAAACATGACACACAAACATATAGACACATGCTCAGCTGGGAGCGCAGGAACGCAGGGACATTCATACATTTACAGACATTGCATATCACAGGCTACCTGCAGCGGGTAAAAATGCGTATCCCATTAAAATTTTTTCCTTGACTAAAGCAGAGGACAGTAACGTGCAGACAGTGGGCGCTGTCAGACTGGCGGGGGCCCGTTACACACTTGGATTTCCCCCAGTGGCGTGCAAAGTCATGGCTGATGGGCAAAATGGAAGGACAACACACTGGGATAAGATGGAGTGCGGAGTTTTAGTTATCCATGGGATAGAACGTGCATCAAGTGGAGGATGAAGGGGAAGGAGCTGCTGGTGGGTCCTGAACCAGGCACATATCTGAGAGAAGCATGGTGAGAAACCTAATAGCTAATTAAAAGTTTCAAAACAGCACTGGATCTTGGTGGCACAGACAACTGTTTGGCACAAAACAAAACCATGCTCACATCTCTTCCAAGATAGTCTTAGCTTGCCCATCTCCCACTGGCAAACACCCAGAGCCGTCTGGTGGGATTGGGAGATGGGTGGGTCACGTCTGACCTCCAGCAGAAACAGGATGGGTGGGGTACAGGCAGAGGAAATTCAGTCATACATTTTTTTCTCCAGATTCTTTGTTACCTGAGCTGATATGAAGGAAAACTAAGCAGTCTTGTAACAAGAGATGCTAATTGCAACATAGAAATACAACTTATAACCTCATCCTTTAGATCTACCTGCTTTTGCACTGGGTTAGCGTGGACATCAAACACAGTTTGTTGGATCCGATACGTTTTACCTCCGTAAGTTAAAGAGAAAGACACCTGCATGGGGAATCCTTTCTTCTGATACAAGCAGAAAATGGAAGCTTTGTGGCTGCCAATAAGAATGCTAATGGAAATAAAATACCCATGAGGTCCAACATGGTCCAAAGACATACCAAAAGGAAACATTACTGCTGTGGCCTACATAGGAGAACAGAGCTACTCAACATGGATCTCATCACCTAATTATTCTGGATGTAATGTAACTGTTCTGTATTTAAAAAAAAAACATTTGCTTATGTGGAGATTAATCACTAAAAATTTAATTGGGATTTTGTTGAAGTCATTTGTATCAATACATAATTTCATACTAATATATGGAAAAAGATATTTGATATCAACTGATTTGATTAATTACCTGATTTGTGAATATGAATGCTTAAATAATTGCCTGGTGGGACTGACTGAACATGATGATGATGACGCTTTTTAACAATGAGGTTATTCATCAGTACTCCTAGTGCAAATGCCATTTTGTTGTTTTGAATCATTATTATGACTGAATCATGGATTATGAATCATGGCAGAATGACATGGTGCCTACAGGCTTCTGGCTTGATTGCTCCCCACTGAGATACTGTGGCTTGCTGGGAATCAACCACCAGCAGGGGGTGATCAGCACCACACAGGTTGGCAGTAACCATGGTCAGCCACATGGAGTGTCAAGCGGCCAATGGGTCTCATTTTCTCCATTCAGTGGATAGGCCGGCCATATCCTGTAGGGCATGAGCCTAAGGGAGCCAGTTGTACATGCATGTTCTCTGTAAGAGAATCTTGGAGCATGACTACTCCGAAGTGACTGCCGCCTTTTGTATGTTTTATCCCTTTTCCCCCAATAAATCTTAACCCCCCAAGGGGCATTTTCTACACTCTTATCTCCCAAACCTCCTTGCCCAACGCACCCTTAATGACTTTCCTTCCACAAACAAACAACACATATTCAGGCTTGGATTCATTGAACTACAGGGTCTGCTTGGTGAATCTGGACGCTCTTCAAGTGTAAGGAAAACTGCATATAAGGGGATGACTGGGGTTCAAAGGTGGCTTTCTGGAAATTGCTTCTGGCTCTGCAATGTTCTTCAAGAATGTGGCACCTCCATCTTGTAGGACTGGACGGTCACTCGGCCCGTTTTTCTGCTAGTCAAGGCATTGACTTCACGACACTGCAATGCAGAACGTCAAGTATCCATTAAACATTTCATCGAAAATCTAAAAATTTTGTTATTGCATTTAATTCCAATTAGCAAATCTAAATAAATAAAATGACATTTTTCAAAATCTGGGTGTTAACCAAAACGTGTGCCACTCTTTAGGCGCCTCTACTATGGGGTAAAAAAAAAAAATGCTGCCTTCTTGATTGATTCCTGTAAGATTTATACTGGCAAGGTCAGTTTTGCCAGTAGCAACAGGATATTCGAGAACACTCTGTGAAACAATGAGTTTTAAAATAAAAATTCAGGGGTTTGAAAGAGCACAACAAGTCGTTCAAAGGGAGACAGTAGAACACATGTATATTTGGACTAAAAAATGTCTGGCTCTTTCTAGTGACTGTAAGTGCATAATAGCACTGCAGTTTCTCTTACCCTTATCATTCTCGGCAATGTTCTGCTAGTGTTTTCTTCTCAGTGCCACCCAAATAACTCTGATTCCCATTGACACAAACCTGTAATCCTCACAATCCTGATGCATCAGCTCACAGCTCACAGCTGGGTAACGGCTCTTACCCAGAATCTAAGCTTTTGTTTCTGTTTGTGCCCTATTAGGACAACCCCACTGTGCTGTGATGGTTGGTTTCACCACTCCTAATTTGTGAAACACTACACTTCAGACAGCTCTCACAGTGACATTTTGGAAGATGCGTGATGCCAACCTTCGAACGCGTCAGATGTTAAACATTCAACAAAAGGAATTCCAAATCCAATACTGCAATATTCTCACAGAATTGGATGCAAAATATATTGTGAAATAGCTCACCGTTTAGATATGCTTTTCTGTGATTTAAAAGAAGCCTCTTTTCTTACAGTAGATTTGAGGTTGGGTCAAGTCTGCCATCTGCAGGAGCTTTATTGCTAAAGTCTTGTTGTTGTTTTTTTAAGTGGATTACGGAAGGGGAAAACATCTATTTTACCACACTAATACATTCATACATCTATGATGATTAAATCATATGATTAAATGTTAATTCATTTATTTTGCAGATGCTCTCATCTGAAAAGACTGAACTGACGTTTCCAGTATAAATTATGATCGTAAAACGCTTTTCGTGATCCTTAATTTTTTTAGAAGGTGTAATTTAAATTTTAAAATTTAAATATTCACAAACAACTTTTTTTTATAAGAGCGAAAGTTTGTGTAAGTATTTCCTTAAGACAACCTATTCAATCTTTTCAGAAAAAAAAGAGGAAAGTAAAAATGTAAATAAAACACAGCTAACAATAAAGCAAAATTATGAATTAAAGCAAAAGGCTAATATAGGTATAATTATTTGTGAATTATGAGGCAAAATGGTTATCATGAACTCCTTATCATAAACCCCAGCCAAGTAAGTCCATAAGAAACTGAAAAAAGTTGAATAGATGGATTGTTTCAAATTGAGAGTAGGAATTTTCATCTAAATCATAAATTGTTTAAACGGAAAATATATAGAACAACTACAGTTTGCTTTATTTTTCATATTACAATAGTGGCATAGAAACCCATCTAAAGCCAGGTGACAGAAACCTCTGAGTAGGATAAATAGTTTTTAAATAATTTTGCTGCTCCATAGAGAACACACAAGATAAGCCTTACCACAGTTCCCCGCCAGCAAACATACATCATATTAAAAGGTCTTTTATCCAAAAAATGTGGTCGTTCATCCCAAAGTGGAAAGCACCTCAAAACAACTAAAGTATGCATGCACCATTCATATTTACTCAGGCAGGAGCGGAGTTTTAACTGCCTTTTGTATCCTGGATATTTCAGTATGAACCTCTTACATTTATGTTCCCCTACATTCTAGATATGTTGAACAAAACAAACAAGTGATGTGTATAAAAAGGGC
This sequence comes from Petrocephalus zakoni, assembly GCA_026774425.1. Lineage (NCBI taxonomy): Eukaryota > Metazoa > Chordata > Actinopteri > Osteoglossiformes > Mormyridae > Petrocephalus > Petrocephalus zakoni. Next base: position 25,764,914 of record JAODKN010000104.1, on the reverse strand, counting down.
TATTGAATACGCTTCCAAGGTATACTCTCACTACCGCCCAACAGGTAAGTCTTATCGTGTATTTAGACCAGTTGTTCACCTGTATAACTACCTTTACAGCATTGGTAACTGCACTGCATTTTCAGTTCATTGCAGATGTCCTTATATAAAGGTTGCCTCTTTTGTCGTTTCTGTTTGTCTTTTTGGTTATACTGTAAGAAATCAGCAATCAAAACATCATTTAAAACATGCAGCTAAAAAAGCAAGTAGCATATGGAATCATGTTTATCTGCATCCTGGCATTATGGACGGACTCTGCCCAGGCAGGATCGAGCTTCCTCAGCCCATCTCAGAAACCACAGGTATCCATCCATTCATCCATCGATTTATTTCTAACCACTTATTATGTCTAGGGTTGCCGGGGTCCTGGAACATATTCCAGGCAGCAAAGGTTGAGGTATATCAGGCCAGTCCAATGCAAGACACTCTCATACACAATAAAACTTGATGCGCAATTCAGAGATGCCAGTTAGCCTAACTGTAGGTGTGTTTTGCTTTTCTACAGAATCCTGAGTCACAGGAAGAGTATGCAAATTCCACACACATACACACACACACACACACACACAAAAACACAAACATATTTGGGGAAATTTTACTAGCCATTTACAAAATGCAAAAAACTGATCTTCCACCCCAGCACACAATGGCATGTGTGGAATGTCTCGTATGGAAACATTGCATCACAGGGAATTATCCACTTACATATTTTCCAGGAAAATAACATGACTATCTGTGTTTTGTTAAATATCACTGATTATTTTATTTCAGTTATGGAACAATTTTATTCTAAAATCAGAATTAGATATGAGTCTTCATGTACTTCCTGGATACATAACAAAATAAGTGTGTGTGATCCTGTGACAAAATATATTTACAAGAGTGGATAAGAGAGTGAAAGCAGCTGACAGAACTGAACCTGTGTCTACAGGGGAAGAGTGAGAAGAAACCTGTGCGTGTGGGCAGACGCTTTTCTGAGGGGCTGCCTCCACCAACGGGGGCTCTCGATGGGGAGGACAAGCACATTTTGGTTGGTGGGAAAGGGATTTTTAAACAAAACCAGAGAATATTGAAAAGTGGCATTCGGAAATGTCTCGTTTGTTAAAACACTTCTTCGAAATTTTTTATTTTTATGCCAACAAAAAAACATTCCATACCACTTTGAGCATAGCATGAATGATGTTTCAATTTCCAGAATGCATGACTAGATTGAAATGTCTTTCTAAATGTCTTTATGCTGGATTAGCTCACCTTACCTTTTGAGATGGGCATCACCATGAGCGAAGAAGAGTTTCAAGAATACGGAAATGCACTGCAAAGAATTGTACAGGATGTGCTGACAGATGGCCCATAAATTGCAAAACTTGCCTCTGAGTACAAGGTGAGTACACTGTTGACTGGCAAGTGTTGCCTTGCTATTATGAATGAATTGAATAGTGTTCCTGTGTTGTTCACATAAATTTTACTGTGATATGTAAATACACAAGTATTTATAGAGTATTGCATCAATTTCTTCTTCTCTGCAACAATGTTTATGAGCCCCATGTTCCAGGTAATTATTTTTGTCATGTTGCAGGGTCAGTGAACGACATAGTGAGACTCAGATGAATACACTTTTATATGGGAATCTTTTGCCACTACGATTCTTTAACCTTGATGAAAAACATCTATCAATCATTTAAACGCTTCCAAGCCCTCTTCAAAGCACTACACTGTATTAAAAAAAAAATTTAAATAAACGTTAAAAATCTAATGCCTGGAATGCCTTAAAATCTGTGCAATTGTTGCAAAGTCGATATTTTAATTTATCTGAAGTGACTCTGAAAGTGAAGCAGTGGGAAAACACCTGCGCAAGAACGAGAATGAAGACACTGCTTTATCAAGGCTAATTAAACATAAAGGAAAAAATAAATATTTAGCATACTGGAATTATTTTCCCATTGGGTAAGACAAGTACTCAGAGTCTGACTGATCACAACAACTGCAGACATACTAACACTGACTAAGTGATGATCACTAATGAGCAAGATTATTTTTTTTTAACTGCGTATTTCACAACAATTTTCTGAGAACTAATCAGGCATAAGGTTTACAGCTGATTGAAAGTAAATTGGAATTCTAATTAAAATATAGTAAAAATCAATTACACAGAATTTTGAATTTCCACTTTATTAAATGCTGTCCCATATCAATTAATAAAATCACTTTAACACAAGCCATCCAAATCCTTCAATCTTCAGAAACTCAGAACAAATATATTCAGAAAGAAAACATCCTGCCTATAAGTGCACATAGAAGACCCAGCCGAAAGGCAGTAATCTAACCTACATTTGTTAAATAGGCAGCGATAGAAGGTGGTAAAATATGTATCAAGTCAAATACATATTCTTGCATTAATGCATTACTATGTACAAAACTCACTGTGATAAAAAGTATGACTCCTTCATTTTCCACCCACCCCCAGAATGTACGTATTATGTGAACACAGTGCCACCTTGCCACTTAAAAATGCCACTTTGAGACGAAGGGGACCAGCAAAGCAGTAGTAGAACAAACATTAGAAACAGAACAGCAATGATGCTCAGATCCAAGTCCAATACATTCAGCTACCTTGTTGTGTTGCATTTCATTTTGAGGGGAAAAAATGGCACACCTATCCTTAATTACACAACATAACTAGGCCTTCCATATCTTTAGGTGCACATTTCCGAGCTGAGAAGAGGTAATGAACAGGTAACAGAAAAAACTCAAAAGTAAAAATAAACTTTGCTCAAAGTTCAGTTTAGGGTATGAAAAAGTAATAACCCCAGAAACAGTTATACAACAGAAGTTATGGCCCTTAATACTAGTCTTCTTACAACTGCAAACCATTACAGTGAAATAGTGAGTTGGTTTAGTAATCAGCTGGTGAATCAATTATGAATGTGGTCTGTGATTATTGATGGGAGTCCACACTATATAAGCATAGGGTCACAGTCACAGGTTGTATAACTTAGTAGTGGTGTGCCTCAGGGTGGAAAGGACAGTGGAAAAGACCTCCCCCTTCAGGTGGCTGATCTCCTGCAAGGTGTGGATGGCCATCCCTGGGTGAGAGAACCTGCAAATGCTCTTTGAAACCTAAGGGGACAGCAGAAATGGTTTTCAGCTAAATGCATAAATTACGCTCAAAAAGGCGTTATACAGTACATCTCCAAAATATGTGATTATAGCTGTGTCTCTCAAATAGATATAATCATGTCAAAACAAATACTGAACAAACTAAAAAAGGCAATGATTCAGTCCCATATTTGACAATTTATAAACAACCAGCACTGGTTGTGTTCTTTTTTCCCCCCCAAGACAATCAGCATACCTGGTAAGGACGGAAATAGGGTGCATCTGTTTCCACTACAATCCTATGGAGAGGGATTCTCCTGATGGCTTCCTTGACCTCCAAAGCTTTAGGGTAGGTAAGCAGGGCTGTGAACCCTACTGACAAGTTAGGGAACTCCTGGAGAAAGGGCTCGATGACATCATAGCTGTTGGTGAAACAGTGCCTGTAGCACAAGAAAATCAGATACTAATGTATTTTTGGACAGACTGATACGACAGGATAGGATTCTGACGAGTCTGATTCCTGAATACGACTTACCTAATTATATTGCAATTGAAGTCTTTAAATATAACCCCATATCAGAAGTTCTTAGAGCACAGTAAATGTTTTTTTTTTTAACTGGTTATCAAATTTATGCAATCACATTCATTTGCCCACTTCACCCATGTGCATCGCCTATGTATATCGACCTGTGTATTTTGTAGTCTCGGGGCACAAGCTTCTTCATGATTTCCAGCAGATCTTCATCTGCATCTCTGCAGTGGATCACCAGAGGCTTCTTCATCTGTACGGCCAGATGGAGCTGCCGCTCAAATACCTATTAAGATAAAGAGCATGGGAAACATACCACACTGCCAGACACACAAAGAAAATTCCAGCGGATAAAGAACCTACAACACTTGATTTAATTGTCACCAGATAAAATAAAACCCAACAGATCCATTAAGTAGTTGTAGTAACCCTTAAATTCAGTACCTAAGGATAAGGATAATCAGTTCATTAAATGGGAAGTGTAACATGATATAACCTTCTATGTTTACCTTCTTCTGTTGGCCTACAGCAGTGGAGCATTTGCTTGAATAGTCAAGCCCGATCTCCCCAAAGGCAACAGCTTTGGGGTGTCTCATAGCGGTCAGGATGCTGTGCTCATGAATGCAGTCGTATTCCTTGGCAAAATGTGGGTGGCAACCGAAAGCCCCCCAGACCAGCTCCTCGCTAAGCAGGGGTTCCCAGAGCTGCTCCCTGGCCATGAGCTGTGGGTTACAGAAATCTGCAATACAGCCTTCAAACTTGGACGAAAAGGAGCTGTGGTACCGGCTACGGAAGTCAGCAAACGTGCCTTGAAAGCCCAGTTTGGCATACAGCATGTCCAGATGACAGTGTGTGTCAATGAAACCGGGCTGCCTTGCCTTTTGGCCACAAATGTCAGAGTCCCACACAGATTGTGCTTCCACAGACAATTTTCTGGTTCTGTTATTTGGTGAGGGTTTTAAGTGCATCGGACTACAGTCTGAATCGCTTCTAAGTTCATCACCAGAAGAAAGCAAATCGTGGCACTGTAAAGGAAATGTGTAACTTATCAAAGCGGACTGATCTTTAATTGTACAGCCTGGTGAGGCAAAAACATCAGACTTCTTAGGCATTTGACTGTTCCACTGACTCTGAGGAAAATCCAAGGGTGACTTGACAGCTGAATTCCACTGGTTTGAAGAAGATTCAGGCTTCTGGGATGTACTGTTCAGCTGATGTGGAATGAATCCACAAAATGACTGAAGTGCATTATTTCTCTGGTTTTCAGATGGTTTTAATGGCATCTGAAATGCACTGTTCCTCTGATTTGAAGAGGATTCATAGGATTTTCCATCTGAACTGTTCCACTGGTTTTGAAAGGATTCAAACTTTTTCTCTGAAAAAGTCTTGCATGGCACCAAGATTTCATCGCACGCATCAACAGAATGCTTGCAGCATGTTTCTAGGTTTGGTAGAGGACTGGTTTCAAATTGACTGATGTTCATCTTCAACTGGGGTTTTGTGACAAAGTCCTCATCCTGTGAAAAATTCTTCACTTCCACTGGATCATCCACATCTGACCAATCAGGCCTCTCCAAGGACTCTCTCTGGAGAAACATTGATCCAGTGTAAGACTCAACATAAATCGAGAGTAAGCCCAAGGGTGTATGTTGGGAGATGTGCCTACAATTCACACCCAAATTAAAAAAAATAAATAAACACACACACACACACAACGTGTTTGAATATTTAGCAACACCAACTTAGCTCTAGCAAGATACAAGAGTGTCTTGTCAGTTTCATATCAGTTTGGCTGGCATTAAAAAAGGACGATTAGTGATATGAAACCATGTGACGCTACCTTTAAGTCAAGATATCTCAGCAACAACTTAAAAACCAGTTTGAAGCACACTAGCCTAACAATTTCTATAGCAAAGACGAATGGCACGGTGTACAAGAAAAACTAATACACATACATGACAATCAAGCTGCAGTTAAAAAAGTGAGTCTCCTTAAAATTAACAACAACCTGTGTTTGTGGGATCTCACGGCCGTGACGTGGCAAAAGTGACACCTATGACTGCAGTTCATTCATGGTATATAGGTTATAGAATTGGTAGAGAATTGGCAACAAAACTTGACAAGTAAACAAAATAAATATGATCAAATTAAATGACAAAAATGGAGTACCTTGGAAGGAGAGACTGCCACTTTAGCACCTCTTTTGTAAAGCTTTCTTGGCTTTCTTTGGCCTGACGTCCTCCTGTTGGGCGAAGACCCCAGGGCTTTCGTTTCAGCTGCCCCCAGCGTTTCCGAGCGTGAATAACTTAGCTTACGCATACGTCTGCTAAGGCAGATGTCCTCTGGCCTTCCAGGGCCCACTGAAGGGCCGCCATCCTCCCCAGAATTCACATTCTGCCAAAAGCTGGACCTGACGGTATCATCACTGCTTCTCCGGTACTTTGTAGGGGAAGGTACAGCTGCACTTAGCCATTCAAAGTCCTCTTTTAGCTTGTGGTCCATTTTACAGAGCTTGAAAGAAGACAAGAAAGAAGTGCAATAGAAATATATTCATATACATACACACACTTAGTTTGTTTATATATCACATATATATAAAATATATAACAGTGGTAAGTACTCAATGAAAAGTGGAGCTATTTACATTTTATTCTAATTGTCAGTGGTGATAGTGAAAGCAAGACCGATGGCCAGTCGACTAACAACGTGATCAGTGTTAGCTACGGTAATATCGTGGGTCTATGGTTCGCATGAAACAAAATTTAGCTGCCAAGTCAATTCAGATTTTAATGGGTAATAAAACTGAAGACGGATGAGAACACCGGAGTTATGATTTAGCCAGCTAGCTTAAAATACGCATAAAATGCGTAGAATATATATATACCAAAGCATAACGATATGTTAAATATTACCTCAGCCGCGGCCTACTTAAGTACCGTAGCTGACGAGCCTCACAGGTCGCACTGTGTTAGTTACCACCCGCATTTATGACCTCCGATTCGATAAACAGCTTACTAATTACCCAATAAATCTGATTTTCTATAACTAGTAGCTCTGGAGACAGGTCACCTATGCCTGTGATGGAATGGAGGGAATATGTCAATATTCAGTCGGTCTACAAGGGGTTACGCGGCGTATTCTCCGTCGACTTTCCTTTCTAGCGGCTCGCCAGCGCTACTCAAGTATGTTCCTCTTAAACTTAATTTGTCACGTTAATTATGTCCTTAACCGTATTATACATATGAAAACCTCTCGGTTGTATCAACATTTGCAATTAGCAAGGGCGCTACCAAGCGGTGGCCGAAGCCCGCCTTCGGCAACCCGCGGCAGAAGCTGAGCCGGCGAAAGCGGCCGAATGGCTACCCGTGTAGAGGCCGCCCCCAGCTGAATAAACAGCTCCGTATTAGGTCCGGCTGACTGGTTTCCGCGGAGTCCGCAGAGCCCGCGAAAGGCCTCCAAACCTCTTTGTTCTCTAGCCGCGTTCACGTGATGCTTTTCCCGAGATGTCGATCCAGAAAACGGTATAAAAATGGTACTGTCACGGCCTTTCGGGGCTTGGTGGATCTCACATGTGCATTATTATAATTATTCTTGTTGTTTTTAAGTTAATTACCTATGTTTTTAATTAGTTAGCAGTGTTCCACTATAAACACTACGTGGCTTGCTGACAGCCACTGCTTATTAGACGTGACCGGCGGATCTCCAGTAGGGATGGGCGGATCGATCCAAATATCGATAGTATCGATACCAACGTTGGTATCGGATCGATACTAGCGTGATGGGATCGATACTGTTCCAATCTCTTCTCCTGCTCCCCCTCGCTCTGCTGTGGTTTGTTGTCGTAGTGTCACGTTTGTATACAGTGGCTGGGGGAGAGTAGCGCGGCAACATGGCAGAGAAAAAGGAGCCAAAGGCTGAGAATTAGAGCTAAGAGTAGTTTGTGCTTTTCTTTAGTTATTTGCACTTTATTTACTTTAATTTTCATAACTGTGTGCAGTTTGTTTGCACTGTCTGTGTGCACTGTTTATAAAAGCAGATTTTTTTCCTTATTGTTGTTTTAAATAAGTAATTTGAAAAGAGTAATTTACGTTTTAAAACATTTGTTCTGCGATAATTTATGCAGAAAAACACGTTTTTAAATTTTGCAACAATAAAAAAACATTTTTAATTTTACTAAAAACTTAAAAAATCTAAAACAAGCACATGATGAACTAATTAAATGTGGAGTGCAGAAATCACAAAATCATTTGGTGGTTATGAAAATTAAATCAGGTTT
>JAODKN010000104.1:25726886-25744935 GCA_026774425.1 Petrocephalus zakoni | reverse complement strand
ACCGATTAACACGGTGATAGGACGGGGATAACCAGGCAGCTTTACCGATTACCACGGTGATAGGACGGGGATAACCAAGCCGGGGCACACCTGCAGCACTCTGCCCTCACAAGAACAGTATATGTGTGTGGCAGTGAGAACAAGGCTGCCGGCGTTGGGGGGCAAACCGAGCAAAGACTGAGAATGCACAAAAGCACAGGATGTGTGTGCATATGAGCTGCCCAGCCATTTATCAGTGCCACATGCAGAGTCTGCCCATTGCAAGAGCGCCGCCTGCCACACCATGTACATGGTTCTCCTGAAGGTTAACCGTCAGGTGCATAAATAATTATTAGATCCTCACTGATAATCACTGGCAAAGCTCAAGAGGCGTCCGGATCACAAAAGACAAGACATTTCAAGCACTCATGGGGCGCGGGGGCCGCACAGCAAGTGGCCGCTTAGTTCGCTTATGCCTTCTTGGCCATGGGGGATGGGTCTGTTACCAACAATATCACAACAAATCCAGCAACAGACACTCAGTGCCCACTGGGGCCCTAGCTGAGGTTAGTCAAACAGCCTTCTGATTACAACTATAACATGTACGGATAAAATAAACAAGCAGACCTTACTATAGCAAAACGTAGAGTGGTACTTAGGGTTATGGATTTTTAACGCGTAGCTGCAAGTCCTGTCGGTTTCCCTGATAAGCTATCCCTATCCTCAACCTGAATGACTCTAGTAAAACATACATGTGTTAACAGATAAAAAATAAAGCTAAGCTCCCTCGGGTAAGAGTCTTAACTCAGCACATCAATAAAGCAAAATCAATAAGTTAAACTAGCTATTAACAACTGATCCTTTGACCGGCTGCCAATACTCCCACATTCCCATGTGTGGCATTTTGTACAGCAGGGACGTTCCATCCCTCCATCCATCCAACCATCTCAGCCTTACTCATATGAAGGTGCACCTTTAACCACAATAAAGGCACTTAAGATGGATAATTAAGCACTGCAGAAGCTCAGGGCAGAGCACAGCAGACAGGGCACCCCCACCTTCTGGTATCTGCCCCACCAGCGCTGGGCCTGGCTGCACTGCTTGGCCGGAGGCCTGGAGCATGGGTGCATGTGCAGACGGGACAAGGGGGTGAGCTGCACACCCGACAGGGGGTCTGGCAGGACCCTCTCAGGAAGAATCTGCACCTTCGCTTGGCGGATCCTGCAGCAGAAATATATTTTCATATGTTTGGTCTACCTTAGCAACAGTGACAATGATCAAATGTGCGCCCATACGCAGCGATGACTGCCTGGGCGAAAAGGCCACCCTCAGAGAGTAACACTACATTTATACATCAAGGGGAATGGATCTTGGCTAACAAGCTTGGCATCTTCACTACAACAAAGTGGCCTTGTTGAGCACATGGGGTACGAGACGCTAAATCAGTGAAAAACTCATAGGCTTTTTATTCCTGAGGCCGACATGGCCCGTCATGTTTTAATAAGGCCGGGGGCGCTAAACACCATTATATTTTGAAAGAAACGGATGAATAGTAATGGAAGGTACTTCCAGAGGAAGAACCTTTAAAAAAGCACGAGTGCCTTAGCCTAGGGAAAGGCCTGTGTGAATACGGCCTATGTATGAGCCGCATTTAAAATGGGAATATGGTTTATATATCGATCATATCGAATTTTACAAAAGGCACCCTACTGCTGCTTTAGAGACGGCAGAAATTTGATCCTTTTCCAAGTTACTCAATTGCTGAAATGTTGCACTTTTGATCACTGACAGAACACATCACTGTGCAAGTCTTTCTAGGGCCTTAAGTTGCACCTTTGTGACATTAAGAGAAGGTGGAAGTTGTCATACAGTAAAATAAAGCGTGAAACCCTGAAGTAAGGGCTTATTGCGCTTTGTGCCTGTCCAGTGTGTCATATCATCATAACCACATCATAACCACATCAACATATTTCACAAATCACAGAAGTTTGAAAAAGGGATGGATGAAACATTGTATAATTTTAAAATTGCGTGATATCCATAAATGATCTAATTCAATATTAAAAAATTTAACTGTTTTATTATGTAACAGGGGAAGAAAAAAAACCATGTTAACTAACTTGATGAGGTAAAAAAAAAAAATGAAAATGATTGTGATGTCACATTGTAATACAAATACTGATAACCACTGCTGTCAAGTATTTGGCTCTAGCTGAAAATGGCATTAGCCGACTAAATAAAACAACATTTTAATGTTTAATTGTGTAATCAATATAAACAATACAACATTTTAAAGATGGACAGACCTTAAAGGATTCTTATTAAGGTGTCTATATTTTCACATGGGCCGTGGTTATACACTCTCACGAAAACCAACTACCATGTATATTACCAAAATACCACAATGACACAGCAATGCTGCAGAATTGTGATCACAGTGCCCTTCCAAATAAAGGGCCGTAATTCACTTGCGTATTTAATAGGGATGTTGTTCAGACTGACTGTAGTGTAACAGATTAAAACTGACATGGAAAAGGTGACCTAAAAACATTTGCAAGTCTTTTATACTGGCCAATATGTACACTTCAATATTCAATAACCAGCACTGTACTCTGTCACTGTACGCTTGGAGGCAGGGAAACTAGAGCACAGTTAGTAAAATCCTGCCATCTACTGGTGACAACTAACTGAAATTGTAAATTTAAAGAGAGTTTTTTTTTTAATAACCAAAATGGCTTACCAGGAACATTTATATAACACATTATAAAGACAGCCATAATCTTACAGACTACCACCTTATGGACAGAACCTAGAAAACAGCTGCAAATTGTAGTTTCTTAATTACAGTGTGCTCACAACATGTACAAGGCAATATGCAATAAAAAATAAAATGCATTTTAGGAACATGTGGGTGTATAAACGGATTCTGCTGGTTAGCCATAAACTTACCCGTCAGCTTGGGTTCTAATCTCATGAACCTTGAACCTCTGACGCCCCACGGCCTTCACCTTCACAGTCTCTATGCCGTACTCCTGCTCCTCGCGGTACGCATAGATCTCTGCCGTCGTCCCAAACTCCGGCTGCTGTTCATCAGCGTCACTAAATGGGGAAAGACGACTGTATCCGAATAGTGTCGGCATGCTTAAGACGGTGCTCACGGTGCTACAGGCCATCTGATCGCCTTCTGTTCCAGGAGTCTATAACATTTAAATGTGTAAATATTGGAGATGTCATGATTATTTGATTACTAAAAAGCATGGGTTAAAATGATCCTTCTCGATTATGCCAGAATGGAAAATGCCGCGTGCAGAATGCGGGTCCAAATAAGGAACAAAAGCATCGATCGTGAATGAGAATGCAGTCGTCTGTCAGTTTTGCAAAATTGGTAGATTACGTGATTATTCATATAATAGACAGTAACAGCACTAATACATATTGCACTCTTTATTCAGCTGAATAGGATGTCATGCTACCTTTTATCTGATTTACACAAAATTAAGATAACAAAAAGCTGACAACCAAAGAGAGTACAGGCATTCAGCCCCGGCACAGACATTGAGCAGAAATGACAAAGGGAGGGAACTAGATCACCGCGGCACACGCGCACTGCAGAATGGCGGGAGCCACAGCCCGTACCTGTACGCAAGCACGGCAAAGGTGCGGTCCTTCTGGATGAGGCTGCGCATCATGCTGACTTCCTGTGGCCGGAAGAGCTGGAGGGGAAGGGTCTGTCCCGGGATCAGCATCACGGCCATGTGCGGCAGCACTGGGATTGTCTGACAGCTGTCGTCATCGTGAACTGTGCGCCCGTGGAACTCCTCCATGTCCACACCCAGGTACTGCCAGGAAGAGCCACAATACACCTTTCTCAGGCACATTAATGACAGACTGAGGATTAAGGAAACAGAAACAGTCATTCTAATTATATCTAAACAAATGCTATGGTATGCACTCTCTCTAATGAAACGAACACTGGTACAGCGCAGGTACAAAAAGGAAGACATTTTGAAACTAAAAAAAGTCAAAAATATATAGTATTGTTTCTGGATGATTTTTAACGTTCTCTGCATAAAAGCATGACTGCATATTTGATGTGCCGTTTCCTTGGTTTAAAAAAAAAAAAAGAACAAAATAGCAGATTTCCTTACACTTGCTACAGCACTGCTAACCACTCACCGCATGTGACGTTGGAAGGCTTGGGTCAAAATTAATATTCGGTTTCTTCGCATCCTCAGTATCGGGATCCTCAGTTTCCATGTCATCATCGCCCTCTTCTTCATGTTCTAGAATAACAATAATTGTCAGCTCGTTAAACGGACACCATACTCACGACTCGCTTCGCCTTTTACCAGCGCCATCGCCATTAAGATGCTTTTAAGATGCCTAGCAGACATAAACCGATCGATGCGCCCTGTACACAACAGTCCCGGCGCAAAGCTGCACGCCTAGAACGCTAATAATGACCTGCTGTCTGCCCACCATGACTTGACAAGTCTAATATACAGCTACCCAGCTCGGCATGACCGCCACTGTCCGGGCAAAACAGGCTAAACACTGCGTGCAGCCAAAATATAAGTAGGTTTTGTAACACGGCGACTCCATAAGCGACGCCGCGAAACTGAAAGCAAGTTAGCTAACAGCAAAGCATCCTGCTGGCACGTCTAAGCAAGCAGTGGCTTAATCCAAAAGCTAAAGTGAAATGCTCATCGCCAAGGCGTTTAACAATGCCGATGGCTCGGCCCGAAATGCGGAATCGGTCTGAAGCGGGCTGCCAAGCGCCATACCAGGCAGTAACTGCAGCTGGTTGCCCATGTTGTTGTTGATGTTGTTGTCGCCTCCTCCCCCTTCGTCAGCCATAGCCTTCTATTTACACGCGTCAGCGCCCCCGTCCTGCCAAACAACTCGGGGTCGGGACGGCAAGACGGTACTCAGCTAACAGGAGGATAAGGGCCTCGGAATCGGATGGCGCCATCAAGTGACCAGGAGGCCAAATGTCCAGACGTAAACGTGCTGGGGGGTGTATGTAAAGACGAGGGGCAATTACTGTCATTAGCTTACAGGCAATTTGACAATTTACACTTTAACCTGGGACCTAACCTAAGTCAGGTGATTTGGTAAACTACAATAATGGCATTGTGAAGTTTAACTGCAACTGTGTTTTAGTCTGTTACTCAATTTTGCCCTTTTACAAATCAGAATTTTTTATCTTAAACTTGCTCTGCATATCGATTACGTGCAATTTATGTAAAGATGGTTATAGTTTAGACATATTTCCAAATCAAATATTCATAACTTATTGAATAGACAATTTGGAAATCTTTCAACCTGTATGCAACCTTGATGAAACCTTGAACCAAAATGCATGTGTAATTATTTAATTACATATTTCTGCATAAACTCAGTACATATACTTTTTAAGTATTCTGTTAAATTCTGTTAAATTAACCTATATTGAAGACTTGCATTATAGTAGATATCTACTAAAGATTTCCCTTGATTAGACCAGTTGGCAAAAAGTAACACGTCTTAAAAGAATAAAAAACAATTATCATTGACTATACCTCCATTGGATCCCCTCCCAAAAAAACATTAAAAAACACAGGGTAGTTGTAAGCTGTTAATAAGTAGTTAAATTGTAGTGGTCACAGAATTAATGTCCATCTCAAACCCTCTCAAAGCCTAAAGCATAACTAAAACTGGAAAAAACTGATATTCAACATTTTGTTTTAATGTAAAATTTCTAATTAATTTGAGGATGGGTTAATTTGTTCTCTCATTCAGTACATGCTATTAACATTTCTGAGAGAAAACATCCTGTATACCTGAAAACAGGCTTAAACTGCTGCTAAGCTAATGACAGAGCAATTGTCCCTGTTGCTGCAACAACCTTTCCAGGGGGCCCAAGGCAAAGCTTTTCTTGGGAAGCCCCCCTTCCAAGGCTATTTAGGCAATAAGCCATAACATTAAAACCATGGCACCAGGTGAAGTGAATAGCATTATATCATTTTAACGGCACTTGCCATTACATATTGGGCAAGGGAACTGACAGTTCCTGAAGGTGATGTGCTGGAAGCAGGAAAAAAAACAGTCTAAGGAGCTGGGCGACTTTGTGATGGCTAAGCAACTGGGTCAGGGCATCTCCATAATGGCTGGTCTTGTGGGGTGTCCCCAGTATGCAGTGGTCTGTACCGGCCAAATGTGTTCCAAGGAAGACCACCTGGTGCACCGGTGGTGAGGTCTCATGGGTGCCCAAGGCTCACCCATGCACGTGGGGAGCAATTGTAGCACAAATCGCTGAAAAAGTTAGTTCTGGTTTTGACGGAATGATATTAAAAGTCCGAATGATATCAAAAGTCCATATAGATTTCCAAATTACATGCTCCGTTTGCTAGGGGCGCACATTACCAACCATTCCTCAATAAGCACAATACATGCGGATGTTCATTCAAACTCCCTATTTTAATTTGGTATAGTAATAGATAGCAAAACACTTCACTAGATTCACCAGCCTTATTTCATGCTATTGTCAGGTGCTAATTATTATATATTGTCGATTACGATAGCACTCACGGTGTGAACTGTTCACCACTACATTTTCTTTTTCTAATTTATTAAAGATAAAATAATTAACCTGAAAACTATGAATTTTCCAAATAAATAAATATGACATTAATGCAGTATGATATAGTATCAATATTCTGCGTAACAATTAAAGGAATAGTAATGGTATATGTAGTATATTGTGTCATGAAAATAAAAAATGCAAAATAACATTACAATCCGCTTTTGGTAGGAAGAGCGATAACTACATGGTTGAGTCCTTTCCACCAGATGGGAATACGCCTCGGCGATCTAATTAGTCTAAAAGGCGCCGGCGCTTTGAACCGCCGCCGTAATTAAGCAAACGCCAGTTTAAAGGGAATCTGTTAACACCCCCCCCCACCAACTTTATATTGCGAGTATCCAAACCACATGCTTCTTATTATTAACTTTTTCTTTTTTGTCATAAGCTTGTGTTGTGCATAGACTGACAAAGGCGTGTTTGGTCATTAAGTTGTTTTTCTTTACCAGGAAAATGCAGCTTTTTCCTAAGTACCTTGCGGTGGTGAGTGTGTTATTGTGTATGACCGAGGCTGGGAAAAATTACCATGAAATTTTGGGTGTGCCGCGTTCCGCCTCGGGCCGACAAATAAAACAAGCGTTTTACAAGAAGGCAATGAAGTACCATCCAGACAAGAACAATCATCCCGACAGTGAGGCCCTTTTCAGAGAAATCGCTGAAGGTGAGCATGCCTGTGTAGTGAATAAGTAATGGACATGCTCTTTGCCAGTGGCACTGTGTGTCTGTAGTAATGCATTAGGTGCCTGGCTTAGTGTTTGGTATTGACGTGCTATCAAATGCCTGTGGAATTTTTATAATTTCTAAGACTGATGACACTAATCAGCCAAGTTAGTACTTTTTTATTGTTGCAAATGGTAAATTCTATATCTATTCCCATTCGAATAATGTGCAGCAGGTCAGTTGCAGCTAATGCTGTAGTAATCATGGAATCTCACCTTTGCATTCTGTGCAGCATATAAGGTCCTCTCCTCTGATAGAAAGCAGAAGAGGTATGAGGAGACCGGCCACGAGTCCTCTGATATGGGAGGCAAGGATGAGGCCACATTTGGGGAACCCTTTCCTAACTTTAAGGACTCCCATAGGCAGTTTGATGATGAGTTGTTTCATGATTCCGGAAACCTCTGGGGATTCTACGTGCAGGGAGAAGGAGAAGATCTGGAATGGCACCATTTGTTTGACGACTGCTTCTTTGACATCAGGGAGGATCCTTTGAAGGAGTTCATTTATGATTTTTCTGATGATGGGATGCAGGCCCAAACGGGGCCAGAATTATGCTGGGGAACACTGCAGGGGGGTGGCAGATTCTGCGAAGGAGTTTAGTTATGCCTTTTGTGTATACAAAAGTCTGTGTTTATATAGTCAGTGGTATATTTGTGTGCATGTGTATACAGTGACTTTGTCCACTTTGTGCCTGTAATTTGCATTAGTTGAAAATTGGTGTCATTCTTTTGCATATCAGAATGCTTTCAAAGTGTAGTCTGTTAGTTATAGAATAACATGCTGCATCTATAGCCTTTGTTGAGAAGTGTTACCATAGCAACAGTTTTACAACTTTCACGTGGAATGAACATGCACTTTGACCAAAGAAAATCCCAGCACTGGTTCCAAAGGAAATTCATTGCAGCCTCCATCTCCTTATACAGACAAGCATAGAATTAAGAATTTCCTTTAAAATCCTGGAATCTTTAAGCTGCGGCCAAGTGTAGGAGAACTCTTGCATACTGTTGTCACGGTTTCAGAAATGATGGTAAGGTGAAAATGGATGTTTTAGGTATTATTGATCTGCACATTCTTTGGCACATATGCTATTGGCGACATATTTCATGTACTTTGCTTTTCAGTGGCTGTTTAAAACGACACAAATATTTAAAAATTGTTCTTTTAATATGATTAAACATGTTTTGCACCAACTTAAAGTAATTGTACTTGCTATCTATGTATGTGTATAAATGTTTATGGGCTTGTGTCCTCTGCTTTTTAGCCATGTATAAATGCGGTTTACTCATGATCAAATGGCTTTGTGTCAAAGATATGAAGGCCTTGGCTTCCTCATTTTCACATTAGCCAAACAGCCTTTCATTTAAAATCTTGTTCTAAGCAATACATAAATTAGTGGCCCGTTACTGTATCCTCTTGTGCCATTCTTCTTTAGTTTTGCTTGATTCTTTGATCCAGCTGTCAAACTATTTTCTATAATTATCAAACGGTTTTAATAATGTCGCTAAAATGATGAAAATCACTGGTTGCAGGACGAAGCATCTGAAGTTTCGGGTTTTAATCTAAGTGTTTCCAGCATCAAAGTAACTGAAGCCGTAACAAAAGGGAACTCGCTGGTGTTTGTTGTCAGATCCCAAGAGGTAAGAAAATAGGACTTTGCATGCAAATTTATTCATTATTTTGGTGTCATAATGATGACATTTCAATTTTAAAAGCTTTCCTGCATTGCTGGTTTTACTAGAAGAAGCCTTTTCCTTAGTGGGCTTCAGAACTTCTTTGGTGTAAATCTGGCTTCCTTAGGTGCGTCGGCCGTTGGCAACGCAGCCGTTACGGCACGCTGCTTCCTTTTCTGTCATCTCTGCAGTTTCCCAGCAGCAAGCAGCATCATGTGGACCGGAAATTTGAGGATTTCCAGTGGCTCCAGCAGTATCTGCTAACACCGGACGGGGATCTCGAGCTTCAAGGAATTATAGTCAGTACCCCTCTCATCCCTCAAAGCTTACGAGTAACTGACAAAGTCCACGCTCCTCTGTAGGTCCTGAGGGATTTGCTACTGATCTCAACTCGGCATGGAATTCCTTAAAGAATACCTCCACATAAGTGG
This sequence comes from Petrocephalus zakoni, assembly GCA_026774425.1. Classification (NCBI taxonomy): domain Eukaryota; kingdom Metazoa; phylum Chordata; class Actinopteri; order Osteoglossiformes; family Mormyridae; genus Petrocephalus; species Petrocephalus zakoni. The sequence goes on along the minus strand of JAODKN010000104.1, from coordinate 25,735,513 downwards.
ATTTACCCACGGCCGGCAAGTATGGCTGTCCTACATCTGCTGTGGTTTTTGCATGATGATTATGCTGCCATAGAAAGCTACTCCTTCATGCTAACGGGGATGTGAGTAGGCAGGCGTTCGTGTTGCTGAGCTGTGGTACCAGGATCAATAATTCTGATTTATCTGAAAACTGTGTTTCTCCCTACAGTTTCCACCTTTGCCAGCAAAACCTTGTGTTTTTCAATCAAACGCACAGGAAAAGATGATTAAACAGCTTGGTATGTGTGACATAAACAATTTCTTCTTTTTTCTTTTATTTAAGGGAATGTCTAAGTAATTAAGTGCCATCTGTAATTATTATAAGCTGGATATCTTTGTTGTCCAGTCTTCATACTTATGAATATTGCCTTTCCAGTAGTGTGATATATAAAATAAACAAAACCTATAGACATGGGGCTTTATTGACCAGGATATTAGGTTCTGGTGACTGGGGCAGGCAGCTGGTGTAGTGGTTAGGGACGTGACTGTGTAATTGGAAAAACTGCCGGTTTGAGTCCCTGACCCGAAAGTACCACTGAGGTACCCTGAGGTATCATCCCCAAGCACTGCTCCCCGGGCACTCATGTAGCTGCCCCCTGCTGTGTCACAATGTCACAAGGGTTAAATACAGAGGACACTGTGTGCTGTGGTGTGTCAACAGTGACAATTTAATCACCTTTCACTTTCAAATTCGTTTTTTGGAAAATCAAATTATTTTTTTGTGTCTGTGTTTCAGGCCTCCTGGGGCTGGAGGAGGACTGGACAACCTATTGCATGGCCTTGGAGAAGTACCTGCAGCTGGTGGTGTCACATGCCACGCTAGGCAAGAACAAGGCCCTGCGGAGTTTCTTTACACACACTCAGGTGGGGGGGGGGGTGCGTCGGTCACACCCAGGTTTATGTCCAGCCTCTTCTAAAAGGGCTGCTAGACGAAGCAGCTGCAGTAACTGAAGGGCTTTTACTATGAAATATGAAGTGGATGGAGTTGCTGAGAGGTGCCCTATTAATCCAGCCTGTGATGTGCAATAGGAAGGGGAATGTGGGCACCCAGTGTGGGGATTGCTGCTGAATATAGGTATATTTTTTCCTTCCTTCTGTGGGGTAATTTTGATCGACAAGGCAAGTGTACAATTGTTCATCCAATTGTGCACAAATAAAAAAAAAAAATAATAAAAAATCTTGGTGTCTTATAGGCACTTAAAAAGAAACTGTCACATAAATGAAAGTAGGCAGAGGAACATTCGCAAAGAACACGGCATATGAATCATTTATGCTCACAAGCGATTATTGTGGTTTGTTACTGAGTAAAATCTGACATCTAGTCCAGGATGTCGGAGACAACCTAGGAACTGGTTGTTGTCTCTCTTACATCTGCACGATGAATGTGCATTATTACTCCCACAGATCATCAAGTCATAGTTTTAGAAGTGTTACTTTTAAGTCAATGATTGTGACTGAGTAAAGTAAGCCTTTCATAAACTGTGTCATGTTTTAGAATGACTAATAAAATTGTGATCCTAGAGCAGGGATCACCAACTCCGGTCCTGGAGGGCTACTACCCAGGAGGCTTTCTGTCCGCACCTGTTCCTGGGATTTACCTGAGAACAGGTGTGGCTCATTAGAAGCCAGGTAGGACAGAGAACCTCCTGGGTAGTAGCCCTCCAGGACCAGAGTTGGTGACCCCTGTCCTAGAGGTTCTGTACCGTGTACCGCTCTGTTTCTGTGTTCCGTTGCCTCTGTATCCTTACTGAATACACCATGTAATTCCGTGTGTCGGGCTTTGTAGTGAATGCTGATTTATGCTTCTGTGGCGTGAATCACTGCTGTGCTGCTTTTCCTCTGAGCTAGGGACCTGGTGGGCAGACGAGGCGAAGAGGGATCCTTAACCGCCTTAGCCAGGCTCTGGAAGAAATAAAGAAGGAGAATCACCAGGTAGCTCTGCTGGTGCTTCTCACCCAGCACAGACCTCAGCTGAGCAGTGCAAACGTAACTGCAGAGCTGGCTGTAGCAGCTTGATGGGCTTACCTCTTCTGTTGACTCTTCATACATCCACATTCACATTTTCCTGCAGGACACTGATGAATTCTTCCAGAATGAGAGGGCCGGCAACTCATCTCTCACTCGATTAACCAAAGCCGCAACAGAAGTAGGGTCTTCGTTTCCAAAGAGACCTTGATTTCCATGTTGGTTCCGTGATGGACCCAAATCCTAACCATCCTTGCCGCTTCTTCCGTAGAGATTCCTCGATGTACTAAGGACGCAGCAAAGTATGTGAGATGTCCGTATCCTCCATGATTTCTTGTACATTTAATACTACTGAACCTTCTTTTCTGGGTGCCCTCTTGTCTCTGTAGACATTGCCCTTGCATGTGGACATTTTTCAACCACTCTGCATCTTGGAGTTGGGCCAGACGACGACCCAGCAGCCAAAGCCTTCTCAAAGTAAGACTATACAATCATCCTGTGTCCAGCGTAGCAGGGTGAAGAGATTTATGTATAGAAATGTTTTAATGTCTGTTGCAGGATTTTAAAGATTACTTTTCTGGGCCTCTATTCTTGGAAGCTCGATGCTTGAAAATGAGCACTTTTTTTTGGAGAATTGTTCCATCTCCCTTCTGGGTCACATTTTAAGTTCTCCCCCGGTAATAGCAGCTTAGCTTTAGGAACTGTAGCCACTGATCCACATACTTATGAAGCTTGCATAATTTAGATTTTTCTGCTGCATTTATATTTCCTTACAGACTATCCCTAAAGCTGTCAGAGATTATTAACATCGTTAAGGTAAGGTCATCTTTACAGAGCGAAAAAGGCCCGGTTTTTAGTGCCAATGTGCTTGTTAACACAGTTAATTTCTTTTAGCATATTTTGATGCAACTTAATTTCCCACATTTTTGGTCGGCAATGCAATCCATTAAATAATCTATATAAAAAAAAATACTGCTAACATTAAGGAGTTTATATGTTGCAAAAATAAGCATGTTCCATCCATCCATCTGTCCATAACCACTCATCTAGTACAGGATAAAAGTGAAGACGTACAGGGCAAAAGGCAGGAGAAGACCTGGATGGAATGCCAGTCTGTGATGGGATATGCATCACACATACAGTCCACACTATGGGCAATTTAGAGACACCAGGTTACTGGGCCACATGCATTTGGACTGCTGGAGAAAAGTAACTACCTGGATACAGCCAGAGCAGGGAGAATATATTACCTGTGATAATTTACCTATTTAAAGCTGGGTTTAGCCCATTTACATACATCTCAGATAAGACCGGCATTGAATATGTAATAATGAAATTTACTTTACAAAACATGTTCGGTATTAGTTTCAGTTGATTTGGCACCATGTTTAAGAACATTTTTTAATGAAAGGGAAAGAAGACTGCTTCACGCGAAGTGCTTTAGAAAGTCTCTGGTTCAGTTTTGCCCAGATGTGTGAAGAATATAAACCAAATTAATTCTTGAATTTCAAAGTTATTGAAATAACGAACAATATTACTGTACATCCCCAATACAAGAATGCAATCTGAAATAAGATAAGAATTAGAATAAAAATGAGAGCCTAGGTAATGAGAGAGAGGAACTTTTGAATATGACTATAAATTGGATCATTAGGCTGAAGCAGACTACTATTTAGTTATACAGTGTTGAGGTACTCATTCCATGGTCCATAGGACAAATATTAGTAGACTATAATGACTATAAATTACCAGGGTCAAGTAGCGTTAATGGTCAAGATATATTTAAAGGTCTTTTTATATTCTTATATGCTCCAGGTCACTATTTTAATATTTTTTTTAAATAAGACATTTATCATTATTTTAATTTTTTTGTTTCTTTGTCAGGGTTGAAAATTAAACTTTGAAGGTATTGTGTTCTAAGACCGGTAAAAATATCAACTGCATATGATATTTTGTTTATTTGGATTTTTTTTTTTTTGCACAATATTAGGGATTTTGTTCCGAGCAAAAATCGCCTGAGTCTGTATTAAGATTCGGAGAAACTGAACAAACTCCTCATTCCAGTTTCATTTTTTTCTGAAGAAAAACTTTGAGTGTGTTGCTGAAAACAACTTGAAGACCCTTGGCTTGGGGCTGGACCTGGATTCGCGATACCAAGAATCAGAAAAGGTGAAAGGCATTTTGTCACTATGTATGTAAATCAGAGAGCACTACGCGACGACACACAGCCCTGCAGAGTACTTCCACGCGCGTGAATGGGATGCTGAAAGGATCCGGTTGACATGGGCAGTGGAGGAAGGCATGGAGATATCAGGGAAGAGTCTTTTTTTAAATGAAGGAGGGTTGAAATGACAACGAAGAGAGAGATGCCCGGAAGGGAAAACAGGATAGCGGTTGAGTTCAGGGAAGCATTTAGGATGTCAGAAGATAAAGGCTGTAGATGTGTTCGGAGGGCTGGTGAGCAGGAGCACGAGTGTTGATGCAGGTGTAAGGGACTGATAAAGGCTGTAGATGTGCTCCTACTCACCAGCCCTCCGAACCCAAGTGTTGATGCAGGTGTAAGGGACTGATAAAGGCTGTAGATGTGTTCGGAGGGCTGGTGAGTAGGAGCACGAGTGTTGATGCAGGTGTAAGGGACTGATAAAGGCTGTAGATGTGTACGGAGGGCTGGTGAGCAGGAGCACGAGTGTTGATGCAGGTGTAAGGGACTGAAACGCGAGTCTTCGTCTCCCTGGGAGATCTGTGCTTGCCTTCTGTCTTCGTGTCCGTATTGCACTTTCAATAATTTGGATTCTATGACCTAATCATCTGTATGTAGTATGCTTTAAAAATGTGAAAGGGATTGTAGAGCAACACAATGATTTGTTTAATTAGCTGACAAAAACCAGACAAAAGCACAAGTGGAGGAGAAATGCTGATCACAGTGGGGCCCCCTTCCGTGTGCCTTGGCCACTTACGCAGTGCAGTCAGATCCGTCATTTTGTCAGGGTTATTGATCTGCGTTTCTTTATCGGTACTATCGATTGGCCGTTTTCCAAGTGTTGTTTTGTTATGCTGTCACACAGGAAATGCTGTTTCGCAGGACCTGTAAGCTGGTCGAGCTGGAACAGAACAGTAAAAACCTGGAGAAAGCCAAGCCGGATAAAAAACCAAATGTAAGTGTATGCACAAAAAAGCCACTTAAATTACTTATTTGGTTTTCTGATTAATTTTGCCTAGCTTCCCTGTGTTCTCCAAATTAATCACCTTTTTTCATACCTGTAGGCAAATCCTCAAAATTGAACCTACCACACAATGTGTAATACTAGATTTTTTGCTAAGAGCTATGAAAAAAATGGTTAATTATGCTTTTCATTGGCGACTTGAAAAATAGTGCTGCACTAACGTTATTCATGCATAATTCATCTGAGTAAATAGGAATCCAATGGATATAATGTGATCTAACTTAAATGCTACGACTCCTATACTGACCAGTAGGGGTCAGCAGTATCCTCCATATCCCAAGCAGTCTGGTTCATGATACTAGCAGACAAATCATTTTATGATTATTTGATTCTAGGAATAAAGGATGCCTGCAGTGTCATTTAAAAAAAAATCTCATTTCATTTTTAGATGGAGGAAATCAAGAAAGCTACTGAAAAAGAATTCAGACACATTTCTGATATTGCCAGACTAGAGGTATGTGACTGGCAATTGCATCCATCCATCCATCCGTCCATCCATTTTCCCTACCTGCTTAAATAGTCTACATTCTGCTAAAACTACATTATGCCAACGCTGCCCTTTGTGTCTCCTCCCTGTTTGGCCAGCAGGTGCTGCTGGCCATCCTGTCCTCCTGCCTGTCTCTTGTCCTTCAGCCCCAGTGTGCTATTCCTGTTCTCCCAGTCACCTCATAGCTCTACGGATTTTCTGTTCCCCAGTGTTTCATTACATTTTCTGCCTTAGTTTTCCTGTCCTAGGTTTGCCCTCTTGTGTGTTTTGTTCTGTTTTGTTCTTTTATTGTTCTTTTAGAGTAGCATTTGCCGGTGTTTCCTTAGTTTCAGGTATGTAGTTCCTTAGTTCTGTGATTATTAGTGTTAGCTCACCGGTGTCTTTTTGCTAGTATATGTTTGTATTGATGTTCCACACCTGCCCCTTATTAGTATGGTTATTAGTGTGTTTAAGTGCCTGTTTGTTGTTTTACTTGTTAGTCAGTTATTGTGCTTTGGTGCTGTGACTAACTCTCACCGCATCTCCTAGTTCTGCGCCCTTTGTTGCCTGATTCCCCTTAGTATGCTAGTTTGTTTAGTACCGACCCGTCGTGATCCCGTTTATTTAGTGGTTCTTCCCTCGGTCTTCAGTTTTTGTCAGTAAAGCCCTTTGCAAGTGGATTGTCACCTTTTTTCCATCTGCACCATTCCAGGCCATACAGATACTATAATTTATAAACAAAAATTGTCTATTAAGATTATTACTGATATTGACCATTTCTCTAAGTGCTGTTGTAATTTCCAGATACAGAAATTCCACAGGGTGCGTGTGGAGATCTTCCAGCAATGCCTGACCTCCTGGTGTGAGAGCCAGCTCCACACAGCCAGGGAGACCGTCTCTGTCCTCAGTCAGCACCTCCATGCATTCAAACAACTTGATGGCACAGAATAGCCATCAACCCCCTACTCCATCTATTTGTTGGTTACTGTTTTGAATAGCTAAATGATTATAAATGATGGTAGGTTTTGGAGAAGCATTGCTTCGCTGTTCGTGATGCGCCAGAGTATTACCAATTAGTTATCATTCTGACTGGCCCATCTTGACATGGCCTGTCTTTTGCAATAGAACTTAATGGAAATAAATGTAGTGTTGTGATGCTTGATTTAGGATAAGAACATATTGAGGAGTAAGAATTCTCTATCAGGCTCACTCAATCTGCTTCTTTTTTTCTTTGAGGTTGGTTTTAGGTGAATGTTGTGTTTTGGCTGTAAATCAAACAAGGCCACAGCCCAATAATTTCTGCTGCTAAAGATTATTGTTTGAAATAGACAGAGATGTTGACTGCTCTGACCCCAATTCCAAACATGTCTAATGATTTAATGCGCTTATCATTTCAGTGTGCGATTTCCAAATCTTGCGAGGTTTTCTGGACGTTTACCTTCCATTTTTTGTGACCTGGGTGCCAGTGTGGTTATGTGCTGTTGACAGGACAAACAGCCCAGTTGTATTGGGCACTTTCACACCGCTGAAACTTCTAGAACCTATTTCCGCAACCAGGGATTCTGTTGCATTTTACCCTCCATTTTTTTTGGCGAGATTGAAATTGTGTGAAGGTTTCCCTATGATCTTATTGTATCTTCCGTGCTTATTTAGCATAAAGGTATAAAGCGACTGACAGAAGTGGCCAGGAGCTACAAAAGTTCCCGGCCGAGACGCCCAGGGACTTGTAAACCGGGTTCCGGAACTTCGCTGAGAAAGTACCTGTTGTTGTTCTTCAGCTTCCGCACTGAGTGCCCGTCCCGAATCCCGAGCAGCTGCCACGTCAGCAGGGCTCACTCTGACTAAATGGCGGGGAAGTGATTGCCAAGCTGGGAGTTTTAAATGTGAGTGTGTTGTTTGCCACATCTTTTTTTTTGAGGGCCAAATGGTATGATTTCTTACCGTGTATTGTTGCTTTACTGACCTATAGGATTCTGAATATTGAGTATCCAATAAAGATAAATAACCGGGATAGTTTAAAAAATAATATCTGAAAAAAAGTGTTATGGTAGACAAATCGGCACTGGTGCTTAACATCTCCATGTTTTGTTAATGCTGTGTAATACTCTCTCGGTAATTATTCTATGGCTATGATCCCAGTCTTACTTATGTATTTCTCTATGTGCTATAATTACATTCATTAGTACTCTTGCTCACATTTATTTCAGATGTATGCAGTAGGAATATATAAATCTGTGGACATTTTTACGTGTAATTTGAAAGCAAAATAGCATGCTAACTAGATAAGTAGATAAATTACAAGAAACTGGGATGCTCAATTTATATGATCTGAGATTCACAAATTTTCACTGGTAATTTGTAGACATTAGAACTATATGCTTTGGTATAAACAATGCTGAAGTGTCATTAAAAATTGTTCATCAGCATACAACTTTATTTGGTTGTATCTGACAGAGTATGTGCTATATACTACTACACTGCTTACACGAACAATGCCAACATATATAATGCTTACAGTCATTTATTGAATATCTCACAGTTATGTTTGCCAGCTACGGGAAGAAAATGTAAATAATTACACAGATCTGCAGTTCTGTGGGGTGATTAAATGCTGAAACTGTACTGTTCTTTGCTGTGGCCTCTGATAAAACATAGAGAGAGAGAGATAGATCACAAGAGGAAGTTCAGTTAAAGTTAAAACATACACTCACCTAAAGGATTATTAGGAACACCAGTTCAATTTCTCATTAATGCAATTATCTAATCAACCAATCACATGGCAGTTGCTTCAATGCATTTAGTGGTGAATGTCAGAATGGGAAAGAACGGTGATTTAAGCAATTTTGAGCGTGGCATGGTTGTTAGTGCCAGACGGGTCGGTCTGAGTATTTCACAATCTGCTCAGTTACTGGGATTTTCACGCACAGCCATTTCTAGGGTTTACAAAGAATGGT
>JAODKN010000104.1:25715369-25726786 GCA_026774425.1 Petrocephalus zakoni | reverse complement strand
GTGCCCTGGATGTGCATCCCACAAATCTCCATCAACTGCAAGATGCTATCCTATCAATATGGGCCGACATTTCTAAAGAATGCTTTCAGCACCTTGTTGAATCAATGCTACATAGTATTAAGACAGTTCTGAAGGCGAAAGGGGGTCAAACACCATATTAGTATGGTGTTCCTAATAATCCTTTAGGTGAGTGTAGTTATGTGATGTATGGCGTGCGATCATGTGTGTTTGTGCTGTCCTGCTAAGTGGATGTCCAGGTACTCATAGGACCGCACCACCTACACTTCCTCCTTCAGGATGGTGACTGGTCTCAGGGGCTCTTTGGTATACCAGAAATCCTGCACTAGCTCCATTATGTAGAGGACGACAGACGGGATGATTTTCAGTGTTGCCCCTGTCTTGCCCACTGCTACCTCTGACACACATTCATGGAGCCTCAAATACTGTCACCTGTTGCTCAGACAGCCCATGATCTAGGAGGCTGTGGGGGTATTAAGCTGTATCAAGTTTGCTCCCCCAGACAGAGGTGCTGCCTGCTGTTGTCATCCGTCTTTTTAGGCAAGGTCCTGTATAATGCAGAGTCACGATGAGCCTGAAGCCTGCCCCACGACGCTCAGGGTACGAGGCAGGGGACACCCAGAGCAAAGCGGCAATTAAACCGAATAATGTGCAATGAGACAATTGGAATGACCAAGGCTGATTGTTGTCTTGCTGAGACAAGTTGATGTGTTTTGCTGCTCTGTGTCATTCTTGTCTGCAATTAGTGCATCTAGCCACGTACTTCCTGAACTGTCACTGTCACATTGTGTCAACGTTTCCCCGAGCCGACGTTCCTTTACACCCGAATGTTCTTACGTTCCCTGCGAGTAACATTATTTTTTCGTGGCCATGATGAGCTCCCCACTCCGTTTACCAGGCCTGTTTGGTGGTGCTTGTGGAGAGGTAATGTGTTCAAATTCCTTAGCTAATAATGTCCCTGCCAGCAGTGACAGGGGTGCTTCTGTTTTGCTATTTTAAAATATGTATATTTCAGATCTAACTCTGTCATTTGCTTGTTAAGCAGATTCTAACAATCTCAATACCAGCTGGTATTCTTGTTGGGTTAATGGTTATGATGAATCTCAACCCCACATACCATATTCTCAAGACCATAATGTGGCTTCTTGACGTCTTTTTATGCTTATATGAAAGGTGATTAGTTGTTGACACGCCACAGCACAACAATGAAATGTGTCCTCTGCATTTAACCCAAGTGTGACATTGTGACACAGCAGTGGGCAGCTATTTCAGCAGCCGGGGAGCAGTGCTTGGGGGCAGTACCTTGCTCAGGATACCTCAGCAGTGCTTGCGGATCGGGGACTCAAACCTGTAGCCTTTCAATTACACCGTCCCATCCCTAAGCAGTATGCCGCCACTGCCCCATATGGCCTTTTCAGCATGGCTGGATTGTTAATGCATTTGGATTATATTTTTCATGTTTCATATTTCATTTGACAGTATCACATATTACCCTAAGAATTTATGTGCTGTGTGCCTGCTTTGCGGCAAACGCACAAAACAATGTAATGACTCGAGTGGCTTGCTTTGATTGTCTTCAGAGGAGTCACTAAATTCATCTTCTAGCAAGTAACAATTCTCGGCTTGAGAGGGAATACTTCCTGCTTGAAGACCAGGACACTGCAGCACTGATGAAGGGTTATTATGAAGCACCGCAGACGAGGGTGGGAGGGAGAGTTGAGGACCAGGGGCACATTTCCACTTCACCGATAAAAAAAAATTGCAACAAGAGGGTGGAAATCTTCATTCGCTCAACAGAAGCAATAAGCTACTGCAGGGCTGACAGTCCTGATGGAGCCTTTAACTTATGTTCTGCTTGCCTCACCAAAGGCTTTTTTTCTACTTTTGCAGTAGTTCACTTGGCTGCTCTCTGCCAGTGACATCATCGGTATGTTACTCTGGCACGTGGTATCTACTATAATTTGTCCAGGAGGAAGAAAATAATTATTCAGGACTCAAAGATTTTGACAGTGTGCAGGAGCAGCACCTCAGAAGCCCGCACTGACACGCCATGCATAACCAAAGGGAAAAGAGTGAAAGCGTAGGAGTAGCATTACGTCACGAAGGTGAACACACCAGACACCAAGAAGTGGGGGAGAGAGCCTGGAGAGAAGACTTAAGTTTCACCCCACTCACTTTTCCAACAATGAATGAAATTTTAAATTAAAAAAAAAAAATTTCAAAACTGCATTTACAAACCAATTTTGGAAAATGTCTTATCTGGAAAATAAAACTGATGCCATTAGTCAGTAATCCATAATTCACCTGGATATCCAGTCAAAGCAGGGTGTGTTAGGCTCTGGCAATATGTGGTCCCAGTATCCATTTCATAAACTTAATTTTTCTTATTTAAAAGGTTCTGTTCTTGCTTTAAGATGTTATTCTTAACAGGTTTCTCTTCATGCTTTAAGATGTTATTCTTAATTATTTTTAATTATTATTAAACGGTTTCTCTTCTTGCTTTAAGATGTTATTCTTAATTATTTTTAATTATTACGCTTGACAACAAAGATTTTGCTACCAGAGTAAAAAGAGCTGTATTATACTAAATTGAGTGTGTTGATTCCAAATCTGAGCTCAGAATTAGCCTAGCACATCTGTATCTTAAGTTACACAGAAATGCATAATAACATTTGTGGTGACCTGAAAGTAATATCGCTTCTCCATGCTTTACAATTGGGTTACACAAAACATATGTGCTTCTTGTGCGCGTGGAATAGTCGTGATGACAAAAATCATTATCAACAGAGATATTGGCCTCCTAGGACTGAACACACAGTTGGCTGGTACAATATACAGCTTAAGTCATTGGTCGATCCACAGAAAGTTTACCTTCCTCCACTTTATATAAAACTGGGCCTTATGAAAAATTTTGTTGTATCAATGGATCGTGATGGAAGTGCTTTGCAGTACGTGCGGGAGAAATTTCAGTCAAGAAAAACTGATGCCAAACTGAAAGCAGGAATTTTTGTCGGACCTGAAATTCGCGAAGTCATTTGTGATACCACTTTCAGAACATTACTCAACGCACATGAATTTGCTGCTTGGGATGCATTTGTGCTAGTAGTGCAAAACTTTCTGGGAAACGAGCAAGCTGAAAACTATGTTGAACTCGTTAAGAACATGCTGACAGCATATCAGAAACTTGGTAGCCGGATGTCTCTAAAAATGCACTTTTTACACTGCAATCTGGATTTCTATCCACCAAATTTGGATGATGTAAGTGATCTACATGGAGAGAGATTCCATCAAGATATTTCGCTCATGGAAACAAGATATCAAGGTCACTTTAATCCCAACATGATGGGCGACGACTGCTCATCTACAACGGGATGCTACTACCATCCACAAACGCAAACGCAAATGCTTTAAGCTTTTGAACACTAGGTCTATTCAATAAGCCCAAGTTGAATCTTTAGCAGTTGTGTGACTCTGAATGCATCAATGGAATGATTATGATGTACCTAGTTTTAGTTTTTAACTTTAAATCCTGACGTGCTACAATAAATCTGTCTTAAGATTTGGTATCAGCAAACTCAATTTAGTATAAGACACAAACATTTTGCTGAGTAGCAATTTTTCTTAAACGGTTTCTGTTCTTGCTTTAGGATTCTTTATTATTATTATTATTATTATTACATGTTATTCTTAATTATTTTTAATTTTTATTAGAATTATTATTAATAAACGGTTTCTGTTCTTGCTTTAAGATGTTATTCTTCCCAAGGACCCCCATATTGCTACTACTGATCACTTCTGTGGCAGAGTACCTTTCTTTAAAGATTAGTGACCATGGTACAAATAGCTCAGGGGAAAAATACAGCACACAAAGGCTGTCAAGGTCAGACTGCAGCAGTAATGCTGATACTGCCATTAAATCCTTGCTGTCCCATAGCCTTCACTGAGACACAGTCAGGTGACAGCGACAGTGGGGTGCAGCATTTGCCCGGCAGGGCCTCTAAGCGTCCGGTCACACACGGCGACTGGAAACGCACTGTAAATGCCATTTCATTAAATCAGCTGGCGTGCTCAAAGGTTCCCTCAAAGCTGCCATAAATATCACACACCCCGGAGAAATAGATTGACCTCTTCCTTACAAATACAAAAGCAATGAATTTTACCAAAATGCAAGGCAATTATGTTCCAATCAAATATGAGCTGTTGTGAAACACAGCACTAAAATCCTGTTATAAAATACTGCAATGGTCTGGTATATATAAAACAAAACCCACAAGGCAATGTTGCATTTATTCACAATGACTTACAGGTACTATAGATCATGGTGTAGGTATTAGCAGAGTAAACAAGCCATTAAATAAGAAGCCATTAGTTGTCCGTCTGACACGTGAGCGGACAGAGAGGCCGGAGGCTTTGCCATCTGGCAGTGCAGGTGGACAGGACAAGGGCCAGGCCGTGACGGAGGCTGGTGACAACGGTGACGGAGTGAAACGAGATATTCTAATCCATTAAATATTATGGCTTACAAATAAAAATAAAACATACAGAAAATGTATACACTGTTAGGCCTTTTCTTTAAAATACTTGTCTTTCGTATGAATGATTATAGCAAAGCGTAGCAGCATGAGGAGAGTATTTGGGTGTTGCGTGCTTGCAGACTGAAGTCTCTGCTCATACACGTTACTAGGGGCATAGATTTAATGCATCTTAACAAAACAAGTATTTAGGTGTTGCATTACCTTAGCTAGGAGCATAGATATTGCAGGTAATATTTGTCTATTTGATTGCATAGTGTTTTAAAGGATGGACTGGAAAGTTTTATGATAAGGCAACTGTATCCTAGACAACTAATGAAAATGTATTCAAAGTGTCGCATATCACATTATTATGATATATCTGTTTTCCCTAAGCCATTGCTGTTATTTATCATTATTCATTCAAACATTATTATCATTACAGTTTTAGCTATAGAAATCTTTTTTTTTTTTTGCTTCTTACCATACAAAATACATTTGGCACATTAAAGTGTTGCATTACAATGATATTGCTCAAGTAAAGATATTTTATGAAAAAGTGTCTTCCCTTTGTGACATTTATATTTCTGGTGAAATTATAAAAAATTTGGCAGATTTGCTGATTTACGTGATAAATGAAATTCTTAAAGAAAAAAAAGAAATAAAGCATCTTCAGTGCTTCAAAGGATTCTTCCTGCACTGGTCTAAGTGGATGAACAAACATGGGGAACCAAGTCAGACAGGTACGAAAGACTAACAAACATTAACAAGAAAGAATCAGACTATGGAAAACAGAACATTGTTTACCACATGAAGCCCATGCTTTACCTATACAGGGAGTCCTCGGGTTACGAGGTTCTCGACATACGACGTTTCGAGTTCATGACGCTTACTCCCATAAAAAATGTTTCAGCTTACGCCGAAAGCTTCGTACTTACGCACTGCATGGGCGAACTAGTATGTTTGCATGCGGCAACTTTTTTACACTCATTCGTGGTGGAAGGATTTCAGCATGTACTTTTCGAAAATGAAAATGAGCCGATGCAGCAGAGCAAAAGTGGTGTGATGAATAGTTGTGATAAGAAATCAAACAATGCAATATTCCCTTACAATATGCATTCGGGTTACATTAGTCACAGGAACGGAACTGTGTTTCACAACGAGGACTTCCTGTATATTAATCTCAGGCCTGTGTGAGACTTTAGTAGAAAAAAAAACAATTTCAGCTCAAGTGCAGCATGGTTAAATAAAGAACCATCAGGTGCAGCAATTTTGATGCAGGAGATTAATTTTGCAGACTAATATGTTGAATATGTGAACTGCAGATAACATAGATGAATTTTACTCTATGTGCTGACATGGTTGAACCTCTTACACTTTATACATGAGTGATTATAACTGACTTTAGAGCAGAGATTATGGAGTTAATTTAGTGCCAAAAGTATTAAACAAAACCGGAAATTATTAAGTATCAGAATAAAAATATACATTGCAGATATAAAAGAAATAGGATAAAATATATATTTTTCTTCTTCTTAAAAATTTTGTTTTATACTTTTGGCACAAAATTGTTCTTAAGTATTTTTGCATAGATATGGAATAAATAAAATTGTCTGAAATACACAGCTGGTAGCACTACGCTGAAATTAAAGCAAGTAACTCAGAGTGTCAGTGGGGATTACACACTGCAGTCAAAGAAAGCTGAATTTTTTTGATAATGGTTAGTTACCTCAAAATTATATAATATAATATGTGGATATTTGCTCAGAAAAAAAACCCATAATGTAACTTTAGAATATATGTACATGAACAGTAACACAGTATAATATAACCAGGATTTCTATTACTCTCCAAAAAGTTACCAATATTTTGTGGGTTGGCTAAAAGAACACTGCTTCAGATCCCAAACCTCTCCTCAAGGGCACTCCAGCCATTGCATGTATTTGTTATATTTTACCACCTGCTCAGTTAATGAATCAAACTTAATTAGTCAACTAACTTGAAGAGGCATCGAACAACATTGAATAAACATTGAATAAGCATTGTATGTACATGGGTATATTAGTTGATTACTTCAAACATTGGGGTGACTTTTGGAGATGTCTTTTAAAGGGTTAAATAACAGACTTTGACAAACATTATATCATAGTGTAACACCGACATGAAGATAATTTAAATAGTTTTATTTGCCGGCCTAAGACCTTTCCAGAGTACAGTATATATGTGTATTTTTTTAATTGCAACTAACCTTTTACCCCTTAATCACTGCTTGTCTGAGAGGGCCCTCTCTCATGAAATAGCCAACCGCTTCAATAAAGAGAGAAATAGCCAAATTAGTGAGAATTACCTTAAGAGAAATGCAATAATTACTGTGCCAAAGTGCTGATACGGAACAGAAACGTGTACTGTTTTCTACTCCCCTGGTGGACACCCATAAAAAAGAGCAGTGTCTGAGACTAGACATGGTGAGTTGTTAACAGAGGAACAGAGATGAATTTAATTTGTGCGACATTTGTGTGTGTGAGTTCAGCTGGCACCAACATAACTTACCAGGTAAGGGCATCCGTCTGCTTTAGTCTAGTCAGTCTGGAGCACAGATCATTTCCTGGGATGACTCCTGAGGGTGACATCATTCTCTATGCGTGCTGCTCCCCATACAGCACTAATTATCCAGTCCTGTAGTTAATTGAGTGTTAAGTGGAACTGCTTGCTGTTTGTGACACAAAGGTCATTTTTCCAAGCTAAATATCAGAACAGACGAAATGTGGATGTTTTTGAGCTGAGTTACTGGGTCCTCTCAAGCGGTTAGAGCCACATTTACTGAAAGCAAAGGCCTGGCTGCTGAAGGTTGTTCTGTCCTTATTAATTCTAATCACTTACAGAATGACAGAGCTCTCCAGAGAAGAGAGATTGTGATTCATCACGTATTCTCATCCATGTTAAAGGTCACGTTGCTGGTTCGCCATGGAAGCGCAGGCATGTTTGAGACTGGAGAGTGCTGATGGACTGTAGACCTGTAGCCCCTGCACCATCACCTGCAATGTCCTCTGGCCCAGTATCTTCAATACCATGCAGCTGTGCTGTCAGGCAAATTCAGCTGTGCTGCTTTAACGTGAATATGGGTCAGCTGCAATTGATCCAAAGCTGTTGTTGTTTTTTTTTCTCTATCATGATCTGGGCTTTTTTTTCAGTATTCTTTCAGGCAGAACATATTATTTCATCACTCTGCAAACATCCCCCTGAGGACAAATAACTAGTTCCACATTAGAATTGCTAATTTAAATAATGTCCTTAGTGCTGTAATGTACTGTAAAGTACAACCATAAATATGAGTATTTCACGGTCCTGCTAACCACAAATGTTTGAATGGCTCACAAGGTAATGCCAGCATTTTGAATAATTAATGGACAAAAATGTAGCCACTGAGGATTCAGGCAGTCTACGTGGGGCTTGCTGCTTGTTGTAATTGCAGGTGTAAGATGATGATGATGTCATCTTGAAAGCCAGACTAGACCTACAGGCAGCATCACAAGCACTGCATGATACAATGGTGTCATGGTGCATTTGTGAGAATTCTCCTTAGAGAATGAAAGAGTCCATGGCATAATCAGTATCTTACAGTCATTTCTATTTATCTGTAAATCATTTGCTGTATCAAACATATCAAAAGGTTTTTTTCGTCATAATTTCATTGTAGCCTCTTCTAGGGCTTTCTTCATGAGTTTACTTGAAATTCTATTTCCCATGGGAACATCCAGATCTAAATATAGAACAGTGAATGTAAATATATAACAGGGGCGAATGTGTTTCTTATCACTGTTATACCCTTTGCTGCCCCTAGGGGGATTTCTCTTCACATCACAGTCTTTCCTTACTCGTTTGTAAAGAATAAAGACAAATCGTGTTCAAACAAAGCCTAGTGGTTAGCTCCCTCCTACCCTGAATTATCACAGGGCAGCCTGTGTAAAGGATCAGATGACATGTTGCACACCTTTAATTAACTGAGAATTCATGCGCCACAGAGTGTGGGATCTTTAACCATTAAGGATATCAGTGAGCTCCTCTTGACCACACTTCTTAACTGCACTCCTACAAAAGTTGTTTTGTAGGTGATGATAATGGTATGAAGAATGAAAAGTTTTTATGACACTGATTTAAAATCATTGAAATTTGCAGCATGTGACATTTGTTAAAATGCATGCGGTTCTTTTTCGTTTCTGCTTTGCACCAAAGCACTTCAATCTGTTCAGACTCTAACTAATCCAATAAACTGGCTTATTTTTATAAAATCAGATGTATAGTGCAGTGGGTCTCCCACCAGTGGCTTGAATGATAAGACCCCAGTCCCTTGTGTTTTCTGTGAGCCTTTTGACACAACAATCACTCCACCCTCTTCCAAGGCATTTCTTCCCCTGTAGCGGAGCTCCACTTATACATCTCATCGCTTTCTGCTCTTGGACACCTCATCAGTGATGCAACTCAGAGTTTTTTCAGGTCTTTCAACATCAGACGTCTCTCCAAGGAGAGCTGACATCTGAATACCTTAGCAGGACTCATCCAGAATTCCTGCACCTACTGGCAATGTTGGGCCCTCAGATCTCTCTTTTTGCAGCCCGCTTGGCTCCACCATCTCTCGTCCCCCTTCCTCTCGATCCGAATCTGACGGGGGTGATGTCTCTGCCTGCTAGGTGACACTTATCTGGGGGCCTCATGTTTCCTGAGAGCTTGCTAAAAAAAAAGCCAATTAATTTAAATGAAAATAATAAAATAATAAAGAATTGGCATTCATGTATCAGATGCAGTTGACATTTATAAAAAAATTATTAAGAAAACTCCATCCAACTTCCAAGCACAGTTAAGGGGGGTCCTTCAGCTGATCCCCAGCTGGGATGCAGTCTGGACAGGATGGTAACCAATCACAGGGCAAATACATGCCTGGTGATACAGCAGGAAAAGAGTGATCGACTGGTGCACCCCCTCAGAAAATGCCATCCTGGGCAATCTGTCATATTGCCCTTGCCAATACCACACGTCCACCACTACTTCACACAATAAAAAAATAATTTCTTAACTAGCATTACAAAATACACACCACATTAATGTATATTTCATGGTGACATTCAGATTATGGGCCTGACACAAAGTAAAGCAGCATAGCCCCTCCTTGGGCTTAACAACTCAATTATTTGCTAGACTTACTGGAGAAAGCACTTAAATGCCTTGTACTGTGATGTTGTTCTGCTGTCGTCTAGGTATTTGTGAGTTAGACCCTCATCCTGAATCACTGACTGCATGGGAATGCATTGTGTGGTTTGTTGGAACATAAGTGGCTTTCTGTGTACTACAATGCATCTGTTGGTTGTTGTTTCAAAGTGTATCGATGGCAGCAGACAGCAAACTCCTAAACACTCAGCAAACTGCAGAGAAGAGAGTAGCGACTGCACTGCGCATCGGGTGATTCCCAGTAGAGGACGTGAACCTGCGATTCGGGCCAAATCTTGTGTAGTGGCTATTCCAAAGAGTACGTATTACATACACTGCCTGGCCAAAAAACAAAGTCACAGATTGAATTAAAATAATCAAGCACTTAAGAGCCAATGACTGGATCATTATTAAAACTCAGCAACGTTATGCAGCAATAAAGTGAAGTCAGCTGAGTACCTTTTTCTTCCCTAATGGCATGGGCATCAGGATGAGAATAACAAGATTCATCGGGCTCCAATTGTGAAAACGTGGCTCAGGGCGCATGAGGAATAATTTCCACACATGAATTGGCCACTGCAGAGTCTCGACTTTAAACCCACTGAAAGTCTTTCATATGTGCTGATAAAGATTATTACTACTGCTGTTTTTGAATTTTCAGTTTTATTATTATTATTTTATTTTTAAATTTTTTACTGTATATTTACCATGTATTGATGCACATTTCTGTCTTACACAAGTGAAGCTGTCCAGTAATTGCAACAAGAAAGACAAGCAATTGGCATTGTGGACCTTTGTTTGCAGAGATATCCTTCACAAGAACATGTGTTTACACATACACATTTCTGTGTTGGTGGGGATTTTTGGCCGCCTATGATTCTCACAATTCCTAATCTGGTACTAAAACAAGACTAATTAATCTTTCTTAAAGTGAGCTGATGAAGGTGCAAATGAACTGTCTTTGTGATGTCAGATTTTAATACCATATACACAAATTTAGTTATTTAAAACCCTGAGGTTTGTGTTCAGGAAGCTCTGTGTGAAATGTAGTTTAAATATAAAAAAATAAAACACTGATTTAGAATGTGATGCTCTTCATTTAAATTCCAGGGGGTGTTTTTATATTTACTGAACGGTTTGCAGCCCTGGGGGACCAAAAGTATTGCCTGTGTTTGTTGTGAAGTAGAAAATGCAGATTACATCTGATTACAGTGAGATGCCCCTGGGAAAGAGAATTCAAAGTCTAGTGGTGAACATGGAAGTTGCATTTTCATAATATTTTTTTATTCAGTCTGTATTTTTAGTTTCTTAAATTATTATTTTTTTCAAACAACGAAAGGGGGCTCTTTAAAAAATTAAATGCACAACAGCACTATGCTGCCATTGTATATTTGTATATTTGTTATCACATAGATAACAGGGAATTTATAATTTCAATCTATGAATGTGTCAGACAACACAAGGAGAATATGCAAACTCCTCACAGGCTGTCACTGCAGCACTGCGATCCCCATCCCCTGTCACTGCAGCACTGCGATCCCCATCCCCTGTCACTGCAGCACTGAGATGCCCATCCCCTGTCACTGCAGCACTGCGATCCCCATCCCCTGTCACTGCAGCACTGAGATCCCCATCCCCTGTCACTGCAGCACTGAGATGCCCATCCCCTGTCACTGCAGCACTGAG
>JAODKN010000104.1:25685119-25695992 GCA_026774425.1 Petrocephalus zakoni | reverse complement strand
CCCCCCCCCCCCCCCCCCCCCCCCCCCGCCCCCCCCCCCCCCCCCCCCCCAAGGGGCCCAGCTCTTATCCAATGACTACCTAAAGATCTCATGGTCAGAGGTTTTCTGTGGAGTCAAGGAGACAGTCCCAGACGTCTGAATACAGAAGGCACCAGGAGTCAGGGGGCCATCTGCTCACCTGTAGTAAACAGACAAGGTCCCAGATGCCACTAGAAGGGAATAGAAACTCAACATTATGGGATTGGTCATTCAGTCAACTATGCAATGCACTTCCTCAGGAGATACAGCCTTTTGACCAGTATGGGAATGATGACTTACCAGCAATACTACATTGCCCCGACTCTCTTCAGGAAAAACGTATTATATGAGCTCCTAAGAAGTGTACAATTTCACCTTAGTATTCATTTGCAGACTCAGAAATAGCAGTGTTTAATTGTTGTGGTTACAGAATTGATTTTGAGCGTAAGTACTCATGGTGGTAAATTTGTTTTGCCTTATAGGCCATTGTTAGGGTAAATGTACCCCACAGGCTTTGCTCTTGCAGTGTGCAATACATTGATAATCCTCCCCAGGGAATCTCAGTGTGCAGGCTTGATAAATCTAGCCCAGGTTAATGATTTGAGCACGTAATTAGCATGGAAATTATCATCTTGCTTCAGGGCAAAATAAATAGATATATTCGTAATACAAGCCAATGAAGGGTGTCATTATTTGACTCAGTATTTGTGTGTTGTTTTATAAATCATACTTTGGGGGCAACCTTACTTTTGTGAAGGTATTACAAAGTCACACATATGCAAGTCCTTCTACTCGAGGTAATGTAAATGTAATAAATCTATACAGGCATTCCCCAGGTTATGATCATAAACGTGTTGCTGGCATCAAATTCAAAGTCAGCATGTATTTGTCATAAAACAGTTTCTCACGTTCAGTACTTTCGTATGTTGTCCTATTTTCAATTAAATATGGGATTACATGATTTATAAGTCATTGCATGCTTTGTTTGTTTTGTTTTGTTTACATTGCATCCTGGAATAGGCGATTGCCTGCCGCAGTTCATTCACAAATGGTGTGGAGGACAATTCCAAGGCAAATATAATGTAATGCAGATTCTTCAGTAGTCCAAAACTGCCATAGCATGTTGAATAATCTAACTTTGCAGAAAGTATATTCTGTCGTCACTTTAGCCGTAGTCTACAATTTTGCGTAAATTTGATTTTACTGTAGCAGTAAACAAAGGTTTGATTAGATGAACTTATAAGAAGATAAACTTAGCCAGGGACGTGAGACTTTTTCACCTCCACAACTAAGAACGATGCCTAAAAATTCATGATTCCCATGTCGGCATGAGATGGGGAAAAAGAAAAACTGTCCAAGCAGACAGCTAATTTGTTATCTGGATGGTAACTCGGTTGTGCAATTACTGGAAAATGGACATATTACTGTTAATTGCAATTTAATTACATGCCTCTCTTTCTCTGGATGATATAAGGAAAAACCACTCTCACTACAATCTTACATAATGCCAAAATAGCTGAAGCAGCCTTGTGTCAAGGAATCATTGGCCAGTTATAAGTTAATGTTGAACTGTTTCCCAAAAGGGCTATGCCTCTTTTTTCAGTCATTTTACTGCAGTTCATTGACAAGTTTATAATTTTTCCTGTGTATCCATGGAATTGCTTCAGGATTACTGTCCCTAAATTACTAAAATGTAATTGATATAATCTTATACAGACTTAATTTTATCATTAGTTTGCCTATTGATGTTAATTGCATTTGACTCCATAAATGTATTACTGATATATCCTACCATTCAAGAGTTTGGAATCACACAGAAAATTTCTATTAATTGCCAAATGAATAGAAAATGTGAGCTAGACATTGACAAGGTTAGAAATAATGATTTTTGCCTGAAACAACAATTATGTGCTTCAGACTTTGTTTTCATCAAAGAATCCTCCATCTTCAGCAGTTACAGCCTCACAGACCATTCTAGCTGTGATTTTACTGAGGTAATCTGCAGAAATCACACCGCATGCTTCCCGAAGTTCCTCCCACGAGTTAGCCTGGCTTGATGGGCACTTCTTTAGTTCCAGACGGTCAGGCTGCTCCCACAACAGCTGAGCAGAGCTAAAATCCGGTGACTGCTTTTCCAGTAATCCTCCAACCTCTTCCCCATTTTAATATTTTCCTTCTATTGTCCAGTCTCAGATATGGCTTTTTCTTTCAAATTCTGCCTAAAAATTCACCATCCTTTAGTCATCTCTTCACTTCATCAGATGTGACTGGTGTTTTCCAGGTATTATTTAATAAAGCTGCCAGCTTAGGACCTATGAGGCATGTGTCCCTCACATTAGAGACTCCTTCTGCACAGTTGTGCACCAGGGCCTCTGATTTCTCTGTCTGTCCTCCTTAAAATCCGTTTGCACCTGTTCCGCGAAGGGAGTAGTGCTAAGATATTTTCAGTTTCTCAGTAATTCCTTGCATGTAATAACCTTCGTCTTACAAAACAGGAATAGGCTGATGAGTTTTTGAGGAAAGATTTCTCTTTTTGACTATTTTGAGACCATAATCAAACCCACAAAATGCTCTAGTTACCCAAGTAGCCCAAAGAAGGCCAGTTTTATTGCTTCCTTAAACAGCACAATGATTTCCACCTGTGCTAACATATTTGCACAAGCCTTTTCCAATGATGAATTAACATATTAACATGATAACGTGGGAACAGCCAACATAATGTCGTATTGGAGCACAAGAATGATGTTTGCGAAAATGGGCCTTTGTACACTTTTGTAGAAATTGCATAAAAAAATCAGCCATTTCTAACTAAAATCATCCCTTACAAACTTTAATAATACCTGAACTATATTTATGGTCAATTTAATGCTATAATGGTTTTGAATGAAAAAAAAACCTGATGTTCTTTCAAAAACAAGGAAAACTTTTGAACTGAAAAGTACATATAAAAGAAAAATAATAACTTTCTACTTACCAATCTGGAAGGCTTAATACCCCAAACTTTGGATTATCCGGACTTACAGTCACACTGTTACTTTGTTATTATTAAATTTTTAGTTTACTGCACCTTCAAAGTTGCACCTTTCTTTCAGTACAGGTGCATGAACTCAGTACATGTAAGGTACAACACGTAAGGACAAAGGATCTGAACATATCCTTTATTTTCGTTTAGTAGGAGAACAACCTTGGGGAATGGACAAATAAAGATGGATGGTTTATCCTTTCGGTTCTGTTTAACAGCTCATTGTTCATCTCACAGTGCCATCAGTGATAAAACCCCAGAATCATATTATATGTGGAACTGAGCTTCTCCTGTGCTAAACTACTATTGTCATGAAAGCTGTGGTTTTATGAGGCTAGATTTAATAATGTAATTATGTTTGCTACCCATTTTAGGAAGGCCCGTGTACTTGCGTTATATCTTACAAATAATTACATTTTGTTGTTTTCTTTCTGTATTTTTATGGGATAAAAATGGCTGATAAACAAATAAATAAATAAAATGCAATTCGAGGCTATTATATCATTGTGCTATAATACAGCATGACCAAATTGCAACTAGAAAGTTTGACATTACCTCAGTCAAGGCTGGACTGTTTTATCACCGTTGGAATTTTATTTGGTTTCGAAGAGGTGACAGTGAGCAGGACAGATGTGCTGGTGCTAATGCAAGCAGGGCTTTTTTAAAGAAAATAATGGCTTGATCTACATTCAACAGAAATGCCCACTGGCCAAGGTGCCGCAGTACATTTGTAGACAAGGTTTTCATGTTTTAAATCTATGTGTCTATGTGTAAAGGACTATGACATGGTCTGACATAATATTTGGATAGAGAGATAAAATAACTGTACTTTATACTTTATTGATCCTCCGAGGTATTTGAATATTATGGTGTTATGGTAGGTTTAGTTTTAATAGTTTTAACAGTTGTAGCATTTTATTCATAAATAGATGTTTTAAGGTCTCAGATTACCTGGATGAACACATGACTGGAGTTTGAATACGTTATGTAACAATTTTTTTTAAACTGTTTCATGCTGACATATAATTTCACTAATGACACTATGGTTAGAAGAATAATTTGAGTTATAAATATAACAGAATAAAAACCTACTCTATAGGAATAATTGTTTAGACAAGTCTTAGAAGATGAAGTTGCAGGGGCCATTTATAACAGCTTCACAAACCTACTGGAGTCCAGCCTTCAAGGTTGGGCAGTCCTGATGGAGACCGATGATTCACATTCCCGATCACAAAAACACCCCCTTAAAAATGTACATTGAGCTCTGGATCTACTACAGTACTGCTATACATCATGTTTTTTAGTTAATTTTTTATTATAGTTTGCCTCAAACTTGATTAACAGTACATCTACTTTTGTGTCTGTCTGCATTATATAATTATTTGCGTTTCAGGTTAGAATAATGCCAATAGCCATTGAGTACAGCTAAATGTAGACCAAATCCCAGTCTCCCTTATATTACTTATGTGTGTGTTTGGGGTAACTTTTTATTCTTACAGTGCTTATCTCACCATCCTGTAACCTACTTGCATTTTAGGTAAGGAATTGAGTTACAGTGCCCCGCTCAAGGGTGTAGTAGCAACAACACACCTGGGATTTAAACAGCTAACACTTTTTGCCCTTTTTGTCCTCTCATGGTAAAATCTTTGTTCATTTTAACATTTCCCTGCCTCTCTGTGGATGGCCACAAGGCATGATGGTGGAGCTGTATAATTTACGGCAAAGGAAATTAATCATGATATGAAGGATATTTTCACAAGTGTACATTGCTGGAGCTCCAATACATATTAGAAGACGAAAAAGGTCGAACAGTGTTCCTTGGCTTGGCTAGCAAAGTCATTTGGAGGTATTTCAAATTTTAAACAATGATTTACTTGACTGTTCGCTTTCTAATTGGTTTCTTCATGTGGAACTTAGCTAGTTTTATGCATGCAGCCTACAGGGTTGATCAGTGCTATAGGGGATATAGGTGGCTGACTTGGGTGCCCGGCTTCGCCAGCAGATTTCAGTTGCTCGCACCCTGGAAGTGCTCGCCGCCCCTGCAGTGCTGGCATAGAACATCTACATGATGTGGGCTGCTAACTTCAGTATGACAAATTGAAAACTGGAAGAAGAGGAGAAGTGAATCAAACACAGTGGTAAACAAATTCTGTCATTTTTAAAGTTTTATCGGTGCTTAATAATAGATGCGCAAAGCTTGCTTGCTAGTGTACCTGTATTTTCTTTGCACAAAAAAGTTCAGCAGTAGTCAGAAATTCTTTAAGGAAACAAACACTGATTCAACCTGAGGTTACTGTAATGTTATATTAATTATCTAATTAATCCCACTGTCTAAGCATGCCTCAGTGGGAATATTAAGTCTGCAGGGAATATGCCCCAGGATTTGATTGTGTTTATATTTCGGATCATTTTAATGTGTTTATTGACTGCTGTGCAGTGACATATGTAACATTGTTTTAATCAAATAAATCCATCATCATCATGAGCAAAGACTCTTAATAGTGTCGCCAAATAATAGATTTTATTTAATTTTTGATTAATTGCATACAAAAGCATGTTGCAATACTGTAAAAAATATTGTCTGTGTGTTCAGTATAGAAATTATATTCTGTTACTAATCTTTGCCTATACTATACTCTGATTGAGGAATCAAAATTAAAGCAGATGAAGTTATTGTGAATAAAGAATTAATATTGTGTTATAACATTGCACCTGTTAGAATATATTATTTTTAGTAGTATTATTACTATTATTATTATTATTAGTAGTAGTAGTAGTAGTAGTAGTATTCCCTGGATTGGGACTACATATGTGACAAATATATAATTAGCTGTACATTTACATATACACACACACACACACACACACACACACACAGATATATACAGTATACACACATACATATACATAAATATATATATATATATATTCTTAACACACAATATCTCAAAAAGTATTTGACTGATCTTTTACAACCAGACGCATTATATTCGTGCCAAACTTGATCTATGAAATGATCTATTTTTCAGATGGAATTGCAGCTCTGCAACATAATGATGGAAAAGAAAAGGGTATTTCTGACACTTTAAATGCCTAGCATGATATGTGAAAAATGATTGGAAGAGCTTTGCATCATATTGTGTGGGAGTAGAACTGGAACTGATCAAATTCTGAGACAAACTCCCACATTGGTGCAGTGCCTCTTAGTGGCTGCATAGGAAAGGGTGACTGCAGGTGGTATTTGACCTTGTGAATGTGATACAAAGTGTTTGATGAATCGTATTACTTCTTCAGAAAAACATTATATGGATGACGATCTTCACCTGATTTCATTTTAAGGCAAATTGTAGCATAGGACAGGAGGCTGCAGAAGCCATCTTGGGAACACAGTAAATCTGAAAGTATTGTGATACCACAGGGCCGGATAACAAGGTCTAATGTTTTAAGCAACCATCATGTCTTTCACTGCATTGCTAATATTTGCAATTTGTACATGAATGTATGTTTGTGTTTTTATGAAACTTCCCTGGAACATTGTTAAATCTAATTATTTGATTTCACCCCCATTGGATAATGTTATTGGTAGTAGTATGGTAGCCAGTCAGCAAAAAATATCATGGGGAAATTGCGACCCAAACCCCCCCAAGCTCAGGTGAAATTTATCGTGGCTGATAAGGATGATATACTTCATTTTACAATAATGTGAAACTCAATACATTCTGTAGGTACTTCTGGGTGTTGATGGTGACATCAGCGTGGGTTACTGCAGCCCTTAGTAAGAGCAGGGTCCTTGAAGGGTGCTAGGGTGATCTGGAATCACTCTGAGCCATTGTGTAAACATGAAACTAGCTGACCGGTGTCAGCTGCAAGCAGGACCCAATGTATACCCTACATCCTTGGGTATTTGTGGAGATGATCTTGTTGTTAGAACTTGTCTTCTGTCAGCAGTCAACTGTCATGCTGATTAGGAGATAAATTGATCTGTTTTTCAACAAAAGCAGTATTTCAGAGGATTTATGCTTAATTACATTTAAAAGCTTGCTTTGTGTTTTTAAACACAAAGGCCATCTCCCTTAAATGACTCAAAACCCTAAACAATTGGTTGTACAAGCAAATTATCTTCTATCGCAGTCCATCTTCTTTCAAGCCTAGCTCATGTGAAACAACAAATTAAAAGTATCTCCTCAGTTTTATCATGTCCTCTGAATGACCTGTAAGAAGCATCCATCATTAAATAAATATTAAGATGATATCTCAGTTATTAGGTCATAATCTGTGTCAGAAGTATTTATTACATATTACAGTTTTTCCTCCATTGCTTAAATGCATTTCTCAAAACACTAACCTCATTCCCATAACAGAGCCTTAGAACTTAATGCATTTGGCCAAAGAACTGCCTAATTTCTTAGTGTGCATGCACTAAATGTAATTAGTAAAGCATATTTTGCAAATCACTAAGTTCACTTACCATTGACAGAACTAGCATTGTATAGACCTAATTCTCTATGCCAGCCACAACAGATTGTCTTTTTATCAGTCAGCAATATGCATTTCTCATTCACATCGACACAGTGGGTCGTTCCGTAAATCACTGCCGGCTAAATACAATGTATAATGGGCAGTATATTCAATGGACAGTTTGATGGGCTACTGATCAGCTTCTCACTAAAGTTCCCCAGTAGGCAAACGAGCACCACCGCATTCTACATGTGCAAGTCGTGAGTAATTGTGACTAATTACGAACTGCTAACCTTTATAAGGTGTCTTCCTGAGTGCTGCAGCAGGAAAGCAACAGAGCAAGAGGAGAGGTATCTGAATGCATGGCGGGGGAGGGAGAAGAGTGCAGAAAGGACAAGGAGGAGGCCGGGGGAGGCAAAGGTGACGGAACTTATCAAATGAGATCAGGGCCACCAATGTCCACCATGTCGTCAATCATGGCCTAAGGATGGCTGAGGCTAGGAGAAGGTAAGGATGTGGCAAGTGACAATCACGAATGGAAACGGGTATTTAACCGAAATCCTCCACATTGCATAACAATCGTAACCTTTACTGTTTCTGTGTAAACTTCGTCATGGCATACTAGTACAGATGTTTTGTACACTCATAGATTTCAAGTTATTTGTTATGTGCTATATTAGGAGTGCACCACTTCTCCTCTCTGGTGGCAGAGGCCTATTAATTACACCAGAATGAGAGTTAGCAGTTGTTGACATGGTGAGGGCCTGCAATGTGATGAGACTTCAGGAAATCCGGAGTGCTGTTCTACAAGATGATGCTGTCTTTTAGAACACCACCTCCGTGAGTCTCATCAGCATAGACAGTGTGCTGAAGAGACATGCTGCATCAATGAAACAACTGTACAGGCTTCCATTTTGCAGAAATAATCTGTACGTGTGTGAAGGAAGATAATGTATTGGTAGGTATTGGAATTTTTTATTTTTTTTTTACTTTAAGTCATGTGTTATACTATTGCAGGTTCGTTTGCAATTTGACCTAATTTGCTGATGCTTGCTTTGCAAAGGGTGATGGAGCTGGATGCAACCGACACCACATAAATATTTGTATATGTAAATGAAGCAAGATTTAACTAGAACAAAGTCAGGTGACATGGCAGAAATTTGAGCCACAATGGACTTAAATGCGACCACTGGCACTGACAAGGCTGGTTCTGAGGGCATGTTCCTTGACTTTGCAAAAGGTCTGGGTCTGCGTGTTGTAGGATCCTGGTTCCAGCACCCTGAGTCGCATCATTGGACTTGGTGAAGGACAGCCTTGTGGGAAGATGCTAGAGGATCCTAATGAACTGCGGGGTCTACAGAAGTTTGTGATCACAGGCTTGTTGCTACTCTGACATTCAGCTTAGGTTCAGTAGGTTACCACCTACTGGTAAAGTGATGATGGACCTGGCCAGTGTCTAAGATCAAGCCATTTCTAATGGGTTTGCATGCAGTTTGTGTGAGGAACTTGCAGATCACGAAGGTTGCTGAGGGCTGTATTGGAGTTGCTGGTGTTTCCAGAAAGAGGTGCTTCATCTTGCAGGGCACCCTTGATATTATCAAGAGGAATTGCAGCACATGGCTCTGGGAACTGAGAAGGACAGCTGTAAAGGCTCTGAGGGTTTGATGGAGGAATCTCTGACCAAGTGACACTCCATCTATTGTCTAGCGAGCCATGTCTTGGCTGACCTGAACATGGGTACCGTGAGTGCTGTGCAGAGTGGGGGCAGAGCCCCTGCTTTCTCCCAGTGGATTCTGGGGTTCATCTGGGGTGTCTTCTTGCTCTCACTCTTTTCAGTGCTTGCATGGACTGGGCATTAAACAGGATTGTGGAGTCCAGTGGGTGTGGGGCAGCTATTGGTGAGAAGATTTACCAATCTTGACTTTGCCAACAATGCTGTTTTCTTCACAGAGACAGTGGAGGCTCTGATCGGGACTCTCAAGAGACTGCGTGAGGAGTCTGACTGTCTGGGTTTGTGAGTGGCCTGGATCAGTGCAGAGGCGTACCAGAGGTGCACGTGACCTTCGAAAACGTCCTTTCCCCTCTGCCTTGGAAGGCAAGACATCAGGTGTAATATTGATGAAGTGTTGTGGCCAAATAGAGAGGAGAGTTTGAAATTGAAGGCTACATTGTATTTGTAATACAGGATATCACAATATGTTTAATGTTTTCTTCTACTTTATAAAAAGAACTGTCATCATTTGAAATTCAATTTGAACGTATAATGAATTTTGTTGCACATTTGCTTGTTTCTTTTACAATGATATGGCTATTGTTCCAAGTTCCGAATCAAGTACCTACTGTAGCATTTTTTGGCATGAATACACTACACAAGCTTTTACGGTGGCAGTAGCTATGATGCGTAATGACTGACTTTGTGTGTGTCTGGCACATGTTCCTGGCATTTTTAGTTCTTTTGTACTTGTAATAAAGTGTTGCATTTAAGCAATTATTGAAAATGGTCTAACATGAAATTCCAGGATACTCACTGAGGACAAATCTGCACATCCCAGAAGATTTCTGTCTATGTTGATCCAGCATGTACTTTGAAGGAACACTTGCATGGGTTTTTCGGTTTAACTGATTATATTCCAGCTTCATTGTCCTTCTTTGTTGCCCAATGTTTCTACAGCCATATTTGTCAATATTGCAGCTGGTTCTCTTTAATTTAATTTGTTAATTCTTGCTACCCTATATACCTATATTTCATTGTGCTTAAGTGTTGGTGTAAAAACATTCTTAATGCCTTTTGGCACTGCCTCATTTTCTAGAGGTAGTCATCTCTCTCTTTCCAAATCAACTGTCAAAGATCAGGAGGAAGATAAACTACAGTTTAACGTTTATCACTATGAAAGTATGAACTGTGAAGGTAAACGACTAGTCATGTCTATAAATTAATTTTACAGTTTTTCTCGAATTGCTTTGGCGCATTTCTCAAATGACGATTAATGTTTGCAAAACAACAAGTGTAACCCCCACAGCGTAATGCCACTTCTACACAGCAGAACAAAATTTTTTCAATGCTTCATACAAATTTCCATATGTTTTAGCACATAAATGCAAATTTTCATCATTTGGCACAATTTTCAGTTGCTTCTTGTTGGTTAAAATAGATATAGTCTCCCATTTTAATTTTGCTCCTAAAACTATATACACTCACCTAAAGGATTATTAGGAACACCATACTAATACAGTGTATGACCCCCTTTCAACTTCAGAACTGCCTTAATTCTACGTGGCATTGATTCAACAAGGTAGCTTCTTTAGAAATGTTGGCCCATATTGATAGGATAGCATCTTGCAGTTGATGGAGATTTGTGGGATGCACATCCAGGG
>JAODKN010000104.1:25640093-25657294 GCA_026774425.1 Petrocephalus zakoni | reverse complement strand
TGCAAGCCATCGCCAAGCCAAGCCACCAATGCCAAGACTCCTAAGGATGGACAGGAGAGTCTTGTGGTTGACCGTATCAAATGCTGCTGATAGGTCAAGAAGGATGAGGACAGATGACAGTTTAGCTGACCTAGCAGCATGCAGCTTCTCAGTGACTGCCAAGAGGGCAGTCTCTGTGGAGTGAGCTGCTTTGAAGCCAGGCTGATTAGGATCCTGGAGGTTGTTCTGAGAGAGGTAACGAGAGAGCTGGTTGTAGACTGTGCGTTAGGAAGGAAGGAAGAAAAAGTCTTTTCGCACAAGTAGATAGTGGATAAATTCCTCTCGATAATTTCGACACTTGGAGTAAGGCTGAGGCGACTGTTTATGGATTATATTAAAGAAAGTAATCTATTAGCAGTTTTTTCAGCCAGACTGAAGACCTTTAAAATGCATTGCGTTTTGACATTAGAACAAGGTCAAGAATATTCTAATTTTAAACAATTCTGTGCAGGCATCAGCCAGCAAGACAAGGATTGTTCTTCTGTATTAAACAAAGGAATTGTTGTCAGAAATAAATTTGTGAAGCATTGGGACATACTTTTAGAATAATAATTTACCTCAAGAAAGGTTGTATGTAATCTTACTGCCACATCTGGATATATATTTTCTATTTTCTTTGTGTATTTGTGTTTTAGAATGTTTTGGAACCAAACTATAATAGACATGTATGAAATCATAGTAATTGCTTGAGCAGAAAATGTTTGGTCAGTATGGTAAAATTGAGATGCAGATTCTATAATTTCCCTCAAATTACCTTGATCATCATTGAGTCCAGTGGGCAGCACGGTGGTCTCACACCTCCAGAGTTTGGAGTTGGAACCTCTGCTCTGTGCATGTGGAGTTTTCATTTTCACCCCACACTGCACTGGATACTCGGGTTTCCTCACAAAAGCCCAAAGCCATGCAGTTAGGGTACCCGATATCTATAAATTCCCCATAACATATGAATGTGTGTGTACCAGTATCTTGTCCAGGCTGTGCCCAACAATTGTGCTGCCTGGGACAGACCATGTGACCCCCATGACCCTGACCAGGGTAAGCGGTTTGCAAATGGATGGAGAGTTAGGGTTAGGATCAGTGACTCTATGTACAATATTTTTAAAATATTTCACTCACTGGTCAGTCATTTTTATCCCCACCATATTTCTCATTTAAAGTATTTTTTAAGCTATTACTCTATGCACTGTGTTTTATAAACTGACCATTGGAGGAACATTCTGTGCATATTTAGCTATGTATTTATCAAGAGGTGCACCCATCCAATATTCAGGATCGTAATCAGCAACGATGCATACTTATTAGATGGATCGGGTATTAGCTGTATGTGACCGATTCACATCCGAGTTCTCGGCAGTCGGTAAAAAGATCCTATTTCTTGTTAAATCAATTTGTACAATCAATCTCACAACAGCGGCAAAGTGGGGCTGCGGCATCTAAGCTGGACGCTGCTGCTCAGTTTTTTTGTGCCACTCAGTGGGTTTGAGCGCAGTGACTTCCACCCGCTGTGATGTCATGAGCATACCGTGTACGGTAGGAGGAGCGTCAGATAAGACGGTGACGATGCTTGGAAACTAGTAACACAGCGATTTTGCAGTCTTTGTAAAAACAGTTTTGAGAGGTGGAAGTAGTGTGTGATACACGAGGGGCTGCTTTCACAATGAAATGTAAGTGATGCTGGGAAATATTCAAAATGAACTGAAAATGCCTCAGAAAAGCTTAAAAAAGACAAACCAGGTGGAAGCTTTTTTGGCGTATATTTTTTTTCTGTTTGTATTTACTACTTTAGAAATAAAAAGCTCTGCTATCGGATCGGTACTCATATTGGCTGATACCCTCTGTTCAGGTATCGGGATCGTATTGGCATTGAAAAAGTGTAATTATTAAACTAATATATTAAATATGAAAGTAAAATTAGCGCTTGTATTTGAATCTCTATCGGTATCGTCATTTGTGTATCAGAATCAGATCGGAACTGAAAATGTGTATCAGCCCATCCCTATATTTATCATGTTTTTATGATTTTCAAAATATTACCCAGTAAACAACATTAGTCACAGTCTAGCATTGTTTCAACTCTCTGATCTTTGTTTTTCAGGCCTGTCCTGAAGTCAGATGGCAACTGAGCAAAAAGGAACACAGTGAAGCGTGGAAACAAAGCATTGGGTCACTGATTGACTGAGTGGCTTCTTGCATTTACAACTACTGTCTGTGGTAGAAGTTAGACCCAATCATTGGATTGCCACGAATGGACATTTAAAGCTGAGGAAAGTCACACTCCTGCTCTCAAGGGCACTGTATTATTAAGAACATTTCCTCCTCTGTACAGTAAGAAAGCAGAAAGGCAGAATGAGTGGCCTTTCATCACATATTCTGGTGGACCAGATGTGCGTGGGTCTGCTGCTGGTGCTGGTGTGTCTGTCCTCAGTGCAGAGCAGCCAGTGTCCACATCTCTGCGTTTGTGAGATCCGGCCCTGGTTCACACCGCAGTCCACTTACAGAGAGGCCACCACGGTGGACTGTAATGATTTACGCCTCACTCACATCCCCGGGAACCTGTCTAGTGACACACAAGTGCTGCTGCTGCAGAGTAACTACATTGCTAGGACCAGTGAGGAGTTGGAGCAGCTTTTTAACTTGACTGAGTTGGACCTGTCTCAGAACAACTTCACCAGCATCCAAGATGTTGGCCTGACCAACATGTCTCAGCTCACTACACTTCATTTGGAGGAGAACCAGATCACAGAGATGCCTGACCATTGCCTTCAAGACCTTACCAATTTGCAGGAGCTCTATATCAACCACAATCAGATCAGCTCTATTTCACCGAATGCCTTCTCTGGCCTGCAAAATCTCCTGCGACTCCACCTCAACTCAAACAAACTGAACGTCATTAACAGCCACTGGTTTGAGTCAACCCCTAACCTTGAAATCCTAATGATTGGGGAAAACCCTGTAGTTGGTATTCTAGACATGAATTTCAAGCCTTTAGTTAACTTGAGAAGCCTGGTACTAGCCGGAATGGACTTGACAGATATTCCTGGGAAAGCATTTGTAGGATTAGATAATCTAGAAAGTCTCTCATTTTACGACAACAAATTGGTCAGTGTTCCACACCTTGCACTACAAAAAGTTCCCAATCTAAAATTCTTGGATTTGAACAAAAACCCTGTGCACAAAATCCAAGAAGGAGACTTCAGAAATATGCTTAGGTTGAAAGAACTTGGTGTGAATAACATGGCAGAACTAGTCTCCATCGACCGTTATGCACTTGATAATCTTCCGGAGTTGACTAAGTTGGAGGCTACCAACAACCCCAAGCTGTCCTACATCAATCGCTTGGCATTTCGGGATGTCCCTTCCTTGGAGAGTCTAATGTTGAACAACAATGCCCTAAACTCATTGTACCAGAAGACCATAGAGTCATTGCCTAATCTGCGAGAAATCAGCATTCACAGCAACCCATTACGCTGTGACTGTGTCATTCAGTGGATGAACTCTAACAAGACCAGCATCCGCTTCATGGAGCCTCTGTCCATGTTTTGTGCTATGCCTCCAGAATTTAAGGACCAGCATGTCAGGGATGTATTGCTGCAGGATCCCTCTGACCAGTGCTTGCCTATGATATCCCATGATACTTTCCCCAACCACCTCAACTTGGACATTGGTATGACAGTCAACTTAGACTGCCGTGCCATGGCTGAACCCGAGCCTGAGATTTACTGGGTGACCCCACTGGGGAACAAAATTACATTTGAAACCTTATCTGAAAAGTTCTGGCTAAGCAGCGAGGGTACTCTCCGTATTTCTCATATACAAGTAGAAGATTCAGGCCAGTACACTTGCGTGGCCCAAAATACAGAAGGTGCCGACACACGAGTTGCTACAATACGAGTCAACGGGACCCTGATGGACAGTATTCAGGTCATGAAGATCTATGTCAAGCAGACAGAGTCTCACTCTATCTTAGTGTCCTGGAAGGTAAACTCAAATGTTATGACCTCTAACCTGAAGTGGTCTTCAGCAACCATGAAGATAGACAACCCACATATTACATACACGGCTAGGGTCCCTGTTGATGTCCATGAGTACAACCTCACGCACTTGCAGCCGTCCACTGAATATGAAGTGTGCCTTACAGTCTCCAACATCCACCAGCAGACACAAAGATCCTGTGTCAATGTCCCCACAAAGAATTCAGCCTTTGCTGTAGACATCTCAGATGAAGGGACCAGCACTGCCGTAGCAGCCGTAATGGGGACAATGTTTGCCATCATCAGCCTTGCTTCCATTTCAGTATACATTGCAAAGAGGTGGAAAAGGAAGAATTACCACCACTCTTTGAAAAAGTACATGCAGAAAACTTCCTCTATTCCCCTGAATGAGCTATATCCTCCCCTCATTAACCTGTGGGAAGCAGACAGTGAGAAGGACAAAGAAGGATCCTTGGAGAACAAATCCAGCCAGGTGGACACAACACGAAGCTATTATATGTGGTGAAGTTACCAAGACTACGCTTCCAGGAGCACAAAGACAAACTTTTGCTTTTTTGTGCAAAAGATTAAAAGAAACAGGAAAATGGCAAATTTGGTATTTTTAGCTTTGCTAATTTGAGGCAGAGTGGTAAAAGACAGGATTAATTTTTTCTAGTATAGCGTATCGCCTTCATCTCTTCTTTCAGACAGTCGGTTTGGCAACATTCAACTTCAGATTCATTTTTCCTGCTGTGCTTTACTTTTGTAAGGCGCTACTTTAACTGCACAGCTTTGGATAATGCCAAGGACTCTCTCTGAGGTCAGTCAACACAGCAACAAGTACTGAAGCCCTACTTTGTCTAGCTGTTTATTGAGATTGCAGAATTTCTTTCCCTCTTGTGAAACAGTTTAACTGTTGTGCACTGAAACATTAACAAGTTTGTTCATAGACTTAATTTGAAGCTGACAGTGGGGATTAGACTTGTTATACTGTCTACGTTAGCAATTGTACTGTAATGTTGTATCAACTATTATTTGAATTTTTGAATTTTAACAAAAACTTTTTGAAATTACTTTGCATATATGAGTACTGTTTAGGAGCAATATAAATGTGAATGTTTGATAACATAGTTATTAGGCAAATGGTCTACTAAGTTTTCTTCTTAATTACTCTTGTTTATTCTATTTTTGTTTGCTAGGATCTGTCAATGACCACTGAATTTTGTTGTGATTTAAGACGCAACAGATGTTGTATATTGAAGAGCAAATGAAAATAAATTACCCTTTTTTTAAAGTTCTATTCAATTCATGTATTTTTGACAGCAGTATTAGGATTATTAACATTTAATGGAAATAAGTGATGTAGTTTAATCAATAATTATTTTTGAATATGAATTATTAGAAAACATATCAAAAAGATTTACAGTATGGATGATTAGTATATTTTAGCCTTTATTAATTCGCGTTTTTAGAAAAGATATTACTCTTCCTAGAGTACACTGCTAGGTTGTGATTTTATACTTATTTTGGCTATCACAAATATTGTAACTCTGACATCTACCTGAATTGTAAATGAACGTCTGTTTTATCTGTGACTTTGAAGACTTTGATTATGCCTTTAAAAATGTTTGTCACCTACACAGTGAAGGAAAACTGGTTTCAAGTATCTGTGAGTAGCAATGGTCAAAAGAACCATGCAACACAGGGGCAGACTGTGCTGGAAAGGGTAAATATACTGAGGCCAGAGTTCTCACTTGGGGAATAATGGGGCTTAGATAGCGATGGGATCAGCACAGCACACAGTAAGCATAAGAATTAAAGGAACCAATTAAGCTGCCAAGAAAAAAAACCCATGTACTGGTAATGAGAGGAATCAAAACAGAGTGGCGACAGGTGTCCCTTAACAGGCTTCTAGAACACTGTCCAGAACTGAGGATGAAACAAAACAGAACAGTTATGCATTCTACAAAGACCAGCATCTGCATAATCATGCAGCCTGTCCATGATTTGCACTCTACTACGAGAGTTCAAGGGCCAGCATGTCAGGGAGGTATTCCTGCAGGATCCCTCTGACCAGTGCTTACCTATGATTTCTCATGATACTTTCCCCAACCACTTCAACTTGGAAATCGGTATGACAGTCAACTTAGACTGCCGTGCCATGGCTGAACCCGAGCCTGAGATTTACTGGGTGGCTCCATTGGGGAACAAGATCATACTTGAAACCTAATTTGACAAATACCAGCTAAGTAGTGAAGGCACCCTCTGTACCCTTTGGAAGTAGAAGATTCAGGTTGTTACACTTGTGTGGCCCAGAATACAGAAGGTAACAACACATGAATTGCTACAATAAAGGTCAATGGGACCCTGATGGGCAGTATTCAGATCATGAAGATCTATGTCAAGCAGACACTCTGTCTTACTCTGTCTCACTCCATCTTAGTGTCTTGGAAGGTACTCTCTGCAGCAACCAAGAACAACCCACATATTACATACACGGCTAGGGTCCCTGTTGATGTCCATGAGTACAACCTCACGCACTTGCAGCCGTCCACTGAATATGAAGTGTGCCTTACAGTCTCCAACATCCACCAGCAGACACAAAGATCCTGTGTCAATGTCCCCACAAAGAATTCAGCCTTTGCTGTAGACATCTCAGATGAAGGGACCAGCACTGCCGTAGCAGCCGTAATGGGGACAATGTTTGCCATCATCAGCCTTGCTTCCATTTCAGTATACATTGCAAAGAGGTGGAAAAGGAAGAATTACCACCACTCTTTGAAAAAGTACATGCAGAAAACTTCCTCTATTCCCCTGAATGAGCTATATCCTCCCCTCATTAACCTGTGGGAAGCAGACAGTGAGAAGGACAAAGAAGGATCCTTGGAGAACAAATCCAGCCAGGTGGACACAACACGAAGCTATTATATGTGGTGAAGTTCCTAAGACTAAGGCACAGTGGTAAAAGACACTCAGTTTGGCAAGGTTCAGCTTAAGATTCAAATTTTCTGCTGTGCTTTACTTTTGTAAGGTGCCTCTTCTATATCTTCTAACTGCACAGCTTTGGATAATGCCAAGGACTCTATGTGAAGTCAGTCAACACAACAACAAGTACTGGAGCCCTGCTTTGTCAAGCTGTTTATTGAGATTGCAGAGTATTTCTCTCTCGTGATTTTGTGCAGTGAAACATAACAAGTTTGCTCATAGACTTTGAGATATAGAATTTGCATAGAATTTGAAGCTGACAATGGGAATTAGACTTGTTATACTGTCTGCATTAGCAATGGAGCCGTAATGTTGTATCAACTATCATTTTCATTTTTGAACTTTAACAAAAACAATTTTTTAAAATTATTTTGCGTATATAAGTACTATTTAAGAGCAATATGAATGTGAATGTTTGATAACATAGTTAAGTACTCCCCATTATTCCTTCTCCATTTCCCAGCATCTGAATTTGAATTTGTTGTGATTTCAACATGCAACACACATTGTATATTTAAGGTCAAATGAAAATAAATCGCCTTTTTTAAAGTGCTCTTCATTGCCTATATTTTTGACTGCGGAGGTTAGGGCTGCAAGGCAGGGAACAACCCAGGTTGGGGTGCCAAACCATTGCTTTACTGGGTTGCTCCATTGGGGAACAAGATATTGTTAAATATGAACTATTTTGGCATTTATTAATTTCTGTTAGCAAGATGGTAGGTGTTGGTACTATACTTTGTCTGGGCATTACAAAAAATGTGACAACAATTATCTGAATTACATATGAAAGTCTATTTTACCTGTTACTTTGACTATACCTTTAAAGATAGATAGATAGATATATTGCCTCTTTGGAGTGCTAACTCCATAGTTATAAGATAATTAACTTATTCCATAAAAGGGCCAGGGGGCAAGAGAGATATTGCAGCCCAAACTGGGGGAAACATAACATGTATGCATAATATGTGAACAAATGAGAGACAGTCCCTAAGTAAGTAATCAGTACCAAAGACCTCATACTCCCCATCCTACCCAGTCCTTCCTTAATGAGTGACCAATCTTCATCCTTAATGAGACAAATACAGAGAGGAGTCTGTTGTAATCCATGTGAAAATAAAAGTCTGTTGCATGTGAATATAAGAAGTCATCCATGCATCTTTTAGTGGCTTAACTTGGCCAGGGATGCTATGGGTTTACTGCAGAGAGCTGGCACAGTAGATATCACTGTGTATCTCCAGGATAGTGACTTTGACCCCTTCCCTACTCTTTGGCTGTGGAACTTGCATGTTCTTCCATGATTGCATGGTCTTCTTCCATGTTGCAGGCAGTCCCTGGATTAATAGCGTCCAACCTACAGACAATTCATACTTCTGAATGGACTGCCATAAAGCCTGTTATATGAAACATTTGGGTTAAATGCAATGGTTTGTATTGAAGAACGCACACAGAACTTTGTGACGCTCATGAAAACATTGTGCACCTCCCCCCGGTTCATTGGCTCGATACTCATTGTGTTTAGGATGTTTTAGTGTAGTTGGAAGTGCTTAGTAAGTTTATATATATATATATATATATATATATATAATCACAACACTCAATACACACTTCCAAATACACTATAAATTTACAGCATATATATATTTATATATGTATATAAATATATACATTAGAACCGTATATATCTGCTACAAATTTAAACAAAGTCAGATTTAGGGAATGTAGCTCGTTCATAACCAGAGGACTGCCTGTATTGAGGCATGTGATTTAGATGACTAGATGTTTCTAAATTGCTGTGTTACTGCATACACTTCCTGGGACGGGCCGCACTGGAAAAAAGTTGTAAAGGATGAATGGACTTTTACTGTGCATTGATGTGTCCCTTGTTGGGTTTAATGTTCTTTTGAGTGGTTTTACAGAGGGTGGAGGAAGCACATAAAATCCATGGTTATACATTGTGTATTGTACCCCATAGCTAATTTCCTGCTTTGCAATAAAAGAGCAGACCTTTCTAATAAGCTTTAGATTAAGGGGAAAATAAACAGAGCACAACATTTGGCACGGTCACGTATTTTCTAGAAACCTGTGTGCTCTGGTTAAAACCAAATAGTGTCAAACTGAAGGGTATCAGATAACACACACAATGGACACATACTAGGCCAAATCGCATGACCGACCTGGCTACGGTGGCCGCAAGTATTGTAAACATCCACATATACAGATTTCAAAAGCTCTGTGGTGTTTGATAAAACACAAGCTAATCATGAATGATTTTAGCCTAATGATATTTACATATCTGTTACATGTGGACACAGTGGGACTTATAAAATGGTGAGCACCAGTTAGTAACACACTCAGCTTTGATGGGACATAATCCTTCATTGCACTTAGTTGTTTTGGGTACAGAGGAAGTGTAAATAAGTAGTCTGTTTTGTAATGACACGTTATACTCTGTGCGTGCGTTCTTCAGACACTGTAGTGATGCAACTAAAGACTCAAGGTGCAGTGGTTAGAAGATTCGGTCGTTATTATGTATTTTACACACTCACCCTCCTGCCAGTATGTCTTAAATGTATTACTTCCCCATACCACACCTTGCAGGAGAAAGTGGGGGTGGATGTAGGGGTGGATGACACTTACTTTGAAGTGGGTCATGGGGGGGAGCACAGGAGGGCCTGGGGGAGCGTGTGTGTGTGTGTGGGGGGGGGGCGGCATTGGGCATTGGAGCAGCAGCAGGCAGCCACAGCAGAATACGCCCCTGAATGAGCCAGACACACACCCATGTTGCTAGAAAAGCAATTATGAGAACAGAATAAGAACCTTCATTCCTTCCGGCTTTAATTACCTCTCAGCAAATGCCTTTCAGAAGAAATTATGGTTGTTCTGAAGCAACGGTGCAAGAAACACAGGGAAGTTGGGACCGCAGGTGGAGACTCCCAGCTTTCACTGCCTCTGCGGATGGGGCTGAATATGGGCAGCAGAGTGCAGATAAAAGAAAAACACCTGTGGGCGTGTGAGAAACGTGAGCGGCCATGCCTGTGGTGGTGCAGATCAGCCAGGTGGGGGGGGGGGGGCTTGGTGTGCACGCAGTCATCATAGATCACGGAGCTGTCAGTGTAGATCACAGAGGAGTCAGTGTAGATGACAGTGGAGACAAAGCCCTATTCCTGAATTCTCCAGTTGCAAACCGGGCAGCTTTAATCGGCAAATCCTTCCCTCTTCCAAAATTCCTGCATCTACCAAAAAACAATTATCCCTCACAAAAGCCGTAAGAACAGTGTGTGAGCTGGTAATTGGGTTCACTAGGTCAGCTGTCCTTCTTGGGCCGAGTATCTTTCAGTGCTTTGGTACCTTGCGACAGGCTTAGCAACAATGATTTCTTCTTAGTGACAGCTGTAGTGCGTCATGTGACACAATGAAACATTTCCAAAAAAGGTAAATGTTCTCAGTTGCTAAAGTTTTACTATTCTTCTGTTATAGTTACAATGAACACAATGCAGTATTATTCTCTGCTATTATACTCCATAATGAGGTAGAATTAAACGTTTACCTTTTAACACAATGACATATAATTGTAGTTAGCAAGTCATTCCCTGCTATGTATTAAGAGAAGTATACAAATGTTAAATAGGATATCATATAAAAACAGAATTTCACATCGTTCAGTTCAACAAACCTATACTACAGTACCCTGTAGTATCATACTATTCCTTCGGGTAATTTTTATTCGCATGATTAGGATATTATTTGCGATAACTAGAATAAGTATTATTATACTTATTTGCTAATTCATGGAGCAATGAAGATATTCACAGTTCTTTAATGTTTTTAATCTATTTTATCACTCTACATATTGCTAAACGAGTTGTAGAGTATTCAGTCAGTTTCAGTATCATCTCCAAAAATTATATTGAATTGTCGCTTGCTAAGAGCACCTTTTTTCTACCATGATCAGTTATGGACAGCCACCTAAATCGGAGTAGCTCATCCAGCATGGTAGCAGATATGAGCACTTTCTGATACAGTATAGATTGTACACTGTCACACAAATCTTTATACTGCCACACAATCCAGCCATTTTCCATGCCTGCTTGTCCTATGATATGCACTGTACCCCTGTGACCCTGCATAAGGTGAAATTCTATACCTCAAAGCAGTCATATAAAAATGACATTGGAATAGCTGATGAATGTGTCCAGGGATGTGACAGAAACCAGTCGGGAAGAGGAATGCTGAGGGGACTGGAGCCCAGTGTTTATTGGGGAGACGGATGGGGTGACTGCGGCGTTGTGCAGATTTGAGGGGGTTTTATGTGGGGCCTCTGGAGTTCTTCTGTCAGACTCAGGAGGAGGGGAGCTTTGTTTGTGAGATGAGCAGCTCAGCTCATCGCCCATCATCTTCTAACATGGTCATGCTTCTCGTACGTATGAGTTGTAGTGATGCTAAGTGCAGAGAAATGTAGTGTCGCCCCAGAGACCCTGCTTTCTAAATTATACGTCATAAAGGTTTTTGCTAAATAGATTTAATGTAAGGTGATGTAGTGTTCCAGACAGCCCTCTCTCTCTTTACCTGTGGGCTGAATGTTTGCCCTAAGGACCCTCATAGAGTTTCGCTCCCTTTTTACCAACCGGTATTGGCACATTTCAGAAGGGTAGTGACTGCAGAAATTAAACAAAGAAGCATTTTGTTTCAAATGTCATGCAGTATAATCAGGATTTATATCAGCTATGCCATGCATTTGCTGTCATATTGCACGTTATGCAGCGTGTCCAGAAAAAAACGGGCGCCTTAATATTCCCGTGGTGCTTCTGTGCCCCAAACGGCTGCAAACACCAGTGCCACTGGCTGATGCTTGGGGACGGTACGCGCCGCCCCGGGTGACTTCCACTTTTCAGGCAGGATGGCGTGCAAGATGTTCTGTGACAGCTCTGCACTCTACGCTCCCCTGAGTTTTGACATCTCTCTCTGGAACGGGTGTGGATGTCATTAGCAATTTTTGTAGGTTCTCCACTTGAAAGAAGCAAAAACAACACACACTGTGCTCTGCAGGATTCTCAACCTCTCCATTCAAGTGTTTCTATAAAATCTGCCCAGTAGATGAATGTGTCATGTCACATTCTTATTTAAAATCTCTTTGTGGTCAGATTTAGGCTACTTTCTTCCAGGTAAAAGAATAAATGGAAATGATTGAAAGAGTGAAAAAAATGCCCACTATACCCTTAGGAAATCAAATGTACATGTGATGGATTTAACTGAATGGGCCTGTGATCTTTTCACTCTAGGTGAATGGAATATTTAAAGAGTCCTGTCAGACTTTCAAGATAATATTCTACTGAACTTCATGTCCAATAACACAGCAGTTAAGACACTGATCACAAACCAGCTCCATGCAGTGATTCTGTTTTTGGTGATTTTGAGGTAGTTAAGCTAGTTGTAATTGAAAGTACTGAGCCAGCTGATCGGTGTCTCTTAGGCGGTGTGAAGTTTTGATGCAATTTCCTGCACCTGCGGGAAAGTAGCCACGACTAAGGAGGATTTCTAGAGGTCTCCTTTAAAAACTGAGCAGGTCACCCTTAGTAGGAAGTCACCTCCCCGAGACTCAAGGAAGCCAATAACCAATCAAATTTGTATTGTGTAATCACCACCCTATCACTGACCCTTTAAATATCCCTGAGATGGAAATGACCAATGGAACACTTAACAAACTTCACAATGGTGAAGCCAGTGGACTGGACAGTCTAAAGATATGCTACATTTTCCTAATTCCTCCTAATGGACAAAAATGGACATAAAATCGTAAGACCCTTCGTCTTCATGGACAGGCATGCACATGTCCATTAACCTATGATAATATTTAATTCATGACCCCACTCTACTAATGTGTGAAGGAATAAGTGATGGTTCACTTATTTACTGTCATGGTTGGATTATGCACAAGGAGTTTGACTGATTATCAGTGGTTATTCAGATTTGGAGTATGTATTAAATGACCAACTGATATACATAATAAAGATGAAAAGAGCTCTTCTACACAAGAAGACTATGGTCTATCATCATGCTACACTTGGTTCTGAAGGCTTTTAGGGTATTTTGACTCTTATTCTGGCTTTACCTATTAAACTATTTGTGAAGATATAAACTATTTATATCTTCTGCCTATACTGTCCTATTATGCTGACAGTGGGGAGTCTAGTGTCATGTCTGTAGGCCATGAGCTTCTATAGGACAGAGTAACCTGGGGACATGACTGTTGGCTGTTTGGTATCCAACAAACTCTGTGCTGTTATTTAGCAGACAGGATCATGGGAAATGGAGGCACAATCAAGTTGATGGATGAGACAAGGAGGGCCAGGTGGCCACTAAGAGTCAGTGGAGCGAGGAGTGGCGAGGCACTGAGCATGTATTACAATGAGGAATGTGCGGACTCTGTGTCTGCCAGGTGGAAGATGGGAGGAGCAGAGTTCATTCAGACGG
The DNA here is from genome assembly GCA_026774425.1 of Petrocephalus zakoni. Lineage (NCBI taxonomy): Eukaryota > Metazoa > Chordata > Actinopteri > Osteoglossiformes > Mormyridae > Petrocephalus > Petrocephalus zakoni. The sequence goes on along the minus strand of JAODKN010000104.1, from coordinate 25,643,828 downwards.
AAAGGAGCGGAAGGGGGCTGACAGCTCAGCATGTCGGCATCATTGTGCCTCTCTGCAGGAAGGTCTCTAATCATGTGGCGTTGCCAGAACCTCCTACATTCTGACTGCGGAGATACCTCGGAAGCTGAAATAAACAATAGAGAGAGACACTGTTAAAGAAAGTGGATCAGCTCAGAAACAGATGGCCTGAAGGGGAGCAATTACTCAAACTCCAAAGTCAACGGTTCTCATGCTTGATGATGAGGAGTCTGAAGTTTTTGGTGATCTGCCACCATTTGCGCACTTCCCAGGAGAGCGTTGAGGAGGGCGAGTCCCGATGGGCTCTGGGAGCAGCAGTACCTTGTAAGACCAGGCCATTGGCATGTAAATGGTTATGTTTCATCACATTGTGTTTCCGTGCTGCATATTCTTTGCGCAGTAAATGCATTACATGTTGAGCATACAGTATAGACTCCTGCAACTGAAATAATACGTATGTTCATACTGTATTATAATAAAAAAAATATCTCAAATTTACTGTCATGTCCTGCCCCACCAGATCCCCTTGTCTCCCCCCTGGCGTGGCCTCACAAGCCACGCCCACTAAAGGTAAAGGGTGATAAATTGTCATTGTTGACACACCACAGCGAACAATGTGGCAACAACAAACTGGAATACCGCTAGGAAATGACAGTAATAACGAATGTAGACAACTGTTTCCTCGAAAGCCACTGTGTAACTAAGGAAAGAACTAGTGGTTCGGAACAGGCGGATCATATTTTAAGCATTCAAATTACGCAAAGCCTTCAGATATCAGGGGCAGTTGTTCTGGAAGAGGCAATGCAGGAATCAGCCTTTAAAACAACAGCTTCTCAGAGATGTAATGGCAGCCTTGCTGTCAGGGACACAAAAGGATTATTCTCGGGTGAGTGAGTCCAGAATTAGTAGGGAAACAAAAGGAGCTAATCACCAGCTTTACCTTCTCCCGCAAGTCCATGGCACTCCTCAGGTACATGCAACACAACACTGCCAGCATAAATCAGACCCGTTGAAAGTCCATATGGTCTGACAGGTGAAACCAACATGTTCACAATGAATTTCACATGAGTGCATCACAAGAATGCACTGTGACTAGAAATTAGGTGGACTTCCCCCCCTAAAAAATCTGTTTCATTTAAACGTTCAAAATAAATAGTTGGTTTATATCACTTGCTATCCCACAGGAGCCATTGAAGTGTCTGTTTCAGCAGTTAAGAGAGTATAACATTCTTTGACTGGTGACATATTGTTTAGAAGTTTAAAATGAGTTCCAGGTGTACATTGGCATGATATATTGTCTGTGCCTGCAAGCGTGTCCTGTGATGTGTGCGGCCTAATGGTTATGAGAGTGATGGCTCCTCCCACTACTCAGTAGTGGCCCCTTAGGACAGTAACACTTTACCACCTGCTTCATGAATATTTCGATCGGTTTTGCCACAGTTTGAGGATCTGCCAGCAAAAAGACAACTCACAGTAGAGTGAATAAGGGGATTCACCCCCAGTGGCTTCATATATCCTCCCCTGTTCACAATGATGTGTGAAAACAATGGTGAACAATGGTGAACAATGGTGAACAAAAACCATATCTGAGAATTTGTCGGGGAAAAGCTCATTTTATGTTTCTCGTTCAAAAGAACTTCTGTACATTGAACATCCTTTTACACGGTATGTTCTTCAACTTTAAACTTGGAATCGTAGCAAAAGGACACCAGCAAACAAGCATAATTCCTATGGAACTCATGGGTAAGGTGATGCTGTTATATATGCAAGATGGTAAATGTGGTTGTTGTGTTCCATCTTGAACCTGGTGTCGCTGTGCAGTAGGGTAGACTGACCGCCACGTTTGCTTCTTCGGCTTGCCGGGGCAGCGCAGGAGACAGCTCTGCAGTTTTATGTCTGGCCCTGATCAGTAAGCCTATGCTGACCCTACAGATGTGTTACCATGACAACCACTTTTCAATTCCAGTTGTTAAAAGTGAGAATCACTCCAGGCACAGGGGGTGAACCTGGACAATTGCACATTTTGTTTTGTTTTTTTTTGTACTAACTTTATTTGGATTTTGCATGACTTGGGATGTTTAAAGCCTTGGAAAGGGGCTTGTGATTAGCCTTCTTCCCAGATATCTTCTGCCCAAAATTTGAAATTCATTATTTATCAGCTCATAACTTTTACAGCGATGTCTCTTTAATTACCATTTATCATCACTGACAGAATGAGGACACTTTAGTTTCCGTGGTGATAATAATATTTAAAGCAATATGTGTGATGGGGGAAGATGTTAATGTCATTTGGATAATAATTTGGTTTGTTGAACTGTGAGAGTTGTGGATCTGCATTATAATAGCCTCCAGCACTAAGCATGAAACAGCAAAATGCATACTATTTCTCCAGCAGCACGTCTGACTTCCTGTGCTTTGTGACTGATGATGTTCTTTTCACTGGTGCCTAAGCCTGGTCTATAACGGACTAGTGGGCATGTTGGTCTACACTGCACCTTAGCTAAACTTCTTTGTTGAAACTATTAATAAACAAAGAATTGAGAACAGAATGGTATCTCAAAAACCAACAGCCATAGTGTCACCCCCAAATCCACTGATTGGGGTCCCCCATTCTCCCATCCGCAGGGTCTGTGGCAATGCATAAAACAGATTTGGGCTCGCTAACTACGCCTCGCTGTTCCCTCTCAAGCATTCTGTCACACTGCTTCATACGGGCCCTGGTTTCTCAGCTTGTGGGACGATTAATAAAAATGTAATCTTTAGGCAATATGTTGGAAAGCAATCTGCCGAGGATCCGTAGCCTATGAAATGCCAGCCCCGTTCCACGGAGGCAGCTTTCACACAGCTCGAACGTCAGGAGGCTTTAGACAGAACCACCAAATAACTTCATCTTTGTGGACTCAGAGGAAGGAGAAGACAATGAGGCAGCCAGCTCTACCCCGAAAACAGTTTTTTTATGTAATTTTTTTTCATGTTTTTCATTAAGAAAAATGCGTGAGATTAAGATTTTGATCAAAACACAACAATCCCAGTCTCTGGATGCAACTTTCAGATAATTCCTTGAGCGGCGCCGTGTTCTTTGTACATATACCAGTGGCGTAAGGTAAGCAGCCACCTCCCTGCAGCTCTGCTGAGACCTTAAGACACGCCGACGTGTCCTTGCACTCTCATCTTGTCACCTACTTCCGATGTCCTGCCTCTTTCAGGGATGACTTGAACAGGACAGTGACTCAGCAAAGCATGCAGAAGGCAGCTTCAACCCAATTTTGTCTTGTGCAGCCCCACAGCTGAATACGCAATAGGTGTACAGTTTGATATGAAACTATGAGAAAGTTAAGGTTAGAAAGGTGATGCTATTACTGCATGGTGATCGGAAAATCTAGGTCAGGGAGGACACTTTGAGCTACTTCAGGTTTTATAAACTTCTTTAAAACTGAAAGGCTGCTTTGCCTGGCTTAATACTTAATAGTTCAGTTCTTAACCCTAATCCTTGATTGAAAGACTCATCCAGCTGTTTGACATTAACGTCAGATCATAAATACAATCATAAATACAGTTTACAGACTAATCAGCATACAGCAAAAACTCAGAAGAACTGCTTAATTAAAACCTTCTTAATGCCACGTGATTTGTAAGTTATACCTTAAGCCAGGGGTGTCCAACTCCAGTCCTGGAGGGCCGCAGCCCTGCACATTTTTGGGTTTACCCTCATTTAAC
>JAODKN010000104.1:25598923-25609463 GCA_026774425.1 Petrocephalus zakoni | reverse complement strand
GAGGATATGCAAGTAAGCACAATTAAGATGACTTTTCTCCATCCATCTTCCAACTGCTCATACAGGAAAGGAGGATCTGCTGTACACACAACATGGTGTAAATTCCAAACATCTAGCGGAAGCAAGGTTTGAACTCTCTCCCCTGGCGGTGTGACACAATGCCCATCGACTACGCCACTGAAAATCGGGGAAAAGGACGGGAGAAAATCTACTGTCGTGTCTGCAAATTTATTCCAAAAGAAACTGAATTTTCTATGCATTTTAAGCGCCTACTCAATGCTATGACGGGGGAGCAACTCTGAGATCCTAAACCTGCAAGCTTTTAATCAGAAGTTATGTTCCTGCAGACATGCGAGGTAATCTGAAAACTGGGGAAATCACTTTCGCCAAAGCAAAGCTCTCTATAAAAATAAATATATATAAAAATTAATTATACCTTTTTTTTTAAATAGTCACAAAGTCCTAAGTTTATTTCCATACAAAATATGACATTCGTTAAAATTTGACGCGCAAAAAAAAAAAAAAAAATAGAGTAGAGAGGGAAGTTGTTTTTGACAGGAACATTTTGAAAACGTGGACGCCGTTTGCCAAGTCCAGGTATAAATTTTGTCAGTTCGTGGTGAGAGGCACAATTAGCCTGAGGGGGACAGGCAGGGTGTCACTCAGAACCATGATTATTCCCCGCCCCATCAAGTCGGCGCTGAGGCCTGGAGCATCAGGGGCGCTTCTGGGAGACACAGCGGAAGCCCAGGTTGGAGGCAGAGCTGTCAGGGGTGTTCTGGCTTCGGGCTGCGCACCTGTATCTGTAGCAGTAAGACTGTGGACAGAAAAGGACAAGAAGTTTTGCTGAAAAGGAGACCCTGTCAGAGAATGCTGTGCAAAACTATGCGCCAAGCCTGGAAATGACTTCACGACTCTGCTCACGGCGCTAGGCGACACTTAACTCTAAACTGACCTTATAACACAAGCTAAAATGAATGGGCAACAAGTTTAGACATAAGAGCTTTGTGCACTTAAAGCGCTTGTTTGAGAAAGTCATCTCACATCCCCATAGCAACCGAAGGTATAAAACTGATTGGAGAGCAGCAGATATCATCCCTCTGATGGCGCATTGACAGTACAGCAGAAATAATCTTGCACCCAGACTTGTCTCCTAGCAACAATTTCAGCAAGATTTATTTTATGTCTTTGCATTTAAAAGGTTGCAGGTTATTATCAAATCAGACTTTCATTTAAAGTACAGTTTTTAAGAGTATAATAAAATAAAAAATATATGATGATTCTACTGTTGATTCTGTTGAGATATTTATATCTTGGTCCAGGCAGCAGGCATTAAACCAATCGGATAGCAGAAAGTGAGGAAATAGATGGGGGGGGTGTAGACACAGAGTTGGAGTGAGAGATAGAGGACTGAGCAAGGCCCATGTGGCCAAAGTGGCTCTAACCTTAAGGCACAGTCTCTCAGGGTCTGTGTCTGTGTCGACAATTAATCACCTTTCACGCAATAGGTTAGGAGTGAATTCTGCTCCTTCCACACTAACTCCTCAGCTAATACAGTGCATTGAGATACCCTTTGCCTACGCTCTCAGAAAGAGGGAACTGATTTGTACCTCAAGGGTCTGCCAATTGTACCCTACAGGTGTAGGTACTTGTACCTTTTAAGGTACAGACTATATAATAGAGGAACATTTTGGTGGTACACTAATGTCATTTGTACCTTGGGGATGTTCCTCAGTGTCCATTTCTGTACGCTAAAAGGTACAATTACCTACAGTTATAGGGTACATTTGGCAGACCCTCAAGGGTACAGCCCCAGGGACAAGCAAAGGTACAAATTGGTACCTTTTTTCTGAGAGTGTACACCTTGATGGGTTTATGTTAGGCAAATTCAAAAGCTGGTAAAGGCATCCAGGTCATACGAGTCAGTAGCTCTGATGATTCCTGTGCATCATCATATAATAATCAAGAAATATGAGGGCCTTTCTCAGGTAGATGTCCACCCTGTGGTGTGAAGACTGTACGCTCAGGATGTTCCTAGATCCAGATGTTCCAGAATGATAAATGTATTAAGTATGCGTCCATAAACACCTGGATGAAGTCAAACACTTTCCATAACCCCCTCATCACCAGATCTGGGAGGATTTGGAGCACAGGGAATGAGAATTTCTACCTTCTTCATCCCTTAAACAACTGGATAATTATCTTCCTGAAAAATGGTTTAATATCCCACTAGGCATAGTTCAGGGCGTGTACAACAGCATTCCCAAGGCTGTTATGAATGCAAAGGGTGGCCTTAATCCTGATTAGGTGATTGTTATTAACTTTTTATTAGGTGATTGGGCTATTTTGTCAATCCCCTGCAAAATGCTGATGGCCAAAGCTAAACCAAGGCAAGAATATGGATGGTAAAGGACATATGGTACTCAGTCTGGAGATTTTCCTGAACCAGTAGCATTTCTGACTACTGCAATAGACTGCTTTATAATACACACCCCTTTCACAGAAGATGTTTCTGGTCTAAGTATCACATATTTCACAAAGAAAAGACAAAATCTATCATACTGAACTATGAGAACCTGAAAAGCTGACTAGGACACAATGAAGACAGTTTAATAAAAAACCTGATAATCATTAAAGGGCCAAAACCGAACCCCTGAATCAACACTTCCCAGTCTGTAGAACATTCTGTGGGTCCTGGAGTTTTACCTTGTGGCACATGTAGGACCCTCCCTTCTTCACTCTGTCGGTTCCTGTGGTCGGCCCAGTCTGCAAGAAGATAAATTATGAGCCATCACAGTTCTCCGGTCGCCCAGTTAAGCAGTTTGCACTGGTAATGTTGGGAGTGCAAAGCTGAGGGGGGGGGGAACTTCCGGAAAAGGATGTCTCACAGTTTGTTTTTCTTTTTTTTTTGACACCTCATCAGATGTGAATGTCTACCCACATTCATAATTTATGAACTGCCACATGTCCAAGCATTACCCATTTCTGTAAAAAAAAAAAAATCATTTTAATGGACCACTTTAATGATAAAAGAATGCATTGGGTCAGTTTGTAGGAAAAGTCCACTATTGGCCAATGGATTTGGATAGATGGAAACCCCTGAGCATTTATAAGAATAGTAATCTTCTAGAGGGGTGGGGAGAGGGGTAGCATGGTGGTGCAGCACTTTCAGAAAATGGAAGGATGAATGGGCAGATAGAGGGAAAAAATCCTTGCCAGCTTTATCCAGTTCTGACAAACCCGATATCACTGCCAATCTTATCAAAAGTCCTGCAAGTCTAGAGAGAGCCAGAGGAAGAGCTGTATGTAAAAGAGCACACTGCTTCCTTAAAAAGACAGCCTGCAAAGTGGAAAATTCCTCCTTTGTACCTTTGCAGCCTCGCGACAACAATCTTAAGAACATCTAGAGATCATGCACTAATATGGAAACGTTACGGAGGGCTGTAATTTTAGTATAATTTTTTTTAAACCAACATTTCAGACTGTCAATGAGGAAAACTGTGATCCCTTATAAAGAAATAAGAAAGAAGGCTGTCTTGTCATATTCTTAGGGGTGGGCCACAAAAGCTCTGGCATGCAGCCTCCAAACTTGGTTTACTATTGCCTTTAGAGCATTTTACGCATATAAAGAAAGCTCACATTATGCAATTTACACTTCTCATAGCCCCCAATAATGTGATCGTGCTTTTAATACCTGCATAGCATGTCCTCAGTGAGGAGGAGGACACATTAGCACTAAATATTCATTAGTTAAATTTACACTTGAGTAATTACCTTGCAATAAAAACAGAACGCAGTGTTTTCCTTTCAAAAAAGCCATGTTATATTAAGAAAGGCACCTTCATACGATGAAGATCCAGCACCTTCTTTACCGGAATGTTTTTACAGAGCTTTTGTGACAAGTTCACTCCCTCCGTTAACTTCCTTGTCCCCGACTTCAGATGTTTTCTCTCAATTTAATTCCATCGCTATCGCCATGAACATCTGCCTGCTATTTCCTCTGCTCCAGCCTATAATATACAATCCCAGAGTCAAAACAATCAAAACTGATAGGGCCTCTTCTGTTATCACTAGGGATGGGTATAGTTAAGATTTTAACGGTAGTACTACTCTTTCCGGTGCTGCTTATCGGTCTGGTACTTGTTATCGGTACATTTTGAAGAAAAAAAAAATCTAATTAAACAACATAATTAACATTGCTTTATTTAACAAATTTACATTAAATGTGAAATGCAAAATAAATTCATAAAAAAATCCAGCAATGTTTTAAACAAATACAGACTTTCTGATAATGAAAATGCAAAAGAGAATAAATTATTTTAATTTTTTTAATTTAATTATTTTATTTTGCAAAGCTTTTAACGCAAAACACGTGTTGCACTTTTGGCAGCGAGCACTTTTCCGCATCGATTCTAGTGAAGAGCAACCGCACTTTTGTTCTTTTCACTCTCTCCGCCATCATCACTAGTTGTGTGCTGTGATTGCGTGATACAACGAGTTTGTGTGCATTTATTTAAGTGTTTTACAATGTCACATAAAAAGCTGCGTATCTGCCTGGCAGGCAGGCTGTACTAGTCATATATTTCAATGTCTACTAATGGATGTTAAGTATCAAGTAAATGTGTACGTCTGCTTTTGTATCTTACAATGTATTAACATTTAAATTTGTACGCATACTCCCGCCGCTCGGGCAGGGTCCAGCAGGTGATTTGTGTACAATCACACACAGCCATAAGCAGAACCGAACGCGCGTGAGTGTTTCCTCATGCATCGCGCATGCGAGAGAACGCTCCAGATCAGAGCTGTTCAAATCACGGTCCTCGAGGGCCGAGCCCTGCTGATTTTCCAGCTTTCCTTTACAGTAATTCCTTTCAGTAATTATTAAACAAACTACCTGGAAGAACTAAAACACGGCCTGGGTTTGGAATCGAGGTCCAGAGTTGAAGAGCCCTGCTCTAGATTAACGTCTTAATCAGTAATGGAGCTGGTCAGATAAACCGGAATATATTACGTTTATGTAGAAAGAAAAAAAAATCTGATTTATTAAAATTTCTCCAGTACCGAAACCACTACCCTTAACATCACAGATTATTGATACTCCGGTCTTCTGTGAAAATTTATCCCCGGGGCCCATTTAGTACTGGGTTTTGGTACCCATCCCTATTATCACTATATCTATATTCAACATTTAATAAAATTTCCAACCAAAACGACCATTCACTGCTGATATCAACCCAATTTCTATTTTGTTTTCAAGCATCTCTACTCCAGTCCACCCCTCCATATTCCCACTTCTCAATGACTGCAAGATGTATTCTTTGGTATCCTACAAACGAGGACTCCTTGGCGACATCCTTTCTGCCCGCTGCAGTCATTCTCATAAACTGCTTCCCAACATTTCTCTTTTGTTCAGCAACAGCTATGTTTCCCATTTTTTTCAATCAGGCATTTTAGACAACTAAAATATGCCGAAAGGCCCTTTGACCATGTTTGAGCAAGCCACATCGAAGCAGTTGTTTTGATGAAATACCACCTGGTTTTGTTTCAGGTCGGGACATTACACGGGGACTTGCCTTCTACACAATAGCATCCAGCTAGTGATCCAAGGCCTCGGCCTATTCCGTCTAGACTACTATAGCACTCCGTTGGACAGCTTTCCGCTCTTCACCAGTAGTCTCCAAAAACTCATTAAAAATTCCTCCACGGATCATTCATCTCCCCAAATATGTCTATGTATCTCACCTCCTTGCTTTCCTTTATTAACCTGGCCACCAATCACCAAATTTAAAATACTCTGCGGCTGATAAACGGGGCAGCTAATTGTAATGTTCATATTCTCGCAAACTTTAACTACCATCTACATAAAACAAATATAAATAATAAAGTTCAAATCAGGCTCGGCTCCGGCTCTCGGTAACAGGGTGGGCCAGGAAGATCTTTTGGGGGGGGCAATTACATCAGCCTTGTGATTGGGTGGGCCAGGCCTACCCTGCCCACCCCGTGAAGCCGGCCAGGTTCAAATGATAAAATATTACGCTTCAAAAAAGCAATACAACAATTTAACGGACAGATTGTGCTACTTCTGACAGCTGTGTTCTTTTAAATGCATTTGATTGGTAGAAGGTGCAAGCTGTCCTTACAGGATTGTGTCGCTCATCTGTGGTGTGATGTATGTTCCACCAGTCTGCTGTCCATTCCCAGGCATTTCCCACCATATTATACAGCCCATAGCCATTGACAGGAAATGATGTCACCTGTAAGTGAGAAAGACGCAATTCAAGTAACACATGCCAATGCACTTGCCTTACATTTGCTGACGTACACACTACAGCAACATTTTTCCAAATTGTCGGAGCCTAATTATCCTGGCCTTGTCATCACGTACCCGTGTATGTGTGTGTGTGTGTGTGTGTGTGTCTATGTGTATGTATGTATGTATGTATGACCAAAGTCTGATGAGCAATTACATGTGACCTTGACAGCAAGTTCTGATGTTTAGGAATAATAGGCAATCTCTCTCACCGGAGCCGTTTTCAAATAGCCGTCCTCTCCTGTGTTGTGTTTCGGAAACTCTCCTTGCCAGAGGTTGGCATAGTGCTGTCCATTGGGATATAATTTGTTACCCCAGGGAAAAAGTCTACAAAAATGAATTGGTTACGAGTAACCAAAAAGAAGACACCCCTTAAACGACTAATTACAACACTACTTGCTTCACCTAGAATGGTATAATGTTTCCTGTAACATGAATTCTACCATAAAAACATTATCCTATTATCCTTCTTAAGACAAATGTTCCTGCACACTACATAGCCTACCATACATATATAGCCTACCATACATATATAGCCTACCATACATATATACACATGCACATTATTAAGGCAGACATTTATACATTTGTATTTTGGAAAAAAAATGCAACAATGAAGTAGCTTGGTATAGCTACAAAGTTAAGGGCTAAGTCCCAAGTTGAGGGCTAAGAGGGTTACCTCTATACAAATGGAAAACCTTGACGATTGCTTGTGTGCATGCACCGAACAGCAGTTCAGAGTACCCAGCCCACAAAGTGTTCAAAATAGTACCCCTTATAGACTCTTATTGTCCTACTGAGAGGCTTCAATTCACACACGGGGAACGATGGAGATACCTAGAGAATTTTGACTAGAATGAATGGCCAGCATCTAAGCCCAAGTACTGAACTGTCATTGTACAAGCTATGGACTGTCCATTTTAAATGCCACAGTCAAACAAAAGGATATTCATGATACTAGAGCACCCCAAGTTAAAGGTCAGTTCTTCACTGTGTGGTTTTGTCTGGGCCTGGAGGATGTGTATTCTAAACACTTGGGTGAAAAGAGGGGATTCTCCACTTGCTGAAATTGTCTGGCTGAAGCTTTCACACAAGATAAATGAAACACCACTGAAAATCGTACTCAGACATAAGTGAGGCCGGCAACATGGAGCCAGAATACAGCAGGCCTCAGTCCTTATAGTGGCTACAAGGGGCTGTTGCCAGAAGGAAGCTGGTGCCTGTTATGGTGGTTCCCTAAAACATGCTGGTAGACAATAAGCTGAAGGAGTTGGCCTTCAGGACAATGCTTGTTTAAGGGAATTCAGAGACAGCTGAAAAGTACCAACAGGTGAAAAGGGGAGCAGAAAGTTTGCAGTGGAGATGCAAGCTTGTGCATGGGATAAGTTTGTAGAAGAGATGAAGACAGACTATTCAGTGGACCCCAAAGATGTTTCAGTGAACCGTTTCCTCAGGATGAGGAGCTGGAATCTCGCCCTTGCTGTGCTTGGAGGTGAAGTGCTGATCATCTCTGGGAGTATCACAGGATCGAACATTCTGAGAAACTTCTCAAACTGGTGGATATGGGAAAAGTCCTTGCTAGGGTACTGGAGAGGAGATCCTAAAGGATCAGAGACGATTGAAAGTAGAACTGAGGTGGAACAATAGAGATCCTGGCACTGGCATAGAATACTACTAATCTGCTTAACAAATTGTGGGTAAAAATAAATGCCCGCATAGTACCGAAAGGCTGGCATCCGGCCAAATGTTTCGCCCATCATCTGAAGCACTAGTGATTACTGTGTGTGCGTGATAAAATCGCGATGCGATATCGCCCAGCCCTAGCACGGAACAGCGAACCAACAGTGTGTGGGCTTGTTGGCTTATGCAAATACAGTCGACATGTACTTTGTCGAGAAGCCATTACTGTGTGATGCAGATGCTGCAATGTGAGGTACTGTGTCCAGTGATACACGCTATTTGGCCCCTGTATGAACCTAGCAAGAGATGTGCTCCCATACACCAAAGGCAATATTTTTAGAAGAGCGAATTTCAACTCATCTACATGAGACCAATGCCACAATGAAGAGATATTACCCAGGGAGCTATTCTTTACCAGCAGTCTCTCCAGTCTCAAAGTCTTCTCTATACTCACCAAACTGCCTCATTTCCTGAAAACAACACGACTTCACCAACCAGATAAAGCCCACAGCCCGCTTCATGCCATATCAGTTTTCACAGAACTGGCAACTAAGATGTAAATCCGCGGAAAGGAAGCTGCCACAGGAGTCGTTCTGTCCATGAATGGTTGGCTAGAAGAAAGCCAACACCCCACGTCCCCTAGTCTGAGCGGATTCCTCCGCCGTCCACAGACCTCCGCGAAGCGCTGCAGCTCCACCAATGAGCAGATGATATACGGCCCGCGTAAGTCGTAAAGGAGCTGGCACCAGCAGCAAAACAAAGAGGCTCACATCTGCCTTGCCTGACATGAAACAGGGTGTCTGGTGAAAGTGGCTACTTTTTGCAACCCCTCCAATTCAAGCATCGTTTTAGACAGCACAACTTAGAAGCTACAGTATGAATTATCGAGTATTATAAGAGTGTGCACTCATCAAGCTCCAGGTCTGTCTCTCACAATTCTCTCTCTCACACACACACACACACACGTTTGGTGGGGACTGTCCATTCATTTCTATGGGGAAACACCCTAATCCCAATTACGACACTCTTAACCCCTACCCAGCCCTAAACTTAACCATAAGTAACCATAAGAGTTTTGATATTTCTAGTTTTTGGACTGTAGTCATCGATTTTTATAAAACTGAATTTCCCCTTGTGGGGACTGAAAAAATGTCCTCAAAACATTGAAATGAGTGAAATGAAGGTGATTAATCATCATTGCTGACGCACCACAGCACGTAACGACGAAATGTGTCCTCCTTAACCCATGTGACATCGTGACACAGCAGGGGGCAGCTACGTGAGCGCCCGGAGAGCAGTGCTTGGGGACGGTACCTTCTCAGGGCACCTCAGCGGTACTTGCGGGTCAGGGACTCAAACCGGCAGTCACTCGACTACGTGGTTGCGACATTTGGTCCCTACAATGTGACATATACGGTACGTAACACACACAGACAGAGACGGACAGAGAGCGGTACCTGTCCTGCAGGCCCCCCCGGCAGGCGTACTCCCACTCGGCTTCAGTGGGCAGCCGCTCCCCTCTCCACGCACAATAAGCCACAGCGTCGTTCCAAGACACATGCAGCACAGGATGATCCAGCCTGCGGCGGGCAGAGAGCAACAGCGGGAGTGGTGACGCGGCGATTCGCGGGGAAAATCTGACATTACGCTGGGGCTGAGAATTCGAAAGAAGAAGGGAACAGGGAGGGGAAGACTGACGCAGCCAGAACCGGAGAAGAACAACGGAAGCAGGAGACAAAGGAGGAAGGGCACGTGCATGCATACAGTGCGGTATAATAATTACGTACCGAAATTATCGAAAATTTCATGATGCAAGCACCAAAACACACAATACAAATGTTTTCAATTACAAAACACGGGACAAAAGAAAGCATGGCAATAAAATATGAAACTAATTGTATGAGGGAAATTATAATTTAATTACAGGACAACAATGAGACAATAGAACAGAGCTGATTGCAGGAAACTGTGTTCAGCTGCCACACCTGCCGACAATGTCCGAGTTGGGGCCCTCTGGGTGCCTCCAGTCTGCCCCTCTGACAGGGAGCCACCAAGGAGCCACGGCTACCTGAAAGACACAGAAGCCCAGGGTCTGGGTCTGACTTACAGGGTCTGACACATGGAAGCCCTCAGGCAGTAACGTGGCAATGTGAGGAGTTCCCCAACAGAAACAACCATTCATAATTACATCTATCCTCCACCCACTTAGGCAGGTAAGGATCATCCCGGGCACAAGGCTGGGGTACACACACACACACACACAGACACACCCCGGGCAGCGTAAGGCACAAGGCTGGGGTACACACACACACACACACACACACCTTTGGAAAATTGTGACCCACCAATCTGGACTGTAGGAGAAACTTGTACAGCAGGGAAATTGTTCAAAGGCCTCGCACATACAGTGCCTCAAACCCACAGAGCCACAGTAACTCACATCCGCAGAGGCACACACCCTCAAACCCACAGCCACACACACACACACGCGCACACACACACACACACACACACACACACACACACACACACACACACACACACACACAG
>JAODKN010000104.1:25582678-25598823 GCA_026774425.1 Petrocephalus zakoni | reverse complement strand
CATTAAAATGATACTGTTCTGAGACTTTTCATTTCTTTGTCAATGGACAAACTTACAAAATCAGCGAGGGGTCAAATTATTTCTTCCACTGCATGTGCATGTGTATATGGTGGGGGTTGTGGCCTGGCATGCTGCCCACCTCCTTAACCATCATGGCCGGTGGAGCAGGAGGAGGGCGCCGTAGAGCTGGTAGGCGCAGCGTGCCGCTCTGCAGGAGGGGGCGCCGTAGAGCTGACAGGCGCAGCGTGCCGCTCTGCAGAAGGGGCGCCGTAGAGCTGGTAGGCGCAGCGTGCCGCTCTGCAGGAGGGGGCGCCGTAGAGCTGGTAGGCGCAGCGTGCCGCTCTGCAGGAGGGGGCACCGTAGAGCTGACAGGTGCAGCGTGCCGCTCTGCCCAGTGGAGCAGGAGGGGGCGCCGTAGAGCTGGTAGGCACAGCCTGCCGCTCTGCCCAGTGGGCACAGTAAACGTTCTCACGGTGCCCATGTGTCACTTTCGCTCGGTTCCACAGCGTGAGGGAGTCTTTGGCTCTTATGTAAGTCCGCCCCAGACCTCCCCCATTCCTGCCACCTGCTCCGCAGCCATGGCGTCTTCATCGCTCCAAAACGATGGCGAAGCAGGATAACAGGCGCAATGGAAACCTCTACGCACCCCCCGATGCCGGCAGTGGGGCTGACGGACGCCAGCCCCCTTCCAAGCGGCGTCACGCGATCGTGCTCGCGTCCGGCAAAACTGGGCACAAAAAAAAAAAAAAAGCTGACATCTAAAAAAAGAATCTGTGATATTTTGGGGTTCTCAGTCACAGCGCGACGATCTGTCAGTTTACCGTTGGAACACTTGGCAGCTCAGAAAAAAACGGGCCTTTCGAGTACCTCTACGAGATGGAGGTTTATGCGCGTGGACACGTGGCACCCGGGTGCAGGAGGCGAGGCGACTTCGGGGAAGCAGGTCACTCCATCAGCCCCGGTGCCCTTTAGGCCACGGAAGCGGCTCCGCCCGCCCGCCCGCCCGCCCGCCCGCCCGCCTGCCTACCTGCCTACCGAGAAACAAACAGCGCAGAACGGGACGCAACTCACTCTTAGGGAGAGGAATCCCCACTTCATTAATGCTTCAGAGGAATTCAAAACTGGATACCTAAAGCGTCTGTGATGTTGTGCGTGTTGTTGTGGTCGTTATTTACGGTGCAGTGCGCAAATGAAAATGTGTTTGTATGGATGTTACCATAGAAATTAGTCTGTCAACACAATAGATCAGTATAGAATATCCCACTACTGTCATAGCACATGTACAACTATATTCTGTAAATGTGCACATCTGGACGCTGTAGTGAGTATTTCAGAAAAGCAATAACAGAAATAACAGGCATATTTACCAAAACAGTAAAGCCCTAATATGTCAGTACGTGTAAAAAGTCTGTTTCCATTGCTCAGCAAACACCAGTGTGAGCGCTGCTTCCGTTTGCCCTCGGAGACCCTCGCCGCAGACCGGCTTTCGGGCCGATGCATACCTTCCACACTCCTCGCGGCAGATTCATTTAAGGCCGCTAATTCTGACCAGATGGCTGGAAGAATTAGCAGGACCCATGTACCTGATGAAATTAACTTTTCTGCCTTGAATTAATTGTGAGTGCGGAACCGAGACACGGAGAACTGGCAGGGAATCGGAACAATGGCGGAGCAGACACGGGACATGTGAGTAACAGGGACAAGAAGCCGAAAGAGGCCAAGCCCTCAGACGATACGCACTTTTTGGTATGATAATTACATTAAGCTGCTCGCATAACCTCAAATATCAACCATGAGATATTAATAATCCCGACATAATTTCCTGCATTTAATTATAGGTTAATTATAGATTAACCTTTCCTGCTAATTAGGTTTTAAAGCTTAATTATATATTAGATAAAGAGAATAAATCTTAAGAGGAAACGGCGTATCTCTGGCTCGGCGGTGATGGAGGGACTCGTTCATGCTCCCTGGCTTCCGTCGGGGGAGGTGACAGGAGAAGCGGATTTATTTATCAACACCTCCTGATCTCACGCCACAGAGCGGGTCAGGCGACGTGGGCGCGACTCACGCCCGGCGGCGGCCATCGCGTGAGGCCCGTCAACAGAGGCCCCACGGCCCCACCTGCCACCGGCTCAGGTGGTATGCATGGAGGCTGCCCATTGGCCAGACAGCTGAATGGGGGCTGCCCATTGGCCAGACAGCTGAGTGGGGGCTGCCCATTGGCCAGATAGTTGAATGGAGGCTGCCCATTGGTCATCCATATACAGACAACGAACCAGAGGGGATTCACCCAGGAAGCACCAATAGCAAAGCAGCTCTTCTGTTAATTGCTAACAGCTAACTGGGTAACTGTTTACACGTGTGGGTTGCATGGCCAGAGGAACCCTGTAGAAGTCACTTAAGAGGTTTTCTGCATTCTCAGGGCTACGGGGTGGCCATCTTGGGATCTATTTAAGGGTAAAAGGGTGAGTTTTAGGGCCGATGGATTTAATGTCCCCAGCTGAGCCTCCTTCAGGCGAATGGGGGGCAAAAGACCAAGAGAAGGTATTTTAAGAAAGTGCGTTTCATGCCTGTACTCTGTTCCTATCTTTATTTGTTTGTCTAATTGTCCATTTGATGAATGAAGCCATGTGTGCACACATGACTGGCCTTGGCAGATGGGCGTGTCACATGACGTGATGCAGTGGGCGGGGCCCAGTGACAGCAGTGGCTATGACTCAGAGCCACGCGGCCAGCAGTGGGTGACTCATGGCCACAGACAGGAGGCCTGGGCAGGGGGTGGAGCCATCTGGACCCCTCCCTTAGTGCCTGTCCCCAGTGTTGGCATCTTCATGGCTGTGTGTGCGTGGAACAGAGGGGGTGGGATGAAACCGTGAAAATTAAACCAGCACTGATTGTCATCTCCGGAGCACATTATTCTTAACCCATCACCCACAGAGATAAGGGAAATTAACTTGGTAACCCATAACCTCGCAGTGACAGAGCCAGACTCTGTCACACGTCCCCTCACAGGAGAGCCAACAGGCCAGCAGGTGGAGCAGTTTGCAGATTGTAACCAAAAGGTTGCAGGTTCAAGTCCAGGGCATACCGGGTTTAGATGAGCAAATACATTACGTAAGACTCGGAATGCTCAAGTGGTGCCAAACCACGGAGGAATTGAGCGTGCACAAATGTCGGACAGGAATGTCTCGGGACTCATGTGACGAGGTGCTACCACATTACGCAACTATGAGAGTCTCAGGGAAAGTGAGGAAAGGGCTACTTACATCCGTGTCGGGCCCTCTGTCTGCTCCAGGGCAGGAGAACGTGACGAACTCATGGCATCGCTTGTGGACCACAAAACAGCAGACTGCAGGAGACAGACAGAGAGCAAATTACCTTCTGCTTGCGTAGAAAGCATAATCAAGCGCCTTCACATAGTTGACCATTTTAATCAAATCTTCTGAACCTATTGACAGGACTCGGCGGTTCAGCTCCTCGACCACTTACACCCCCTGGTGCCCTCACGTGGCAATTAGCGGGTCTCCACTTGGCCATGAACAGAACTAAAAAAAAAAAAAAGAACTATTTAGAAGTGAGGGGCAGCAGGAACCCATTTGGTGTGAGACCCGTCTCGCCGAGCTGTGGCGAAAAAGAACTGCACAGAACAGGCACCGAGGTAAATCTGTCACACGGGATGGCCTCGCCCGGCCCGGCCCGCTCTGCGGCACCTAGCGAGCGCCTCAGCTGTAAATAATGACTCAGAACGCTGAGCCCCGGCCGACCCGGACAATTCATTTCCTCCCAGACAGATTCCCGCAGGCCGCTGCCAGAAGGGGCCGCTTCCATTAGATAGCTCTTAAAGATATGTTTGCTTTCGAAACGCGGGCGATCGCAGGGACGGCGCGGACAGCGTGGCGTCGGCAGCCGGCAGTGCTCTCGGGTCGGGCTTTCCCGGAAAACAGCGAGCCGAGAGCCGGCGAACGTCGGCAGTGACAGCAAAGCACCTCAGAGGACAAGCCTGATGGTTTTCACACGAACCTGTCCAGAATATTAATAATACAGAGCATTTCTTTGTGAGATACGGGCCTGTGAGGCCGCTGGCGGTGGAGTCCGCTTTGACCCGTAAGAGTCTGAATAACGAGTGAGAGGCAGATAAACAAGAGCCAGAACACAAAGCGGAAACCTGGAGGCCCGGATGTGAGGGGAAGAGAGTTCAGGCTCCTGAAAAGCGGGAAGGCGTGGCTGGCAGGCGGGGGTCACTCAGGGCACCCACACCCCCGACGTGGTATATGCTGCATTTCCGACCTTCATCGGCAAGGAGACGGAGACAGGAAAAGGTCTGCGCTCTTTGGAGAAGGTGTGAAAGGGCCTCGCTTAGCCGCATCGCCAAACACGGCTGAGGCATGCCGCCTCCGGCCCGCCCCTCTGCACAGCTGCATCTGACAGCAGATAGTCTCCCCATGTTTCGCCCGCAGAACAAGCAGCGATTAGACTACTGGGCACCAGGAGCAGAGCCTCACAGCAATCTGATGGTGCCTGCTCACACACACACACACACACACACACACACACACACACACACACGCTCACACACACACACACACACACACACACACACACACACACACACACACGCACACCCACAGAGCTTCACAACCACAGATCCGCACACCCTAACACACAGAGACTCATACGCACACACCCATAAAGTCACAAAGCCAAAGAACCTCCCACCCACAGAGCCTAACACTCAGAGCCTCACAGCCACACACCCTCACACCCACAGAGGTAAAGCGCCTCACAGCCACTGAGCCAGAGCATCACAGCCAGAGCCACACACCCACAGAGCCACACAGCCACACACCCACAGAGCCACACACACCCACCCACAGAGACACACACACCCACCCACAGAGACACACACACCCACCCACAGAGACACACAGCCACAGAGACACTCACAGACACACAGCCACACAGCCACAGAGAGACACAGCCACAGAGAGACACAGCCACAGAGACACACAGAGCAGCAGAGCTGAAGTGAGAGGCAAGAGGACCACCGACTGAGCCACCTATAGATTACAGCAGTCATTATTATAACTGGCTAACACAACTGATGATTAATTTTAACATGATTTTTACATTTATTAAGGCATTTCCACCCCCAGATTTTGCCGTCAAGTGCTATTTAATTGTAGTGTCAGCAATTAGCAACAATTTCACCAATCAATGGGAATTTTCTACACAAACAAGCCACTAACGGCATGACATTAACAGAACACAGAAACAAGGTGCAAAAACATGAATAGGAAACAGCTTAAAGGAAAATGCGTCTACGGACATGCAAAAACTCATGTGTGTGAAGGCACTCACATCCAGAGAGTCAAGTAACTATAAAGTGAGCTGTACTGAACCGTGTCGTGCCGTACTATGCATTGGAAAAGCGCCATATGCTTTCCGATCTACGAGTCACAGACAGAACTGAGCTGAGCTTGGGGACAGTGAAACATCAGAAACTTCTATACAGAAAGTCCATGTGGGAAACAGCAGCTCAATCTAAGGCCAGTGTCCAAAGCTTTCTGCACCTACGCATTCTCTGGCCATGCTGTTTGTACTAAAATGTTAAAAAAAAGAACCCTTTTGTTACAAAGATGGGGATGTGTTCCCTTGTCTTCTCCGGCAGCAGTCTGTTTTGTTCCGTTGCAAATCCCCCGGGATGGGTGGTTCCACTTTGGTGGTTCCATTATTATTTAATG
This sequence comes from Petrocephalus zakoni, assembly GCA_026774425.1. Lineage (NCBI taxonomy): Eukaryota > Metazoa > Chordata > Actinopteri > Osteoglossiformes > Mormyridae > Petrocephalus > Petrocephalus zakoni. The sequence goes on along the minus strand of JAODKN010000104.1, from coordinate 25,593,079 downwards.
TAATGAATTTATTATTACTTTACATAGGAATTGTCCTGAAATTGTTTCTGTAGAATTGAACAGCCATCTTCTCTAATCAATACACTAGGCATCTATAAGAAATTTCATTCTTGAAGTTTCTGCGACTGGTACAATTAAATCTATTAAGAATTCATTTAATAGGCATTTTGCATTTGTTGTGTGTGTGTATATATATTATATATATAAACATATAAAAAAACATTCCACTGGCTAATAACTGCAGATGCGTCTCTTTTTATATATACGCAGTGCTACTTTTATGCAGCCAACAAATTCACAAGTAGTATGTGACTCAGCTGCAGGAAACACAGAATGTAACATAAACTAAAATAGACCGCGGAAAATGGAAGGAAAGTTTATGCAAATGGCTGCCACAAGCTGTGGGGCACATGTGCCTGTTTTTGTACTGCCTCTATTCTTACCCAGTGCAGTGCAGCTACATGCAAAGTATTTACATTCATTCTGCAGACACTTTTGCCCGAAGCGTCATACAAGTGAGCAGCACTTGCGGTCAGAGATCAGGGTCTCGCAGCATCCAGCACCCTTGGCTGGCATGATTACGCTGCCAGGAGCTGTACACCGTCACAGGAGTAAAACAAAACAAGACAGGACATTAGAGAGCCACAAACGAAAATGAAAAAGCACCTTCGCCATCATACTGTTAACCGTAATTACTCCAGCAGAAAATTAAGCACAATACTGTACAGGTAGGGCTTGAATAATATCGCCTGGCTGGTATCTGGCTGTGCAGTGATCAGCAGACAATATGAGTACTATTTTAAAGGAACCAAGTGGGAATAAAACACGGAATGAATGAATGAGTGAATGTTACGTTTATATAGCGCTTTTCAAGACACAAAGAGTGCTTCACAGTACCAATGGGGAGCCACTTCACCCACCTCCACTGTGTAGCCCCCACCTGGCCATTCTGAGCCAGTACACTCACCATATGGTAGCTAAGGTGGTGAAGGGGCAGCAGAGAATTAACCAATCAGATACAGAGGATGATTAAGAGGCCTGTGATAGGGCCACAGTGGGCAATTTTAGCCAGGGCATCGGGGCCCTGTGGGTGTGAATTACTTGTCTATCAGAGTGGAATCAGCACCACAGTAACAAGTGCCTGACGAATCCACCTAGGTCTCCCTATCACATGACTACAGACAAAAACCTAACAATACTTTCATTTACCAAACCAAAGTGAGATCTAATAATATTTACACACTATTACTGATTGTGATACTAATACTAAGCAAAGCTGTGTCAAAGACGTCATTACAAATTTCCAGCATTTATGACAGTGACCTGCTTCTCTTCCCCTCCGAGTTGTGGGCTTTGATAACTTGATGCCGTAATTAACGATATGATCCAATAAAATAATAAATGCATTCTACTACTGAAATATCTTATATTTTGACACATGCAGTTGTAATATTTATGCATAGTACATTATCTGAGCTACGAAAATGCAGCTATCAGGAGGAGGCTAAACCCCACTCAGCCCTTAAATGAAAGAAGGTTGTTGATGCAGCCACCAACACGGAGCCAAGTCCCGTTTCTATTGAAACGGCATCTCTACAAAGCAGTTTCTACGGCGGATTCTACCTTTCAAGGATGCCTGCTGGACATGACTTTGGGACACCTACGCTCTGCTTACAGATGTTTATAAATGGCAGCTTCAGAACCAAAACAAAGGCAGTTTTACATGGACTGATTTGTTGAAAACAGCTAAAAGCCTCAAGGAACTGATGGAAAATTTGGTCCTCTGCCAGGCTTGTGTAACTGATATCAGTGAGGTCTTGGAAATCAGAGTTACTGGGGGATTTTGAAGCACTGTATTGGTGCCCAGCAACAGTTGCTATGCAGTTTGAAATTATTTTGTAACACATGGAGGTGTTGGTTTCTTTTGTTTTATGTGCCTTGAGAGCAGTGAGAATTGTAACTGGATTTTCAAATAAGTTACAGTAACTGGATTACATGGTAAATAACTCACAATTGGTGTGCGCGAGGTCAAGGATCACTAGAACAGAGACACAATCAAGGGCAACACTGTCCATAACAGATTTGCAGTATGCTTGATCTAATTCACAAATCCAACACAGAAGTGTTTTTTTGCATTGAATACATGACCAGCAAAAACCACATTCTCCAGACCTGGCCTCTTAAAAAATTCCCTTTCTTTATTTAAAATAATAAAAAAAAACCTTTATTGTTGCGCAAGTCATCAGCTTGAAAACCCACTCAGTAACGACACCTGCCAAATACACCCCTGACTGTCTTTGTACAGTTACGCTTAAAATAGCAATGATAATTTTAAAAATCCTCCTACTTCTTTTGTACTTCCTCAGTAGTATTAATCATCTACATTATGAAATTGTCAAAAAATAAGCTCACAGCCAATGTAAAGGACTATACGGGTGAAAATGCCTTAAATTGTTTTAAATTAGCAATAGTTTGATTGTGCAATTTGTTCACTTAGAGTAGCATCAATTGGCGTTTCTTCCCAAAGTAATGGGAAGGAACAAATGAAATTATTGCGGAATTCCTATTTAGGACTCCGTGAGAAGCAGCACTGTCTCTACACTGTATTAAAAATACGCCATACCCCTGAGATTCATGAAAAAGAAGAAATATTAACTGAAGCAGTACCACATTATCAAACATATTAATAGAATAATAAAAATAAATTTTTAAATAAATTAAAACACAGTAATCTGGGATAGAATTCCAGAGTATTGCCTATATATAAGAAGTCAATAAGCCAGAGCTTTAAGATCAAAGGGGCATTCACCTGATTTTATACATAATATATTATTATCATTATCACTGCATTCCTGCTGTCTAATTAGATCTTAAAGGAATTTAGCAAGAAAGACCTCCTCTTTTTGAGAGGAAAATTAGACAATCAGCACCATCTGACACAGAAATTATGGAAACATCTAGCAAAATCTTCCTTTATTTCTTTTTCAAAGCCTTGGTGGTAAATGTCTGCTGTTTTAAGAGTGACTAGAAAGTACAGAATCTGTGTAAAATGGGTGACCGACTCATGCTTGTGTAGGTGGAATTGGAATCAAGTGGAGAGAATCGATGTATGCTGAAACTGTACGAGGTTTGCAACAAAAGCAGATATTAAATAAAGGATGAGAATATTCATCTGCTCTGAATATACTATAATCAGTCGATAGCATGTACAGATTCCAGATTATGTACCATCTCGCATTCCACATGCATGTATATGCATGCACACACATATACATTGTACCTCCAGATCCAAAATGAATGTCAGAGTTGGTGTTCTGTTCCCTGTTACAGCTGTGTTTAACAGTGCAAAGTTCCACAAAGACTCACTGTTTACATTTCATCTGAATGACTTCATAGCTACACTTCCAAAAACCTGTCTGTGTGTTACAGAAGTTCCTACTGCCCACCTACCACAAAGAACAGAGACAACAACACAATAAAATAAAATATAAAGTGAATAATCACTTATATATTATGTGCAATAAATTATTAATTTAAGTATGACGTAACTTTTTTCAGCAGGTTAAGCTCTGTGCCTGTGATCGGAAGCTCGCCGGTTCAAGCCCAGCCTCCGGCTGTCTATGGGCCCTTGAGCAAGGCCCTTAACCCCCAGCTCCCTGGGTGCTGCAGGAGTGGCTGCCCTTCATGGCCAAGCTTCCTCTCTCATGGAGAGCAAGGTTGGGGGAGGTGAGAAGTGAACTTCCCCACGGGCATCAATAAAATATCTCAAATTAAAGAAAAAAAAAAACATACAGAAGCTGGAAGTAAGAAAATCATAACAAGAAATCTGAATTCTTGACTGCCTACCTAACGTGAAAGACTTATGATATTGATAGAAAGGGTGTCATTTACTGCATCTTATTAATGGTGTCTAAATCAGAAAGATGAATGAAATTACTGTAGTATAATTCAAGATTCAGCAGGTCACTAATTTGTCAGCTGACTACTTTTCAGTTCATTCAGACAAACATACGTCTTAAAATACAAATGCAAAGATAAAACTACAATGCAACTTGTTTTCTTCATGTAAAAGCCATCATTATCACTTTTTTGATGATGTTCTTTCAGATAACATAGGACAAAGCGTAGACCCATGTGACTTTCTGTTCTACTTACCGATTTCTCAGTTTAAGAAAAAGGAAACAAACAAACAAACAACAACTTACCGCCTGGGAGATCTGGCTTTTTACAGCTTCACTTAATAATCCCTCAAATACAAATGAGTCTCCAAACTTTTCTGCCTGAAAGAATAAAAAAAGCGGATAATTTCCTTTTTGATCACTTTTCACTACCTATAGAACAATGTTTGTCGGTTCAGTCACCCTACCTCTGTCACATAGCCAGTAGTATTGACAAAGTTCAGGAACTCCAGGTTGCTGACTTCAAAAACATCCATGTAAAAGCCATCCAGGTGGACTCTCCGCTGAGGTCCCTCTCCATCCTGTGGAATCCCAGGATTGTCTGTCCCCATAAGGAACTCCCCTGCAGGGATCCACACCATCTAAATACGGAATGATCAAATACGACCAAGGAGTGAATTTCTTAGGGACCTCTTTCCGTTTTGTGTCTCTTTGGAAAACTAAGACCTTCTTCATATCACTAGTGAAAAGACAGCGGACGTGGAAAATGGATCATGTTAACTGCTAATGTTTATTGTATTGTGGACAACTATTTCCCATAATTAACCCGCCACCTCATTCAAACGCCAGTGAAAAATAATTAAGTCTTCGGCCAACGTGTCCAATTTCAAATCCATCAGTATTGCGGAATTCAGTTAACACCCAAGTTACAACAAAGAAGTAAAACAACCAAGAGTTAGCCGTAATGATAACCTGGATTGCACACCCCTCCTTTAGAACATCCTGGATTAAACTGTACCACGTTTTACATGGATATTATCATGTAGTCTCCAGAAAAATGGTGGCAAAGGATGCATAGAAGCACCGGTATATATGGAAGATTGACTATTAGACTATTTCTCATTATAAGAAAAGAACTAAAAACCAAATTGCCAAAAGAAGGGAACTAGCTTCTTTTCTCACTGGTTCGGAAACAGTCATTGATAACTACAAATCGCGTCAATTAACTACATCATACCTCCTTAGCTACATTAGAGATTTGTTGTTGCTCTTGATCCCCAATCTGATCTTCGTTTAATGCTTCTGAGTATTTTGCAGCGGGCCGATCGCTTTCCGTTTTTAGTTCCGTTTTTACAGCGTTTGTTCCGCCATCCCTTTGTAAAGAATTACATCCACAGCCCGAGTTTTGAGAATCCGTAGGGACATTTTCTTTGTCTTGCACCGCCACGTTATGCTCTTCGATTATGTCACACCACGCAGTAACGACACAGAGAATAACAACGGCTCTGACGAACATTGTATTCGATACTAGAGCTTCAAGCACGTTAGGTTATTGGTGACTCGTGCAAGAAGCCATGTTTTCCGTGCAGCTCAGATCACGTGACCAGTCAGGTGGCGCTGTCTGTTCTTCCTTCCCGTCGCTAAACTCTAAATTTAACGGCAGCATAAATAAAAGAAATAAAAATACTACTTGAATAGTTAATTGAAGAGCATGCGTATGAAACGCATTATTAAACGTTTATATGCACACATTCCGACAAACAACACAAAAGACTGAAACCTACTTTTTTGAAGAAAAAAAAAATTTTAATTAAAATTATAAAAATAATAATAAAGTTAAAGTTATTACAAATATTTTTGCACTCGGATAGCAACAGAGAATATATATATAGGTGCTCTCCCCGCCAAGTGTGGTGATTGTATTTTGTGGACTTAAGGTATAGACTAAAACGAATGTTATTCACCATTTTCCTGCAACAAAATCATTAAATCGTATTTCATAACATCCCTTTTAAATGAAGACATTTCTTTGCTCATTCCGTTAACAGAGCTGGCATTTATTTTACTTCCCTTTTAGTTTCAGCAGAGGACTTTGTTTTGCGGCAGAAAACCACATTTCCCAGAGGGCAGTGCGACTATATAAGGCTGGGTGGAAGCGGGCGGCTCCGAGAGCTCACGGTGATCGCCGAGGCGAAGCTGTCACTCTCCCGACGCCCTTTTCACGCTCCTTTCTGTACCATGGATTTAAACGGAGAGGGGAACGCGGGCGCCCTTTCCCGCTAATCGCACCGCCAGCCCCGGTCCGCAATACGTGCCTTATCACTTGTTCAGGTAAAGTTGCGTTAAACCCTTAAATTCTGAGACGAAAGCATTCCAGTCTTGTTATACTTCTACGTCTAAACTACACCGAACTGTTGCAGTTTGTTTATCCCGTCACTAGTGTGTGTGTGTGTGTGTGTGTGTGTGTGTGTGTGTGTGTGTGTTGGACAACGGGAAACAACAGATGACTTTAAAGCAAATATCATGTTCTGTAAAGATGAGTATTTTAAGGTTTGCAATTAAGCGATTTGTGATGCTGAGAATTTGCACCGAGCATGGCTAAATAGTTGTCCACGTTTCTGTGGCCGAGTCGCATGAGAAACTCCGTAATGCTGTCACTTTGCCCGTATGTGTGAGGGTATAAGCCGCCTGCTTATAGCGTCCGCCCGACTTGGGCTGCCTTTCCCATCGCCGTTATATGCCTGTCCGACCGCCCGCCGCATCCACCGGCATCGCACACGGGCGGCTTCGCCCACCCTGCGGGCACCGGCCTCTTCGGCTTAGTTGTCGTGTTATGCGAGATCTGAAGTCGTGTTTAATGACTGGCAGTCAGTCTTAGAATCGTGGGCTTAACACCATTAGATCCGGCTCCCCCCCAAAGCGAAGGCAGGACCTTATGCCGTTGACAGGTCGTGGCAATCCGGCTTCCCCAGGCGTGCTGCTTCTTCTCAAACCCTGACAATTTTCTGGGACTTTTTTGCACGTTTAATAATAATTTGCATTTCCTCCGCAGAATGCCGTATCATTTTTTTTTGTTATTCGCCTCTTGCAGAATGTACATTTAACGAACGTGAAAAGTAGCATTGGAGAGTGACTTATTTCGCACTGTCAGCGTGTTTCCCATGTAACGTGTACCATCGGAGAAATCTGCGGTTCTTATACCATTGTATAGTTTAAAGTTTTAAGACATATTTGGCCCTGCAATGAGACTAGTTTTATTTACTTTTTTACGTGCATATTCAAATTCACGTTAGTTGTACTATTTGTTTGCCGTGTCTTTTCCCTCCTCTGGATGACTTATGTGTAGTTTAACAGTTTGTAATTTAAACTTCCAGGAAACGCCGTAGGAGGATGATGAGTATCTAATATGCTGATTAATACCGATATATACTGCATGTGCACTTTTGCTTTTCTAAATGAGTGCGTTTTCATTTGTTCTGAATGACAAATCCTATATTTTGGTATAAAGCAAACGGTTTATGTAAATAAAGGCTGAAAAAAACGTCAATTTCCCGCTTATGCATATTGGAAATTGTGCAAGAATTTTCAGGATGACATCCTGGTCTTGGGGTAAGGCTTTTCGAAAGGAACACATACACACAGATACACATTCCATAGAGACCACACCATTGCCTTGCTTGAGAATAAGCAGCTACAGAAAGGGCTGTCATGGAGTGCCACTTTATCCTCTCTTTGTTGTGACACCCTGTGTTCTGTACTATAAGTACCCTGTATACTCTTAGCTCCAAAGGGTGTGTCTCTGTTACTATCTGGGTTCTGATGGGAATTTAAGGTAGCAATAATCCTATCAGAATAAAAACTGAGTGGTTCAAATAACGGACTGAAATAGTTTCAAGAAAGAAAAAAAATAAATTACAGGATTCCTATAGGCAGAAATGACTTCTTTCCCAGTTCTGGAGGGTGCTAATTGTGGTACAAAAAATGTCTTTATCAGACTAGTGTCAAGGAACACTTGCTTAATTGGTGAGCCTCTTGGAGAGGCCGGGGCTGCCTGGGCTCTGTGCTGAGGGCTTGTCTCTCAGGCTTCATTGGTGTCAAGTCAGCGAGCAGCAGCAAAGGCGCCACATGCCCGCTGTGCGATCTGTCACGGCAAATCTCCATGTGGTGCCTGCAAGCTTGGAAGATGACTGCGAGCCAGCCTTACGGTAGACTTTCTGGTAAACATTGGCATCCATAAATAAAATAACCAGCTGTGTACTCCTACATTTCTTTTGTTTGTTAAGCTGCAGTGTTTACATGCATGTATGTATGTATGTGTGTGTGTGTGTGTGTGTGTGTGTGTGTGTTCCTAATTCTTGGTTGGATTTCTCACATTTTATTGTGTGCGTTTGCATCCCCGCTTGGAGAAAAGCTGTTTTGCGAGAAAAAAAACTGTACTGCCATCTACATTTCCCTTTAACGTAAGATATAGTTACTGATTGACTGTAATGTCAACTAAGCGTTTCTACACTCATCCAGCATTTGCTCTCGAAAGGGGATGTTACTGTATTTTTGACATTCTAGTTTATATACTGCATGTATTGTATAGCAGCTCATATATCAGTATTTTCAACTTACTACACTATGTAGGAAGTTGAACCTCCAGTATTTCTTTTGTTTAATCCTCCCATCAGGATCTATTTTGAGTACATATTTTTTCCTCAAGTCTTGAGTTTGTTTGGAGGCAAGTGCATTTCCCACAATACACTGCATGGCTGCTAAAAATAATGCCTTACATGGTACTGGTTGCTAATCTCAGAGATGCGCCTTTTACAGTGTGCTGTGCTCCTGCTGAGGCTTGTAGCAGTAAGCTGTTTTCTTTAACCCAATGTCTGGTTTTAATTTAGTTAAACATCAGGTCACAGTAGAGCGAATGATCAAGTGATTATAGACTTGTACTTTTGCTCTCTTGTACCTTCATCTCACCATTGCCTTGAGTAAATAATTATAAATACTGTACATAATTCTTAGGTAGAAGAGCTCATTAGCTGTTATGTCATTTCGACAGTTTCATAGTAGACTATTCAATAAAGCGGCTGTATGCAAATAACCTCAACTGTCTGGGGTGTTAGTTCTCTGCTCGCCAATAAGGGAAATGTAAAAAAAATTTTGCTCTGCAGAATGACTCCTGAGGGACATATTTTTTTCAGTGCCGGAGATTGCAGGCCCTCCTCTGTCACATGTGCGTGCATGCACACGCACGCACACACACACACACACACACACAGTCTCGCGTACCTATCTAAATGGGGACTGTCCATTCATTTCTATGGGAAAAACCCTAATCCCAATTACAACACCCTTAACCCCAACTCAGCCCTAACCTTCACCATAAGTAACCATCCCAAGTACAAGACATTTTTACTTTTTTGATTGCATTCACAGATTTTTATAAAACTGAGTTTATCCAAATGGGGACCAGAAAAGATGTCCCCAAAAGTAAGTAAGTTTTACCTCATTCTGGGGACATTTTGGTCCCCAAATATGAACTATGCAAACCCACAAACTAGAGCTGAACGATTTATCAATTTCAAATCGAAATCATGATATTAAACAATGCAATTAGCAAATCGCTATGGCTGCAATTTAGGATATGCATTATCCTCTGACCCAGGGTTTAAAACTGTCATGAGAATAGTTTTAAAAATTCATTCCGTCCTCCTTGTGTGACGGTCATTCTTACTAATCAGTAAGTGCTGTGCTGTGTATACGCCCACAAACAGACACGTGAAACCCAAGGAAAACGTTACATTCGCAGTGCAAAAAATATATCGGTTCCGTTACTGAGCCGTGAATTACCTACCTATATAATGGTCAGAGATTGTCCACAGAAAGGTCCTATTATTAGGGGTCCAAGCAGCGTTATCCGCAAGATCCGTAATGTTTTTATTACTTATTTATTTTCATTATTTAACTTGACACAGTCGCGGCTTTTGTGATAGTAGTTTTATGTGTCATTGTTCTCTGTTAATTTGACCCTTGTGCATGTGGGACTTTCCGGAAGCATGTTACCAAGAGTAAAAAGCGGTCGATCGCTGTTTGCAAACGCGGCACTTAAAATATGCATGTAAAAATACAATCACTTTACCATGTTCGGGTTGCTAGCGAAACGTTATATGGTTTATTAGTTGTATGTTCTATATAATTTTTGTTTGAATAAATTTAGTTTGGATTCAGTTCATATATTTCCATTCTTAACTTTGGATTAATGTATAGCGCAGTTCAGATTTCAATGTATGGTTGTGCTCAATTACAGTTTTTTTTATAGAGACATAGTAAATAAAATCGCAATATCTGTTAGATAAATCGCAATTCGATATTTTCTTAAAATCGTTCAGCCCTACCACACCAGAGCATGTGAGCGGAGCGGAGTTGAGCGTGACCGTGGAGCGGAGCGGGCGGAATTTGGTCAGAGCGCGGAGCGGTTTTTTAAATTAAGGCTGGAGCGGTCGCTCTGTCCCGC
>JAODKN010000104.1:25528344-25555663 GCA_026774425.1 Petrocephalus zakoni | reverse complement strand
TTTAACATTATTAGAGCCCTCTAGACATGAAACAACACCCTTTAGTCACCATTACACTCGTATTACCCAATATATTACAGAAAATTACAGATATCATATTATTATTATTATTATTATTATTATTATTGTACATCTAATTACACACACACAGTTCTTACACAGAACCTCTTACCTATGAAAATAAGAAGAAGCAGCACATTTAGGAGCCATTGTGGGGCTTAGATACAAGTTCTCAGGAATCACAAACAAAGATGCTTCCGTTGCGGAGCGATGTAGAAACGTGTATGAGAAACACGACTGCGAAGTAGCGAGGGACGACTGTGTGTATGTGTGTGTATAATATATATATACAAAATAATAACACAGTTAAGTGACTGTGATAAAGCATAGAGCAGTAATTGTTAGCTGGCACTGCTATTAGCCAGTCTAATATACGGCGACCAGGGAATGGATAACTTCATGATTAAAGCTTGTGTAGTGTGTATATTAGCTGGGAGCCCCTGCTCTGGTGAAGACAGCAGGCGCTCTGGCTCTCTCTGGGTTTATACCATGGCGTGTTTAAAAATGGGCAGCTACACATTTTGAAACTGTACATGAGTATTAGGGTTAGACTCGTGACAGTTTGGAATTTTTATGAAGCAAATGTAATTTATGGTCACTGGTCTGCATTGTACATATGGTCAGCCTGCAGAAACTCAATTTGATTAGCGATTGTCAAAGACTATTGCCTTGTAAGTTAATATAACAATTGCATTGGTACACTGAGCACTGTGGTTAATTTCTATATTATTCTAAATTCTAAAGTATAGGTGTGAACGGTCTAGTCAGACCACTGAGGTCATGCTTCAGTTTGTAGTTTTTGTTCCCTTTTAGGTGAACTCTGTGAACTGCAACACTAGCTGGAAGATTGTTCTGTTCATGAAATGGAGCGACAACCAGGATATCGTTTTGAAAGGGGTATGAATCAGTTTTCATTAATTCTATAATATTCTTCTTTTATTTTACAAAAATAAATTGTACATAAAGAGAAGTGATGAATACTTGCCAGTGTGGAGATGCGGCCGCTGGCTCATCAGCGCGCTCCTCCTCTCCCGTCGCCAGGGCGATGTGGTCCGACTCTTCCATGCAGAGCAGGAGAAGTTCCTGACCTGCGATGACCACCGGAAGAAGCAGTACGTCTTCCTGCGCACTACAGGGCGTCAGTCTGCCACATCCGCCACCAGCAGCAAGGCCTTGTGGGAAGTGGAGGTTAGTCTGTGACAGGTCATGGGGCTACTGGACTTTGGTCCCCATGGCAGTAGACCTAGAATGACAGACATGGCTTTCTGCAGTAAGGACCACAGCCTGCTGTTTATGTTAAGCTCAGCCCTGTAGGAGCTCATACACACCTTCGCCCAGTTGCTCCTTCAGTAGATCTAGCTGTTTCTCAATGCCATTCCTTATGCTTACCAGGTGGTCCAGCATGACCCCTGCCGAGGGGGAGCAGGCTACTGGAACAGCCTCTTCAGGTTTAAGCATTTGGCCACAGGACACTACCTGGCTGCAGAGGTCAGTTTCGACCCCCCCCAGTACCAAGTCAGCCACGTACTCATGCACTTCTGTATTTTTGACGTTTATAAGGATCCATAGATCACATAAATAGTCTTAACAATCTTATACAGTCTTGATGTGTAACAGTCACATTGACGTTGTCTGGTATGTTTTTAGGTCATTTTTAGGCCGTTAGGTCAGCAACTTACCAGGGCATAGTTAACGTTTTAAAACAACATAGTGAAAGGTAATTTGTGTTTTCAAAGGCGGGAAATAAACTGTGAAGGCTTCATGGCTAGTGTTGATGAAATGAACTTGAATGGAAACTTGTTTTCATCTTGCTGTTGGCTTTATACTAAGAAAAGTAATGTATTATTATTATTATTATTATTATTATTATTATTATTATTCAGTGCTTTGATTGACTGACTGCTTTCAGGTGAACCCAGATTATGAAGAGGAGTGCCTTGATTCACGTTCATCAGTAAGTGAGAAACTGGTCAGACATGGGCACCTGTGTCTCTGCTAAGCATGCTATGAGTAAGATAAGCACAGGTTCATGATGTTTGATAAAAGGTTCATGTCAGCTTGCTCCCGAAATTTTTCAACCCGTCATATTCTGTTTTTTGACCCGGGTGATTTTTGGCATTCTTTATGCATCAACGCAGTATGTCCGATCTGTCCCTTCCAACGCAATGAGGAGGAGCGGGGGGCTTAGCGGGGAATTTCAGGCCTGCATCGTGCAGTTCATGGGGGGGAGCTCTCTGCATGAGTGGCAGTGTGCTGTATGCAGGGCCCTGCATGTAAATCAGCCTGGGTCGTTTACGTGTGGCACGGTGTGCGCTAGGCAAATGATTTGATTTTAATAAATTATCCTGTGACAGTTAGTCTATGTTCAGGCTAGAAATTTTATGGCTGTATATCTTACGTGTCTAATGCACTAGCAGGTAGATGTTTCCTCAGCTCTCACAGTTTTTTTTTCTTTTTTTTTGTTGTCAGTAGTAGTAGTTTTTCAAATTATTAAAATGCATTATACATAGAGAATGCATGTTGCACTTAATATAAGCAAATAATTAATACAAAGACAATGTATTTCACATATTAAGCAAAATAATGCTTCCGAATCAGATGATCTTTAATATTTTGTATAATTTGAAAACAAATGCATGCACTGACCACAAGATGTCGCTGTTGCATTTTTCATCCTTTGGCTTGGCGCAGTCGGCTCTTCTTTGCCGGAACATGTTACTACTTCAGTGAGAGACGTGCAGAAATATGGGCGTTTTCTTCTGCTTGTAAAGTTTTTATGTGTTAGAGCAGGGCCTAGGTTTTGTTTTGGGTTTTTAATGGTGTGAGAAATGCAGAAAATACAGGATGTAGGATGTGTCATTCAAAATAATTTACATAAACTACTGGATGCATAAGTACTCTGCTGTATCTTATATTTTTACATAAAAACACAACAGGCCATTCATATGTTGTAATAAATTCAAGCAGTACTTTCACATAAAGGAAATGCTGTGTTTAGTTTCTGTTTCAAATAATATATACTTCTTAACCTAGCATAATGTTGTAACATCTGTCTATACTTGATTTTTTTTTTAAACAGTAGAGACACAGTTACATATTCAAATATGTAGTTAATGTACAATAAAATAAGATATAGTTCAAATATTTCATTAAATATAAAAATTAAAAACTGTAGTAATGTAGTCATATTTTGTTAATGAAACCGATACCACTTGTATCAGTAATGACTGAGTACTGCTGTGGAATTGTTCTGAATGAAACTGCCTGGTATCTAGGGTTGCCACCTGGATTTCCGGGATTGTCTTTTTTTTGAGCAACTGGCCTGGAAAATTAATATTCTTTCCTGGGATGCGCATTGCCCTGGTTTTTTGTGGAAAATGTACATATAATTTAGAATTTCGTAGTTTCAAATAAATCTTCACTTAGTTTCATTCCACTGCTATTATTTTTTTTTCCTGATTGTTTATACATCCAGTCCCATGTCTGTGAAAAAGGGTAAAACACAGCAACGATGGGGCATATCTATACTTTCATTTGATTGGTAGCAGGCATACAAACGCTTATCTTATTGGCTAGCAAGCGTCCGGGCTGTTTGTCTGCCTTGTGCATCCACAGCCACGGGTCCACCGTTACTTTATTTGCTGGCTAGAGGTGGGATTAGTTTTAAAAAAGAAAATATGGAGTCTTATATTAGTCTTAATATTAGTATATTTAAAAGAATAATACGGTATATAATGTTGTGCGTGTGTGTGTGTATGTATACATGCATGTGTGTGTATATATATTATATATATTATTACACAGTACAGTATGTGTGTGCACTTTTTATGTGTTTTTACACAAACTAGCAGGTTAATTTAGTATATTGATAATTTTAAACTGATTTACCTCATGAAATAATGGATTAAAAAGTGAGAAACTATGCACCATGTTCCTGTACTCTAAGCAGTTTATTAACCAGGTTTTACAGACTTTAACCAAAGTAAGGATTTTATTGCATTTATACAATGATGTGAATCACTCAGAAGCGATGTCTGCTGGATGGGGAAACGCTTCCAGAAAAGGCAGTGTAATATGAAGGTTACTAATGTAACTGTTGCTCACTAGTTTAGCAGAAATGCTTCTCAAGATCCTTTCTGTGAAGTAGCGTTTATGAAATGTTTGCTCATAACTACTCATAATAATTTTATTTCTTTTTTTTCTTTACTATCTTTACTATCAACAGTAATTGGCCACAGTTATGTTCTGCGCTAATGAATCTGACCATAAAAATAGTCTGGCTGTCAGCCTCCACTTGGGCTGTCGTGCACAGACCATCCTTTGCTGGGCTTTTTGCCATTGATGGACCCTGGCTGTCTGTTTAACACATTCCTCCAAACCCAGCTGGACTCCGAGCAGGAGGCCCTTCGATCACGGCTTCGCACTACCCAGGAGAAGGTCATGTATACGCTGGTCTCGGTCCCTGACGGCAATGACATCTCCTCCATCTTCGAGCTGGACCCTACCACTCTAAGGGGTGGGGACTCCCTTGTGCCCAGGTAGGACACCTCAGCTTCCCCACACTGTTCCTCAAAGTATGGATCGATGGACTAAGACCACCTGTAAGACAGTCATTAGCAATGAGCGATACCACTGTTTTACACTTATTTTTATGATCTGATGCCAAGTAATGCCAAGGTTGGTACCCTGATACCACCACTCTTAATTCTTTTTGTGTGCATTAAATGGGAAATCTATAAGATCTGAAAATTGATACCTCATTATATTTTATATAGTAGCCTGCAAAACAGCACAGTAACCTACAGTCTATGTTTGAATGAAATGGTGAAGGTGATTGTCATTGTTGACACACCACAGCACAACAACGAAATGTCCTCTGCTTCTAACCCATGTGACGTCATGACGCAGCAGGGGGCAGCTACGTGTGCGCTAGCGCTAGCAATAGAAAGTTATTGTGCAATAGCTTAAAGCTGCAATAGCTTACTAAGATTGTGTTTTATTAAATGCATTTGCAAAACACTTATCAACAGGTCTTAAAATTAGGGGCAGGCAGGTGGTGTAGTAGTTAAGGACGTGTAGTTAACCATGTAGTTGAAAGATTGCCAATTCGAGTCCCTGACCCGCAAGTACCGCTCAGGTGCCCAGAGCAAGGTACCGTCCCCAAGCACTGCTCCCCGGGCGCTCACGTAGCTGCCCCCTGCTCTGTCACATGGGTTGAATGCAGAGGACACATTTCGTTGTTGCGTGCTGTGGTGCGTCAACAATGACGATTAATCACCTTCACGTCACTTGGCACCAGTGCTGTTTGCCTGATATGGCGCGAGTGTCAAAATATTCCTGTATAAGCCCACTTTGGTTGAGTTTGTAGAAGAACTTGCGGCAAGTGCAGGATCAGTGGACAGGAGGTGCTTGACATAGGTGTTGTGGTACAGCCTGGTGGCGACTCTGCCAACTGAAAAACTTCCTGCATGTCAGCGAGGAGTCATTTTTTTTTCATGGTTACAATGTTATGAAACATGTTTTTAAAGCTTATGTCCAAGATGATGCTGGCAAGACCTAGAATTGGAATCAGTGCTGATGTTGCAGTGCTAGTTGTGCAGAGGCCGCAGCCCAGGGGACAAGGGCCCCCCCACCAGCCTTCATTTTGAACATCACCATCAAAGTCAACAGCTTTTCCTATCTGACCTCTGGTAACTGAAATGGCCCAGGGGCCTCTGACCATGCTGAGGCACAGAGGGCGCTATTGCTCTGTGGCAGAGTGACACAAGGGTAGTCACTTTTGATTGAAGGGGAAGCATATTTTTCAGGTGAATTCTCCCGGGGCACCTCTGCAGATGACCGGGCAGATGCTACAGCAGCTCCTGTCCTAACACTGACGTTTAGGTCCTGGTAGATATTCATATCCTGCTCCCTATAACAATATAAATTTTTTTAATTGGCAGGTAAAGTATTTTAGCGTTAGAATCGATTCTTTCGATTATCTAAAGAACTGCCATATCTTTAAGCAGCCAGCCTGCAAGACATAAGCACAGCAGAAGCCCTCAGTCAAAATTTAAATCAAGGTCGGATGTTCCAATTCATCATGGCATGATGGTAATATTCCAAGAAACGGTGTGACAGTGTCTTGTGTAAGATATCAGACTGTGACTGACTGGTGATGTTAATGTTTCCATGTCAATAGGACTGTGATCAGCTACGTAGGTGTGCAAAACCTGAGAATGACGGCAGTCAGTATAATACAGGAAATGTCCACTGATCTGCCAAAACAAGATGTTTGATCTATAATCATAGTTAGGTCTGCTGTTGTCTTGTAGTCACTTGTTACTCTTAGTGGTGTTACAGTAGCATGAGGGTAAGACCTGTCAGAGAGTCCTGCTATTTTCTTAGTCTAAGAACACAGCCCAGCAGTTTCTGTGGTTTCAGATCTCAGTAATTTTACGGGGGTGAAAGGGCAGAATCTGCATTTTCTGTTGACATGCCAAATGAACAAAACCTTGAGTAGAAATATTTAAAATACATTCAGAACATTATCCTTAATTATCCAGAACATTTAGTTGTATGTGCATGCCTTTTAAATGGATAGTCTTTGGTATGAGATATTAATATGCTAAGCATATGAATGTTGGTGTAAGTTGACCTTGCTCATACTGGCTCATATGCGCATCTATCAAACGCTGTCAAAATCACACTCGGGAATCAAAGCAGAGCTGAACATGCTAATGGATAGTTTTGCTTTTTGTAACACCGGCTTGCACTGTGCTAAATGTAAGTATCTGTTTCCTGTTCAGTTCTGCTCACCTTTCGTGCCTTGGTGTAGATCACAATAATGATAATGTTTGAATTGCTTTACCTTGCCAACATGTGTCATTTTGACCCCCGTATCACCGCTTGCTGTTCCCTAAGCATTTTTTGGACAGCCGGGGTTATTGTGCTTGAGGAAATCTTCACTTGAATCAAAAGCTACACCTTTTATTTGTTTAGCCAGATAAAAGTATTTTAGAGCAAGGTTTTTAGTCCTTATTTCATTAGTGAAATTACAAGCTCTATTAATGGATACATATTATCATGCGTACAAGACTGAACACCTACTGTGTTTTTTAACAGTTCAGTAAATGAAGACAATAATTCCTTGAATGGGCACTATTATGCTGTAGTTGTGTGTTTGCTAAAGAGTACAAGGAAAACAGTGGGTATTTAAGCTGTGATGGCAGTATTACTATTGAATATTCATTTCTGCGTTTGACCCTTGTGGATGCTTTACGTGAATTATTTTTTTAAGCACTTGAGAAGCTGTGATTTTAAGCACTTAAGAATGCCGGGCTGCCTCTTCCGTCAGGGAAGCCCTCGGAAACATTTAAACTGGTTGAAATAGGTGTGAATCATATCTTTAAAAAAGTGGGTTTGTTGCTGGCTGGGAGCCACGTACAATCTGACTTCTTTTGACTTGTTTTCGTTTGTGCTTCTGGTCGGCTCCTACTGACTGAGCACATCTTAAAGTCTGTGAAATTGAAAATTCTAAGTGTTACTTATGCTGCCTGGCCGTCACTCGCCGCTGCCGTGATGTATGTTCCAAGTGTGTGCGTGTGTGAGATGCCAAAGCACAGGTAAAGTGAGGCTTTCGGCCAGCACATGTAGTTTCTGCCACTTCCACCTATTTCCTGCCTACAAAGCAGTTCTAATGACCTGGTGTTTTGTGTTTGGTATTGGGTTTGGGTCTTTCGAAATCTATGGATGGCATATTTTTGTGAATGCTTCTGTCTTAGCAGGAGATTTATTCTCAGGTTGCCTCTGTGTCTATGGTTAATTTGGCATTTCCTTTTCTTGCCTTTCTAGTAAAGTTAAATTGAATTACGTAAATGTTTCCTTACACAACCATGTAGGAATTCCACTCTTAATCTGGTTATTACGGAATTTTCATTATGAGGAGTATTTCTGCCGTAAGTATAAGGGTTCTCTTGTCCTGTCTGAGAATGTTGGCTGAGGTCGGTGTCTCATTGATTCCTGTAGGAACTCCTATGTCAGGCTCAGGCACCTGTGCACCAACACGTGGGTCCACAGCACCAACAACCCGATTGACAAGGAGGAGGAGAAGCCGGTGATGCTTCGTGTAAGTGCAGCTCTTGCCGCCGAACGTCCTTTCTTTCACACAGGGCCCTCGAGTTTAGTTTCTGACTGTGGGCATGGTCTTGTGCTTAAAGATTATAGTTGAACAGAGAATCTCCCTCATTTAGATTGGCACATCTGCTCTTAAAGAGGATAAGGAGGCATTTGCCATAGTGCCCGTTTCCCCAGCTGAAGTACGAGACTTGGATTTCGCCAACGATGCCAGCAAAGTGCTGGCCTCCATTGCTGGAAAACTGGAGAAAGGAACTATTACACAGAACGAGAGGAGGTGGGACTACAGAGTAAAGCAGAATTGCAAACTAAATCTTACACATGAGTAAATGCAGAATGTCTCTTTATACTTGTTTATACTTGTGTATTCCTTCAATTTATTCATATGTGTAGCAGCTTATATAATTTTGTTTACTATTTTTTCATTATTTTCAAGCTGTGATATCAGAATGGTGACTGGACGTACGCTGCACCCGACTTCTTCCTCACTGTAGGTTTGTCACTAAACTGCTAGAGGACCTGGTGTTTTTTGTGGTGGACATTCCCAATAATGGCCAGGATGTGCTGGAGATCATGGTCAACAAACCCAACCGAGAGCGGCAGAAGCTCATGAGAGAGCAGAACATCCTGAAGCAGGTGGGTGGAGCTTGACATCCTCCCCTGGTGCCTGACGTTGGACAGAGAGCCCCGTGGGCTTTCCGGTATACTGCCTGAGCAGCTTAGCTTCGCTGGTACGGAAACTGTGACAAATGTGACACTTTATTTGACACCGTAAGTGGGAAATCTCAGCAACTTCAGTTGTTTAGTAACTTGTTGCACCAAGCTGAAAGCATGTGGTCTGCACTGCCAGATGTCCTCTTCGCATCGCTAAATGTCTCCATCCGGGTTTTGTACAAAGCAGCATGTTCTGTTGGGTAAAGACACAACATACGTACCTCTACATTTATTGCCCGCTGATGGCTTCTGCGCTTACTTCAGATCTTCAAGCTGCTGCAGGCCCCATTCACAGACAGCGGAGATGGTCCAATGCTGCGATTGGAGGAGCTGGCGGATCAGCGCCACGCCCCCTTCCGGCACATCTGCCGCCTCTGCTACCGGGTGCTGCGCCACTCTCAGCAGGACTACCGGAAGAACCAGGTTGGTTAGATGGACAGGCTTAGCATCATAAACGCCACTGTCACTTTTCCTTATTTCCCAAATCCCCTAATAATACAGCAGCAGAAAGAAAAATGGGTTACACTTTCTATGAAGCCCATATTCATAACGCCTAGTAACTGTTCCTATAATTCATTGTTACACATTCATAAAGCATTATAAACATGGCTATAAATATTTGTAAAAAGGCATAGCACATTATAGCCATAGTTTCTCCTGCATTATGAATGCTCTATGAAGGTCTCATCTATAATGCACTATAAATACCTTCATAATGCATTTTAATGATCAGCATAAGAATTAAGGATGCTTTGTGCTGCATTATGAAAGTGTTCATAGTGCATTATAGATGACAGCTTTATAGAGCATTCATAATGCATAATACAAATGCCTATAATGTGTTATTGCTAGGTTTATAATACTTTAGGAATGCATTATAATGCATTATGAAGGAAAGTGTAATGCACTATAATGACTGCTTTAAGTAAGGTATTACTGCAAAATGTATCAAAGAAAATGATCTTAGACATCTTAACCATAGTTTGGTTTGTTTCAAGTTTTATGACCATTTTATGGTTTATGTAAATTGAATCTGTCTTTGTACAGTCCTCACCTGGCCAGGCAGGTTTTTCATGAGGCAGAAACACTTGGCACAGCATTTAATAAAAATAACAAATTGCTGCACCTTTATGAAAATGTTATGCAATTAACTGGAGTCACGCATTGCGTCACCAGCTGTCCTTGTCCCCATGCAGGAATACATAGCGAAACAGTTCCGCTTCATGCAGAAGCAGATCGGGTACGACGTGCTGGCCGAGGACACCATCACGGCTCTCCTGCACAACAACCGCAAGCTGCTGGAGAAGCACATCACTGCGGCAGAGATTGACACCTTTGTCAGTCTGGTGAGGAAGAACCGCGAGCCCAGGTGAATGACGCGGCTGCTTCTCGGAGGACCTGGGCTCCCCTGCCAGGGCACAGGGAACATTCATAAAAATGCCCCCTTTTTCATAGGTACTCTCTCATGTTTGTAGGACTCTGCATTAAAAAAAACAACACCTTGTTTTTGGTAATAAGGTTAGACTTTTATAGTTTGCTGCCAGCCATTTGGAGTACAGATAGTACTTTAAGATGGTTACCACTGATCTAGAAACTGCAGATTAGAAACTAAGGCTCAACCCATATGAACATTTTGTCTTCAGTACCAATTTTAAGAAGTTAGAAATTCTGATGACCAGTTTTATGTGGTGATTTTTACATATACCAATATTATTAGTTAAATGGTGCTTTATTGACTAATGTGATTGTAAAAAAATAAAAGAAGCCATTTATAATCAACCTTTTTGCTGTATCTTATAACACCCACCCAACATATACTGCATTATATAGACAGACACACGCTAAAGCCAATTCTTTCTTTAACTAAGCAAGTTCCGTTTTGCACCATAAGCATTCTCTACAGTGCTAAGCACACAAACACCTAGGCCCTGACAGTCGTGAATCGCCCAGATATCCCGGGCCCAGGCAGTCGGATCCTTGAGACGGCTGTAGTTAGCCACCAATCAGAACAGTTCCCTGTCTTGCTGTCTATGATAGGCTCTCTATGTCGGCGTTGTGCTTCTTGTTTTTTAGATGGGGAATTTCTAGCTCCTTGAAATTTTTGGTCAGGCCCTGCTGAGTACTGGCCTGAGCCTCTTCATGTACTGCCTCATGTATTCTTCTGACAGGCTCATTAGTTGGATGCATTTCTGAATTTTGCTTTGCTTGAACCCTGGCCTACAATGTCCTGGCATGCATATTGTTTTGGAGTGCCAGTGGCATACCTTGAACAGCAGTTACTTAGCTTACTATTGCCAGCTGTGGTTCATGCAGAATACAAACAGTAGGCTCCAGTATTTGTTTTACAGGAAAAGAGAAAATAGCATTGCTCAATCACTCAGTTGGAGGAGTCTTTCAAATAAATGTCAAATACTGTAAATAAGCTTTATCTCAGTGCTACGGTTCTGCACTTTATGGCATGAGATCAGTGATAAAACATAGATGCTTGTTCTGCAGAAACCAGTTTCAGGCAGAGGTGTAAATTTCAGGTCAAGACCAAGATTCCAGACTAAGATTTTGTTTCAACCAACCAGGTGAGTATAAAGAGTCAGTCACAGATTGGTCAGCTAGTTGGTTGAAACAAAATCATGGTCTGAATTTTTACTTTCTGCACTTGAAATGTACGCCTCTGGTTTCAGGAACTCTGAGTTAGGTGGGATATGCTACTGGTCAAGTCACCTCAACTCAGAATACCAGCAGCTTGCAAATTTCAGAATATAAAAATGTAAATTGTATTAGCCACCAAGAATACGTATTTAGGCTTTTGATACTGTGATCAGGTGAATACTGAAAATGTACATAGTGTGGAATAGAAAGCAAATTAACAAATAAAATTTCTCATTAAAAAATAAATACATTTCTATTCAATGCACAAGTGGTTTCTTTTTCATTTGGTACATATGCAATCATTTGATGATGAACCAAATAAAATTTCTATCATAAGGCTGACCATGAACACAGGGATGTCAGTTGATTGCAGAACAGAGTCATGCCAAAAGCATTCACACGGTCCTGTTTTGATACTGTGTGAAAACAGAAAATGTGTAGGTGCCGCTTGTGCACATGTAAAACCGGGCTCAAATATGAATCCAAAAACCTACAGTTATGAGGTCATAATGCTACCTGATGAACCACAGTGCCACGGAATGAATACAGCAGGATATGCATTTGTCCATATTACCAAGCTGGCATTTGGATTTCATTTGATTGAACATACAGTGGGACATGACTAAGGCAGTAGTGTTCCATTGTGTCGGTCATTACTGCAGATCTAAAGTCTTGAACCACCATCTGCTGGTGGTGCAATCAGTTGACCACCATCTGCCTCTGTTTTTAGATTTCTGGACTATCTCTCAGATCTATGTGTGTCCATGAACAAATCCATCCCAGTGACCCAGGAACTCATCTGCAATGCGGTTCTAGACCCAGCCAATGCAGACATCCTCATTGAGACTAAGTAAGCTTCTGTCTTTTAACCTCAAATGTTTTGCAGAGGTTATACAAAACAAATAAAGGATCATTTTTAAATGTCATTAATTGACCCCCACGACCCTTTATAGGTCAAGTGGTATAGAAGATGGGTGTATGGATGGATGGATGGATGGATGCATGTATGGATGAATGAATGAATGAATACCGTAGAGTACATGCTTAGATGATGATTTATATCTTCGTTGCTCATCCTGTGATGTACTGGATCTCTAACTTCTTGTGTCGGTCAGGTTGGTGCTCTCCCGGTTTGAGATTGAGGGGATGTCCATGGGAGAGAGTGCAGTGGAGTCAGAGGAAGATGAGGAGGAAGTGTGGCTCTTTTGGAGGGACAGCAACAAGGAGATTCGCAGTAAAAGCATTCGAGAGTTGGCGCAGGATGCCAAGGAGGGGCAAAAGGAGGATCAGGAAGTAATTGGCTACTACAGGTAAAAAGTGCGGGAACTATGCAGACAGTGCATGATTATTAATAGTATAATTATTTGGTATGAATAGTGGATCTGCTTCACTGTTTAAATGCTATTGATATTGTCCTACAGATACCAGCTGAATCTGTTTGCCCGCATGTGCCTGGACCGGCAGTACCTGGCAATCAACAAGATCTCCGGCCAGCTAGATGTGGACCTGATCTTGCGTTGCATGTCTGATGAGGACCTGCCCTATGACCTGCGTGCTTCTTTCACACGCATGATGCTGCATATGCATGTGGACCGTGACCCACAGGAGCAGGTCACGCCAGTCAAGTATGCCCGCCTGTGGTCAGAGATCCCATCCCAGATTGCCATCGAAGAGTAAGTGTTTTCTGCGTAAACCCTTATAGACTTGGTGCTCACTTACCTTATCTAGATTAAAGAGGTAATGCACGATACTTTTACCTTGTGGAAGCCTTATTAACATATCACAGCGCAGCCAAGTAATTATTTAACGGGCTGGAAGTCTGCAAGTAAAGCAGAAGAAATTAAAAACCCTTTAAAAACCCATTACAATCCAAAACAGCTATGACAATGACGGAACATCCAAAGATGAGATTAAGGAGCGATTTGCTCAGACCATGGAGTTTGTGGAGAATTATTTGAGGGATGTGGTTTGTCAGAGCTTCCCATTCTCCGATAAAGAGAAAAACAAGCTGACCTTTGAGGTGGGTCCGTCTGAAAAATATGTTTGGCACAAATAGTAAGATTAATTCAAAAGTAAATTCCATGTACTAAATACAAAATTACCTGCTCTGTTTAAGGTTGTGAATTTAGCAAGGAACCTGATTTATTTTGGATTCTACAACTTCAGTGACCTTCTGAGGCTGACTAAAATCCTCTTGGCCATTTTGGACTGTGTCCATGTCAGTACCATCTTTCCTATTAACAAGCTGGAAAAGGGGGACGAGAGCAAAGGTACCATCAATAATATGGATTTGACCTCCTCATCCCAAAGCGTTCTATATTTGTTGCTTTTAGTCCTGACTTAGCTGACCAGTCCAGCATGGATTACAGTGCTTGGCTGACAGTCTACCCAAGCTCTCTGCAATGCTCAGTATGAGGGGCATGTGATGTTTGATAATTATTTGTGCCTTCAGGCAGTAATGTCATGCGCTCCATACACGGCGTGGGTGAGCTGATGACCCAGGTTGTCCTGAGAGGTGGTGGTTTTCTGCCTGCGGCCCCCGTCAACCCGCCAAATGGAGATGTTGTCAAGACACAAACTGAGCCAGAGAAGGAAGACATCTTGGTAATGGACACTAAGCTGAAGATCATTGAAATCCTCCAGGTAACACGCTTGATGCAGCAAATGGTGGATCTTGTCTACCATCCTTATCACATCTCACTGTAAGAATGTCACATAGTCATGCATTCATCATGATTGGTTAATGGGGCATGGTCAAGAAGATCCAACTCATAGGTGCAAAGTCTCACTTCTTTCTCTGCCTTTGGTTTCCATAGTTCATCCTAAATGTCCGCCTGGACTATCGAATCTCCTGCCTGCTTTGCATCTTCAAACGCGAGTTTGATGAGAGCAATTCTCAGGCAGACCTACCACTGGGCAGCAGTCAGGAACTGCCTAGTAACATGCCAGGTGAGATCATCACCAGTGGGTCGAAATAAGGAGAACTAATTGCTGCCAATAACACCTTTAATGATACAGTATATGACAGACGTGTCTTTAGCAGAGTCATCCTTCAAAGTCAGATTTATTATTTATAGGTATAACTTTTCCTTCTTTCTAATAATTATCTATACCATTGCTTATTATTGCAGCAATTGTACTTTGAATAGCCGTAAATATTTCAAAGCTTTGGTGTCTTTATCCAGTTATAATGCAGCTGCTTATAAAAAGCCTTGTTCCTGTTTTCCATTTAAAAATCTTCAGTGATTTCTGTGCTTTCTTTTGTTAAAGGAGCGCTGGATTTTGAGCAAATAGAGGAGCAAGCGGAAGGGATTTTTGGTGGCAGGTGAAGGCTTTCTGGCTAAATGTGAACGCAACGCTCAAGTCCATTCATGAAACCGTTTGTTGCAGTGTACAGCTGGACGTGGTCCTGGATGCAGTTCAGAAATGCTTTCTAATATGTAATAGAGCATTTGGAAAGCTCTCTAAAATATGATTATGGTCAATAAGACAATTTATGTCAATTAAACTGTCGGAAATCTAATATTCATGAAAACATTTTTGTGGAAATTTTGAGAGGGCCTTCTGAACAGAAAAGGTCATAGGACTTCAATATAGCTTGTGTTTTGTCTGCTGGCATCTTAATCAGACTTCGTTCTCCAAAAAATGTCTGGTAGTTGCATGCATTATCTAAGTGATGCTTTTAAAAGCACCTTTTGTCTTTGTTTAGGGTCACTCGACTAAAGTTACCGTGCAGTTCTCTTTCTGTAAGCCCATAAGACTGTTATCCTAATTACTGTGGTGCCGTTAGTGATGTTAGTGGTTAGTGGTTTACTTAGTACTTGATTAGATTTTTGTTGTTGGGTATATAGGATTGCTTGGCTGACGTGACTGTTTTGATCATGTTTAGTGAGGAGAATACGCCCTTGGACCTAGACGACCATGGGGGGAGGACGTTCCTCAGAGTTCTTCTTCACTTGACAATGCATGATTACCCTCCTCTGGTGTCTGGGGCTCTTCACCTTCTCTTCAGGCATTTCAGTCAACGACAGGAGGTCCTGCAGGCCTTTAAACAGGTATCCATCCTTGCAGATATCTTGAGTAGAAATCACATCATTTGTCACATTAATTCAATATATAGTAAAGACATATAGTCTGTTTATGGTCTGGATTGCCCCTTCATGACCATGTCTATACCATTTCTGTCAGAACTCCAATCATTACCCTATCTACAGGTCCCATGTAGGAATAGTATGGCATCCTTACCCCCACCAATACCCTATTTTAGGTTCAGTTGTTGGTGACAAGTCAGGATGTGGAAAACTACAAGCAGATCAAGTCAGACCTGGACCAACTTCGCTCCATTGTAGAGAAGTCAGAGCTGTGGGTTTACAAGCGGCAAGGTCCAGATGAATGCATTGACCCTGGTGATGGACCATCAGAGTCAGACCACAAGAAGGTAGGCTCACCACTGCATAATTGTAATTTAACCATGACAGTTAGTCCTTGTTTTCAATGTGTTCCAAGTACTCATGATAAAATGCTCTTGAATGTAAAGTACATGCAAGTAAACTTAGTTAAGGCATCCTTTTGTCTGACACCTTTTATATTAATTGTCATTTTTTTAGGGAGATAAGACTTCAAGTAGCTCAGAAAAACCAAAGAAACCCGAAAGCACCAGCAGTTATAACTATCGAGTTGTAAAAGAGGTATGCTTGTCATTTTCCTTATGTGGTGTAATCATACAGGGGTTTCCACTATACTGTATCTCTCTGTCAAACACCGACTGTCAACCTTAGTTTTTTTTTTGTAACGTGTTGGGGCACATTTCACATTTTATTTTGATGTCTTGGTCTTCTTTTTAAGCATTTAGTAATGAGTTTACAAAACTCTCTTATATGCAAGTGACCCAGGGTGCATGGCACTTAGTCTCTCTTCCACCACATTTGCTCAGATTCTGCTGCGACTGAGCAAGCTGTGCGTTCAGGAGGGTGCGTCTGGTCGGAAGAGCAGGAAGCAGCAGCAGAGGCTTCTGAGGAACATGGGCGCCCATTCGGTGGTCCTGGAACTTCTGCAGATTCCCTACGAGAAGGTGGTGCTTAGGTTGAAAAGGGGTGTGTTAGAGAGGTTATTGAACTGAACACAGGAGCAAAGTTATCCTAGGTCAAATCTACAACAGGACATTTCAGTTGATGTACTGAACAGTTATTGTTAACTGGACTAGTATAGTTACTTACTGTAGAGAAACGGTGATCTGGCATGAATATTTCTTGTGTGTACAGGGGGAGGATGTTCGCATGCAGGAGATAATGAAGCTGGCCCACCAGTTTCTGCAGAACTTCTGTGCAGGGAACCAGCAGAACCAGGCCCTGCTTCACAAGCATATCAACCTCTTTCTAAACCCTGGGGTGAGCATATTGGGAATAGAAGACAGAGCAAAAGGATTCTTTTGAAACTGGGTTTCAGTACAACTTGAACTTGTTTGTCTGCTTGTGTTTGCTGTGCTGCAGATCCTGGAGGCAATAACCATGCAGCACATATTCATGAACAACTTCCAGCTCTGCAGTGAGATCAATGAGCGGGTGGTGCAGCATTTTGTTCACTGCATCGAGACGCACGGCCGGAACGTGCAGTACCTCAAGTTCTTACAGACAATCGTCAAGGCTGAGGGGAAGTTCATTAAGAAATGTCAGGACATCGTAATGGCTGAGGTGAAATCTCACGCCTTGCGCCTGCCGCTGGTTCCCTCATGCGAATCCAGCATCTTTTGGTGTCCTTCTCTCTCACCCCTTGTGAGCTTGGTGAAGGACTCTGCATCTTTCTTCAGCTATTTATAAATTCTGGGCTATATCTGTTTCCGAGGGCTGCAGGGCATGGTGATTTTTTGTGATGGCTCAGCTGTTAATGAACTCTTTTCTTTTGATGGAACTGTTAAATGAAGAAATCATGAACTACATGAGTTGTTTATGAACTGTTGTTTTTCATTTGTTAAATGTAATTTACTCCTACTAAAGGTGCAGTTCCCTTTAATTTGTTCTTTGTGAAGCCAAGGCAAATGATAGAAATCTAATATTTAACATGTACTAAACATATCTCGGATGGAGAATACATATTTTTTGGGACCAGTATTCCACAGATACTCTCTCATTAGTGCAATCACTCAAAGTATTTTTCACAAATTCTTTTCAAACTTTTTCAAAACTTTCATGAATCTTATTACTAAATTCCCCCCAAAAATTATGTGGATAAGATCTATACCCGTTTTCATTTTTACATTTTGCAGATTATATCAGTAACAATCCGTGGTTTAGCACTATATACCAGATACCTCCACCCCCATTTATGCACATGTGAGTTTTCTTACACAAAAATGTTCTGAGGGCAGAACGAAAAATGATTGGTTCAGAGAGATATTCAGATCTTGTCAGGTGTCAGAAGAATCAGTCATATATCTTGGTCTACCTGATCTACAATCTGATTGGTTATCTCTCTGAACCAATCATTCTTCTTTCTGCCCTCAGTACATTTTTGTATACGTAAACCTTCCACAAGCATTATCTGCTTGAGTATATCTTGAACCAGTAAATTGTCACAAAAATATACAGTTGGAAGAGGTGCAAACAAATGTGCTCGGAGGCGTACATTTTGTCCACCACAGAAGCTGGATAAAACCTCTCTATCCTATGCTTAAAGTTTAAAGCTTGTGGCTCTCCAGCTACTGTATATATGTATATCACGCATAATGTCCATATGCACCTGTGAAGGAAATACTTGCATGTTTTTTGTTATAAAATCTTAATTTCCATTTTGTTCTGCCCACAGCTGGTGAATGCAGGGGAGGACGTGCTGGTCTTTTACAATGATAGAGCCTCCTTCCAGACGCTGGTGCAAATGATGCGGTCGGAACGTGACCGCATGGACGAGAACAGCCCGCTCATGTACCACATCCACCTGGTGGAACTGCTGGCCGTCTGCACCGAAGGCAAGAACGTCTACACGGAGATCAAGTGCAACTCGCTGCTGCCCCTGGATGACATTGTCCGTGTGGTGACACACGAGGACTGCATCCCAGAGGTAACATCACTGGCTGCCGGCATGGTCGAGCGGTTCTGTTTATGCTTGGAATCTTCTTGGAATTGCTATTGGAATTGATACTGAATCGATTATCCCTTCGAGATGGTCAGACGGACTGACTGACAGACAGACAGATAGATAAGATACTTTATCTATCCGTCCGCCCATCCGTACTTCCTGACTCTGCCTGTTCGAGACCACGTGAAGAAATTATTATAAAACTCATCATATTTTCAGTTGAATTGGTCTGTAGAATTACACCGTGTTTAAGCATGGAATGCAGCATCCAGACTGCCTCACTGGTGTGGAGGAGATCCCACACACTGTCGGTGGAGCCATTCTGTCAGAAAGGCCTTGAGTGTAACTAATGATAGACAGAAGGTGTTGGATGTAACTTGTTGTGTGGAGGGAAAAAAAAAATTCCTGCAGGCCATTAAAAACACATGTACCAAGAGTTCCCATAAATTCAGCCTTGGCTTAACACTTGCGTTTGCTCTTCTGTCCTGTAGGTGAAAATTGCCTACATCAACTTCCTAAACCACTGCTATGTGGACACCGAGGTGGAGATGAAGGAGATCTATACCAGTAACCACATGTGGAAGCTTTTTGAGAATTTCCTGGTCGACATCTGCAGGGTAACGATAAGAATTTGTGATGTGCTCTCCCCGTTTTAGGACACGCCGTATAACACAGAAGCTATTCCCTCTTGCCACAAGTGACACTTTTTAGTTAATCTCTTAGTTAAATGTTTAAATAATGCCAGATGGATTCAGATGCAGCCAGCTGTCTGTCATATGGAGTGATTTAAACATTTTGGTAAGGTTTATGCTGGTATTGATGGTGGAAATGGGTTGCAGTTGAGAGCCCCGGGCCTGAGAGCTCTGCCCTTGCAGGTCTGCAACAACACGAGTGACAGGAAGCACGCCGATACGGTCCTGGAGCGCTATGTGACCGAGACGGTCATGAGCATCGTCACCACCTTCTTCAGCTCTCCCTTCTCGGATCAGAGCACCAGTCTGCAGGTAGTCCAATACTCTTTGTGACCCATCCATACAAGCTGTTTGAGCAATTGAATCTAAATTGAAAAAAAGCTGCAGTTGTAAAAACGGTTGTAAATGTAGATAATGCTACAAACAGTGGTAAAAAAATTGCCGTGGCTGGCCCTTTATTAGAATTGAACCAGATTATTTTACACTTTCCTCACTCTTCTGGAAAATCGGCACCGTGACGAACACCTGTACGTTAAATGAGTCATATAAATTGTTGTAATGAACATTTTTCGTATCTCCTTCTGATAGTGGCTGAGCTCCCTGTGTGTTCCTTCAGAATGGGGCTGTTAATTATCGGTGTTGGCAGATGGCGTTTACAGCCAGGTGCCGGTGAAGATCTAGTTCTGGTCTGTGTGCTGTTAACATTTAGTTTCTCCTCACATCGATGCCAGATGTTGCAGCATGCTAGTAAATTCTGGCCAAGACATTTATATCGTATATCCCGGCCTCGCATTTAAGGTATCACTTTGCCTTCTTACTGACTTACGAACACGCAGTATCTGATTCGTGGGATTACCTCTCCCCCTCCGCCCCGTGAGGGTCTGGCAAATGAGGTAATGAGTGTCTGGGTTCCTCAAGATTCCCCACTTGGTTTTGGGCTGGTGCCCACTGGTGAGCATGCAAGTGTCCAGTGGAATTTGTTTCCTGTTTTACTGGAAAGGCTTAGTTTGTTTGTTAAACCAGAACACAATCCCTTTTCAGTGTCGTTAAATGACTTTAATTAATTTTTACTTATGCAGTCTTTCTTTTTTCTTTTAGCTTATAAATTATAAACTATGCTCTGTTTAAACCATAACTGGCTTTCTTTGACGTCAACTGGTAAATCCTTAATCAATTTCTCAGTTCCTTATATAATATATATGCACACAAGGGTCTGTGATAGAGTTTAAATAGGCCCTTGTCAACAATATGGACCCCCCCTCCCCCACCCCTAAATCCCAAATTAATGGAGCCACGGGAAAGTTATTGAGTCACATGTTGCAGCAAAATGGCTTTTTGTTTGATGCATGTTGGAGATAAACAGACGTTAAGCGGAAGATGTAGGGTTGTAACAAAGTCAGGCCCAGTGAGGCCACAAGTTTCACATCTGCAGGAAATTTCTTTGCTTATAATTTGGTACATTTTTTTTTGTTTCACTTCAGGAATACATTTTGGGCAAAATATTAGAGGTATTTAAACTTTAGTAGAATGACTGCACTGATTTGGTGTCACTGGGTAGGTGCTGTCTTGTGTACTTGCCCCCCCCCCCCCCCGCCAGCATGTCTGAGTGGGGGATATTTGTGGGTCAGTGGTTGGGCACCCCAATCCTGGGCTCCACCTCCAGTCTGGGACTTGACAGGGAGTGTATGTCATTGATTCACCATGTCTTAAAGATCATTATGGCTCTTAAATTAAGCAAGCTGTTTTTTGATTCATGGCACAGTGTTTAAATATAATATCTGTTTTTTGGTTTCACTGGGGTTTTACTCTGGTTTTGGTTGTGTATCACTTGCATTGCATTTACTTGCCTGTTTATGCAGCTTTCACTGAGGGAAATAGCCCTTCCACACGCAGGGGCTTGGGCCTTTTCCCACGTCCTCTTTGACACTGCCTCTCTGACACGTCCTCTCTGACACGGCCTCTCTGACACTGCCTCTCTGACACTGCCTCTCTGACACGGCCTCTCTGACACGTCCTCTCTGACACTGCCTCGCTTGGGTTATTCTTAAATGGTGGACTTAAGCGCGGGATGTTGGATTTTAATTGATTCATTGTTGGGTTTAAGAAAATATCACAAAGTTTTTCAAGCCCTAGGAACTGCTGGGGTATTGGGACACTGGCACATTACTAGGGAGGAGAAACCTAAGACGATTGTAGGAGGCTAGGCTTGACATATCTTTGAAATTAATTTCCTGAATGTGCTGGTGACATTGTAACTAATTGTGAACTTTATGGTATTGAGCGCTGAAGATATGAAATAACATGTTAAGATTTCTGGGTAACACCTTACCTAAGGTCACGTTTTTAGTAATTTATAAATGCATTCATAACAAACAATAATGCATTCATAAAGCTTTATACAAATGGCTATAAATATTTATCAAAGGGCATAATAAATACCTTCATAATGCAATACAGTGGTTGGTGTAAGCATTAATAATGCTTTGTACTGCATTATAAAGATATCTATATATAGTACTTTATTGATGAGACATTCATAATGCATAATACTTATGACTATAATGTGTTATGCCTTGCTATAAATAGTTACAGCCATGTTTATAATACTTTAGAAATGTGTTACAGTGAGTTATAAGTACAGTTCTTAGGCTTTATGAACATGAGCCTGGTAGGAAGTATCACCGCTTCCTCTGTGGTGCCCGGAGCTCATAGACCGACGCTGCTGCAGTATTTCTGATGCTTCTCTCTCTCCCTTTCCTCATCCTGTTTTTTTCTCACACCTTCACTCTCACCTTTCCCATTCACCCCCTTTCTCCCCCCCCCCCCCCCGCATGATTTTTCTACATAATCATTTATACCATATTCCTTTTTTCCCACCTGCATGTTGCACTTGCTTCCTCCTGCTCCTGACTCATTCCCTACCCCCCCATGCTGTTCAGCCTAACACCCCTCTCTCTCCTCTCCCCTCCACTCTCTGACAGACCCGGCAGCCTGTGTTTGTGCAGCTCCTGCAGGGTGTCTTTCGGGTGTATCACTGTAACTGGCTGCTTCCAGCACAGAAGGGCTCTGTAGAGAGCTGTATTAAGGTGCTTTCTGATGTGGGTAAGTACCATGTTCTTCCCACAACCAGTCAGGCTCGCTTCCGCTGGGGGTATTATGTATTTTTAATTCTAGCTTAAGGGTTTAGCTTACATTATTAAATATAACCTAAGGGAAGTTTAGGTAGCCACCTGTCCCTATAAAAAGAATTTGACTCATTTTTGTTGTTTAAAGCTCTATAGCTCAATCACCAATATTTCACCTCTTTACCCATAATCCTCAGCCTAGGTCAAAGTGTAAACTGTAAGTAAGTGTTCTTTTTCTAGCCAAAAGTCGAGCAATTGCAATACCAGTGGACCTGGACAGCCAGGTGAACAGCCTCTTTGTCAAGTCAAACAACATTGTGCAGAAGACAGCCATGAGCTGGCGCCTGTCTGCTCGCAACGCTGCACGGCGTGACTCGGTGCCCACCACCTCACGGGACTACAGGAACATCATCGAGAGGCTCCAGGTGAGAGTCATGCCTAGAGTGGGGGCCCTGCATGGACATTCTTCCCGGGCCTCTGCCCTCTAACACAGGCGTGTCTGACTTGGGTTATAGCATTTGTGTTCAGGAGCAGGGCCTCTGGGGATGAAGGCCTTTCAGTCCACGGTTGCTTTGGTTTTTATGTGTGCAGTTTACCCTTTTCCGGGGACTGGGTGAAATCCACCCATTAGCCATTAATTTGAAGTGTCAGTAATACTCTAAATATTACTTTTAAGGGTTTTTTATTTTTTTGAATTAGTATGATATTATACTTGTGAGCTTGTTTGGATGGAAGCCCATTTGACTTCCTTTACTGGGAATCATGTCCTACCCATGATAAATTAATGAGAAACTGGGAATGGAGGAAATGGTTCTGATAACAGATAACTGGTACCAGGTTCCGAAAGGTCATTTCTGTATCTCCATACGGAAAATGAAGCCGTCTTATGCAGTGATATGTGGCCAGCTTCTTAAAGCTCTCCAGTATCATTGGGTCATGTTTGTCTCTAGTGACCTGACTTACGATATACACTGCCTGGCCAAAAAAGTCACCATTTGACCATTTGGCGGCCACCATTTTTAATCAGCAAGTACTTACAGTGTAAGAACCAATGACTGGATCATTATTACAGCTCAGCAATATTATGCAGCAATAAAATGAAGTCAGCTGAGTACCTGAATTTACAGAATGGCCTGGTTATCCCATCAATGGGTTATTTCTTCCCTAATGGCATGGGCATATTCCAGGACGGGAATGCCAAGATTCATCAGGCTCGATTTGTTATAGAGCAGGCCAGGGAGCATGAGGAATCATTTTCACACATGAATTGGCCACTGCAGAATCTTGACCTTAATCCCATTGAATGTCTTGGGATGTGCTGTAAAAAAATGAATGTGAGTCAGGATGAAACAAAATGAGAAGTTTTATAAGCACAAGATCTCAGTAAAAAATGCCACGACGAATGTGAACCATAATGAAGGCTAAAGGTGGTCTGGTGAAATATTACAGTGTGTGACTTTTTTTTATCCATGCAGTATATGTCTGTATGAAATACGTAAATACGTCTGTGTATGGGTACGTATTTGTGTACAGGCTTGGTGTGTGTGTGTGTGTGTGTGTGTGTGCAGGCTTTGCTATACTTGTGAGGACCAAAGGACCTCACAAGTATAGCAAATCCTCAAGAAATGACTAGTGATTTGTTTCAGCCCTCACTACATTTTATAAAAATCTGTGAATGTAATCAAAAGTAAAAGTATATTGTATTTTGTTTGGTTATTTATGGTTAAGGGTGTCGTGATTGCGATTAGGGTTTTTCCCATAGAAATGAATGACGGTCCCCATTTAGATAGGAATACGTGTGTGTGTGTGTGTGTGTGTGCACACCTTTATGTGTGTTGGTATACGTGAGTTCAGGGTTGTGCATGCCTATCTGCTTTGCATGTCCCCTCCTGCAGGACATCGTGTCGGCTCTGGAGGACCGTTTGCGGCCTTTGGTCCAGGCCGAGCTCTCCGTGCTGGTGGACGTGCTGCACCGACCAGAGCTGCTCTTCCCGGAGAACACAGACTCCCGCAGGAAGTGTGAGAGCGGCGGCTTCATCTGCAAGTAAGATGCAGCAGCTGCCTCACTAGTCCATGGTCCAGCCCGGAATGACTCCGTCCTCCTCCTGGGGCCCATCATATGGAGGGGGGGGTGGTGTTGCCGTGTTGTCGAGAGTGACATTTTGGAATAAAGGGATTATTCAGTAACACCAGGGGAGGTTTGAACTACCTTTATGTTTCAGCTGAAGAAGGCACCTTGTTTTCCACTGGGCTGACTTTTAACCCATGGCTGACCTTAATATGCCACGCATTCTTATCTCTTTTTAATTATGTCCATATCTCTGCTTTGTTGCCTCACTGACACTTTCCTGCCACCTGGAGCCCAAGAATGCAGTGCTATATGCAGATGCTGGTGACTTGCTATGAGCTAACCCCTCACATGTAAACACGTATGACCGTGGCTTGCGTTTGGCCGCCGTGTGCCCGTGTCTGCACACATGAGGCCTGTGACACAATCCCATGCAGTGCTTACGCACAGACCTCTCTGCTGATTGGGATTACAGAGGCGGAGTCTCTCACTGAAGGGGCACCTGCATTAGAGAGGGATTGTCTTATCTCAAGCGTGGCATGGATCACCGCGTGGCAAAGCGTGTGATCATCAGGATTCTTCCTGTAAGCTGCATGTTTAGTGGTGTGCCGGTTCCAGGGAAATCAGACACATATTTGGAATGAATAAGTCTGATCTCAGTAAGCGCCCTGCATACAGTCCCCTAAAATGGCTGCAAGTATTATACTGCATGATGTGTAAACCACCATGAATGAAGGTATCTCCTGATAATTAATCTTATGTTGCAATGTAATAGAGACATTCTGTTTTGTAATTTTGTTTTAAACACTTTATTTGCACTTTATATAATAAATATAAATATATAATAAAATATCCTTTATTATAGCTCATAATAATTTATAAATGTATACAAATTTGCAATCTGCATGTGTAAATGTGGACAGTTGTACACATTGGTGAGACTTAATGTGACCTTGTGTGCTCACCCCCCCCCCCCCCACATAGACTCATCAAACACACACAGCAGCTGCTGGAGGAGAACGAGGAGCGGCTGTGCATCAAAGTGCTGCAGACTCTGAGGGAGATGATGACCAAAGACAGAGGCTACGGCGAGAAGGTGACCCCCGTCCCACCCCACCCTCTCTGCCTGACAGATGTCCCCTATCCCACCGTTAGCGGTTGGGTTACGCTGTTTCTGCCTCCCATCCGTGATTGTGTGATATTGAGTCGGCACCTAAGCAGGGCTGAGGCAAACATGCTGCACCTCTAGCTCCCACCCTCAGGGCAGGGGGTGCCTCATCAGCCCCCTCTCACGTGGCACAGGGTCGGCAGCCCCCTCTCACGTGGCATAGGGTCGGTAGCCCCCTCTCACACTGCACAGGGTCGGCAGCCCCCTCTCTCACGCGGCACAGGGTCGGCAGCCCCCCTCTCACGCGGCACAGTCGGCAGCCCCCCTCTCACGCGGCACAGAGTCGGCGGCCCCCTCTCTCACGCGGCACAGAGTCGGCGGCCCCCTCTCTCACGCGGCACAGTCGGCAGCCCCCCTCTCTCACGCGGCACAGTCGGCAGCCCCCCTCTCACGCGGCACAGTCGGCAGCCCCCTCTCTCACGCGGCACAGTCGGCAGCCCCCCTCTCACGCGGCACAGTCGGCAGCCCCCGTCTCACACAGCGGGTCTGCTGTCTGCCGTGGGCCCACATGTCCTCTCACGCTGCTAATGCACTCTTTCTGATGGACTAACTCTTGCTTTATACTCTTCTCTTCCAGCTGATTGCCTTTGATGATGAAATGGATATGGCAGAGGTTGACCAGTTCCTTTTTTAGTCTCTGTTTTAGTGTCTTTGTAGGTCTGCTGTAGAAATGTTTTTTTTGTCTGTTCTTGTCCTGACTTGTCATCCATCCATCGTATACCCCTTCCTGGTACAAATTGAGGTCAGTAAGTAGGACTGCCTGTTCCTTTGTTTCATGTGACTGTTACCGTGGTAACGCCTGGTGTGGTCGAGTTCCAGAAAGCTTGCAGTCACCTGCCTGAAAAAAGTCAGTCAGTTTACCTCAGGCCTGTATTAGACTGTGGCATGTGTGTCCTGAGCAGCTCAGAGCTATGGTATAATCAGGGTCTTGGGCACTCCAGTGAGATATTAGATGGGTGCATGTGAATCTAAGGCTCTGTATAGACACAGGTTCAATCCAAGCACCTGCCATGGAACTCGTCCCCTCTTCAGCCCCAGAAAGTCTCGCCCCCTCCACTCACTTTCGTCCGCTCGCTTCCCATAGCAGCGTCCCGACTATTCTATCTGGCTGAGCACTACATTCCCAGTCATGGAAAAATCAGCTGGAGCCCTGAAAATAAAGATTCACCTTCCCAATTTCCGTCCCACGGAACCCTCTGGCAGCGTTTCTCAAAACCGATCCACTGGGTCCCCCAGATGGTCCACGTTTTTGCTCTCTCCCAATTCCCTGCCAGTTGGGGGGGGACCATTTGGGGGGGGTCGCTGAGAACTGGTTTGAGGAACGCTGCTGTCCATGACAATAGCAGACACCCTCCCCCTCCCCTGCGCTCCCTCCGTGAATTGTCAGCAGTCAGAAAGGGCCAGGGAGGAGAATACTCGCCTCGTACACCCTGCCTGGCTGTCCTCTGTCCCTCAGTGTGACATGACAGCGTCCCAGCCTCAGCCTGTACTCTCAGGGCTGCCGTTACATAATGGAGACCGCTCTAATGCACCAGAAAGGCTCACCATGTGTGTCTCCTTCGCCGTGTCACAGCCAGCTGAGCGGAACGGGGGGGGGGGGGGGGGGGGGGGGGGGGGGGGGGGGGGGGGGGGGGGGGGGGGGGGGGGGGGGGGGGGGGGG
>JAODKN010000104.1:25490278-25525478 GCA_026774425.1 Petrocephalus zakoni | reverse complement strand
GAGCTTGTGTGTGGCTGTTACTCTTGCTGAGGCAGAGACAGTTGAGGAGAGGGCTTCTGAGCTGCTGCAGATGGTATGTTTCACCCCCCCTCCCCCCCGCCATGCCTTTCTTCAAAGTGACAGACATTCCCACAGATCCATTGTTTGATGTGGCCTGAATCCTCTTCTGAACTCTATTTGATTTTATCAAGGGCGTTGGTCGATTCGTAGCCTATCCTCCCTCCCCGGATGTCGCCTGATGATGGCGGTACCAGCATGACTAAGCTGTGAGCACACGCGTGTCATGCCAGTCAGGCTTATACGATCTGATGCCTATGGCTTAGCATTCCCTTTGCTGCTTCAGCATGACTAGGGCTGTGGGCTTAGATGGGACCTCGGCCCCCACTGTGCCGAATGTGCGCTGGTCCTTTTTCCCCCCCTCTCTTGCGCTCTCTCTGTAGACTTGTTTTTCTGTCACAATTCAAAAGACCTCATGCTGCTCTGGTGAGGAGATGGGGGCACAGCATCCTCTCCGCCAGGGGGCTTCTCACGCGCGCACCAAGGGGCTGCCATCAGCTTGGTGTACCACAAATAGACCCCCTGTTTTGCTTTAATCTTCCATTCATATGGAATAACTGGACTTTCATACTTCAGTTGCTCCATAGACTATTTATTTATATCCAAAGACAGGATTTTTATTTGCGGATTTATGGTCTCCTACATTTCCAGGCAGACATGACATGTCATTATACCTGTGTAAAACAGATCACTGCTGTTGATATTGTATGTCACTGTTATGGGTCTACAGTTAATACTAATATTAACTGTAACAGTAAATGGCCATTATTGAGACTCTCTATTTTGGTGGCTTGATATATTTGGTTGTTTCCTTTTCTCAGTATTCTTCAAATTCTTAAGTACGATACACATGCTCAGAGAAATCGGACATGCTGATCATTTGCACGTGCGTGCTTCATTTGTGCCGAGTTATGACGGAAGCCCTGGTCAGCTGTAAGCTCAGGAGGAATGTCACCTCTCTGCTCTTCTATAAAGAACAGGTTGAGGCTTCCTGCTTTAATGTGTGGGGGCGGGTTATGTGACGCGGTCAGCCTCAGTTCTATTTTTAAATCTAAATCCAATCTCTAAACACTCCGGGCCTCTAAACCAGGGATTTCCTGGAAATGTGTGTGTGTGTGTGTGTGTGTTGTGCCCATATATTCTGGTTGTAGAAATATCGGGTGTTTGTTCACAGGTGTCCTCTGCGTACTTTAAGCACGTCTGTCTGGTTTTCAGTTTAGTCATTCCAGATGTCCGGCCCCAGATTTACGCTTTTGAAAGCTCACTCCACACCTTATTTAATTTAACGTAAGACAACGATAGAGGGTTCTGTTGTCACCTCGCGCCCTTCAGTTGCTCGTCACAAAGATTTACTACAAAATAATTTACATTGTCCGAAAGAAGCTTCAGCGTGTGCACTACTGTGTCAGTAGTGCCATGGTCTGATTTCTTAATTTCATGCTGTTATGTAACGTCGACGAAACCCATTTCTTTTGAGTCTTGTCTTCCTTCTTGACAGCTGTGGTGTGTTCTTATGTAAGCAGCATGGTTTCATTTAAGCATAATCTTACTTGTTAACAGTCGCAGCTAGTTCATAAGTCATCATTTACTTGGCGTTTTTTGATTTTTAGGAGCTGTG
The DNA here is from genome assembly GCA_026774425.1 of Petrocephalus zakoni. Classification (NCBI taxonomy): domain Eukaryota; kingdom Metazoa; phylum Chordata; class Actinopteri; order Osteoglossiformes; family Mormyridae; genus Petrocephalus; species Petrocephalus zakoni. Next base: position 25,523,803 of record JAODKN010000104.1, on the reverse strand, counting down.
TGAAACGCTGCATGCCAGCTACTGCATGACGTTGTCTCTCCTGCTCAAGTCAATTATCTTGTGTGTCAAAAATTAACAGATTTGCATGGTATCACTTTCAGTGTTTGTTTTCCTTGTCCTTTTGGAAAATGCCTTTGCTTGCTGCTAACGCACCCCATCACACTCAGGATCTCGATCAAAACCAGCCCCAGAAGCAACTGGAGGACCAGAAGAGGGTATGTTAGCCCTCAGCTAGGCTTCACCTGTACTGAACACGCCACAGCACTAACACGCACCTATAGAGTTGCTAGCTCATAAATGTTTTTCGCTGACCATCTTTACTCATGGTATTTACTCATGATATTTTGTGCTTGCTGAAAAACATGCTCAACTCTTTCTAGGGCTACTATTGAACATGTAATTTCGACATGGTCAATGGCACGGGGCAAAAATTTAATTTCACTGTTGAGGGGGGCAATAAAGGGAAATTTCATGAGCAATCAGTTATCCCCCCCTCCCCCCAACCCCCTGGGGATTTTGAGCTATATGTGTAATGTACTTTACTATGTAAGTTTTACTGATTAAGTTTACCAATTAAGTAATTTTATCAGTAGTATGTCTCTGACTTCTGACCATTAGCCTTGGTTTTTATTATGTCTTATTATTATGACTTCTCCCATCTCTTTCATTCTTTGAGAGGTGGTCTCCAAGTTAGCTAAGCCCCAAGTGAACATCTGTTGTCATGACTACCATAGCATGACCCCCCCCCCCCAACCCCCCAGGGCCTGTTCAAACTCGGAATGACTAATTTCAGCAGACATGTCTGTGCCCTACCAATCTGACCGTTTGGTTTTTAGTAGGCTCCTAAAAGCTTAACATTTTGTTAAGAAATAATACCAGGTATGTATTCTCCATCATTCATAAACTGTCCTTTTTACCAAGTAATATTAGTGTCCTTGCACAGTTTTATTTTCATTTCAGTTTTGTGAACCTTACGTATAAAGCTGAAGTCCACATTTGCAAAGGGTGCATGTAAGCGACCCTCATTAATAGTGCAGCCGCCAGTGTCGTGTAACTGTGCTGGCCCCTCACACCTTTCCTACGCAGCTCTCGAGCTGATCCTCTTCCGTCTATCCAACTGTCTGCAGGGTGAGGCTCTGAGGCAGATTCTGGTGAACCGTTACTATGGAAACGTTCGACCTGGCGGAAGGAGAGACAGCCTGCCGAGTTTCAGTAATGGTCCCGTGGCCCCTGGAGGGTCAGGCAAGACCCAAGCAGGTGAGCTAAAAACCACCACAGACACAGCCAAGGCTCTTTCCTGTTTAGCTATCAAAACACCTTTTCAGTGAAGCTGCAGTTCTTCATTCCGCCTTTGGTAAGAACCAGCGTTCGCATCTGCGGCTGAAAAGAAGAGAACTGAGAAACATGAACTTGTGAAAGATAACAGGTGCTGCCGCTCTCTGCTCATTGGTTCTGCCCATTAAACACCAGCCCTGGTTCATCACATTTTTGAAAAAACCAAATAAGAGCTGAATAGCACCGATTGTACAACCCGCACCTTAATGCCCTCTCATTGCAGTGCCGAAACGGTCCAGGACCTTATTCCCGTCTGCAGCTGAGAGGGCTGCCTTTAAAGAATGCTATCAGCCTGTGGGGATACTGCCTTTCCCTCATAAAACACTCACTGATGTGGAAGTTCCACACTCCAAGGACAATTAATGATCCAATTTCTCCCACGCTTCATTATTATTATTATTATTATTATTATTTTTTTTTATATATATATTTTTATTATTTTAATTTTTTTTTGCTTTCACAAGTAAAGGGTTTGACCTTGGCACCATTCTCGACAACCGAAAGTTCTGCATAACTCTCCCAGATACAGGCCTTGTTGTTATACATATAGTAGTATTGTTGTAGCTATGTATTGTGATGGGAACACAGCCTTGTTTGGGTTGCTTTGTGAGATTGTTAATGTAAATAAGTGAATGACCAGTCACTCAGTAATTATTTCAACAGGAAACCTGAAAATGAGCAAAGTATCAATGGTTTAGCATGATTTTAATATTGTCAGTGTCAGATATCAGTTTTCTTTTGAGGAATAAGAGATGTTGTTTTAGTGTCTTTATAAGTGGCTGACTTTGAAGAGCTGTCCGTGAGCTTGTGGTTATTTTCTTGGTTCTTTCCTGCCCAGGTGGAGGAATGGGAGCTGGCTCCTTATGCCGCAGAGAGATGGGCCTGACGGAAGTGCAGTGTCACCTGGACAAGGAAGGAGCTTCCGATCTGGTCATCGACCTCATCATGAATGCCACCAGTGACCGTGTCTTCCAGGAGAGCATCTTACTGGCCATAGCGCTGTTGGAAGGGGGGAACACCACCATCCAGGTGAGGTGGCCTTGTATGGATGTTACTGACGTGACGTAACATTGATTTCATTAATCCTACTCTGAAAATTAAAAAGGTGCATAATCTGTGATTGCTTGATCCTTAGTGCAATAGATAAATAGACAAAATGTCATCAATTATTGACTAGTGATAAGTTTGCATAAGAGTTTTTAATTATCAAATATATAAATTGCTTAATGTCATATATATTATGACAATATATAGTCATGCACATTATATATACATATATATGTGTGTGTGTGTGTGTGTGTGTGTATGTGTATATATATATATATATATATATATATACACACACACACGTGTTTGGTATGTGTTATTCCTGAATCGCCAACCCCAGCACGGTGACGTTCTCCCACATCTTCAGCACCGGCTCTGTGACTTCCTCCCCCTACTTTCGTACCGCTGGGGTATGTGGCAGTGCCTCATTTCCTAAGAACTCAGCGGAGCAACGCTTCTCGAGCGTTAAGTGATGCCAATCTATGGTTTTCACTGAAAACTACCCTTAGGCCCTCGGTCCTGTGGACAATGCGAAAGGACCGCATTCGGTTGCCAGCATTCCTGTGGGCTCGATGTCTTGCTGATGAGCTGCGATGCAGTTTGCATGTGGCAGGAGTCTTACGCACACTGTCAAAAAGAAACTGAATGCGAGCAGGTAACGGCCTTCGCCTGCCACTTCATGTGCACCTCTCTCTCAAGTCCAGGCTCATTAGCACTTTGACGTATTTGACGTATGGGTTCTTGTGGATGAATGAGTCTTATGAGGTAACAGGGTCAGCTTGATAGTTTGTTTAGAGCCTCTGTTGGCACTCTGTGGTTTAGGGAATGACGTATATTACACATGATTAGTTTATTTGAGACCCATTCTTCGGGCACATGCAAAAAGACTGTATGTGGACCATCCAGTTGGCAGATTTGTCAGGAGGAAGCCCCACTCCCTGGAGAGCAGTAATGAATTTCCGGTGCAGATTAACCTGCAGGTGTACTGAAACTCTTTCCGCTTTGGGCCCTCACCTCAGGTCAGCAGTCTTTGTACTGTTCTCACTACAGAACTACATAATTTACATCTCTCCCACTCATAAAGAAGATGGATGAATCTCAGAAGAATGTCTGCCTCTGTAAGCAGGAAGGGGGTCCAATTTTTAATTCATTGTCTGAATGTTGTCCAAACTCTGTGTTGGCTGACATGTCCCTTCCTCAGCCCTCCCCCTCCTCCCCGGGGTTGCTTTGGCAACGCAACACTTCACCAAAACCCTCAGCGAAGCCTACAGAACGTACCGAAGGCAGTAAATGGGGGCTGAATCTAGTGCGAGCACCTTTTCTCCGGCTCAGCATGATACTTATATGTGCGTATGTGCTTGCGCAAGCAGGCGGCTTGCATAATCAGATTATATTTACATAGCTGTCCTACCTGATAATGTCCCTGCTCCGCACAGCCACACTCAGAGACAGTCATGTGACACTGTTATATAAGGGCTCTTGGAATGAACAAAGAATGCAGTGGGATTCAAAGTATTCCACTTTCTGGATTAAACTGGGTCATGTCACAGCACTGGAAGCTGGGTGCCGGGGGGGGCCCTTGTCCTACGCCACAGGGAACGGGGGTATTCCCTCTCCCTGAGAGCAGGGGATCTACTTCTCCCTCATGTATCGCTTTCTTGAATGCTCTTAGACATACTCTTGGGTATGTCTTCAACCATGTATCCTCCAGAACTTTGTATGTCCATATGCTTTTCTGATGATGACAGGCTCTCCGGTCCAAAATTCAAGTTATTAAAATGTTGTCACTCTGCTGTACCTTTTTGCCTCCCAAGTGCACCAATAAGGTGGTGGTGCAATGCCCATGTTCTGGTAAATCTAGTAATTTTGCCGTGGTTCCGGATCACCAAGTTTCAGAATGACCAGAATCTTTCAGAATGCAGAACCAGATAGTTGTGAAGCAGCTTACATTAGGTTTTCTGGAGAACCTCTTCTGCGTTAATCAGAAAGTGTTTATTTCTCTCTCTCTCTCCTCTGGCATTCATTTTATGCCCTTGAAGGCAAGAGCCTTCTGGGTGTCTGCCTGAGTCTGGCCTTCAGAAAAACAAAGTGCCGACTGTACTTCCTCACGCTGTTTTAATGCCCAGTACACAGTCTTAAAAAGCTCGCCTGTTCTATAATTCTTGGCCCCTCTCTCCAAGAACAAACAGCCGTTTCTGCTCGACCACGTACAGCCGCGCCGACAAATCCGACCCACATCAGCGGACCCGTCACATCTCAGTCCCTTACATAAGTGTCGGTTGTTTTCCTTGTGTTTGGACAGAGGGGCTTTTGTTGTTTTTAATGGAAAGCAGGAATGACCAGGGGAGCAGGCGTTTCGCCCCGTGGTTTGTTTGTTTTCGAGATAATGGCGAGCCACAGTCAGGCGGGCAGCATCCGTTCCATAGTTCAGCGACACAGGAGAAGGCACGAACCAAGCCGTGAGTAAGCCTGATGTTTCTGGCCAGGAGAAGAGGAGGAACTGTGTTACTGGGCACAAACAGAAGTGGGCCAGGTCACAACCCTGCCTTACTGAGACCCTTCCTATCCACCGGCCCTACGCGCTATGGATTTGGTATCTTCCAACCATGATAATTAGGGACTTTCCCATGCAGTGGTGTGGCATCGGAAAATAGGATCTGCTTCTCTTTATGAAGCAGGTTTTTTTTATTTATTATTATTTTTTTTTTATCGAGAAGTTGGCCTGAATCGTCCCTGCTGAATGGGAGTATGTGAAACACAGGAAGTGGGTAGCATTACAAAAGCCACACGGGGGAACTTCACTCGATTTTTTTCCTGTGTGCAAGCAAGAAATGAGGTCAGTGCTGTGCTGTCGGGTGAGTCTCCCTGGAATGCCGTCCCACTCTGTCCTCCAAGCTCATTGAGGGCTACGGGAGCTCAGCAGGAAGAGCCCAGAGCTTCCCCATCACTCCACGATGGAGTCGCCCCTTTCCCCCCCTTTCCCGCCAGACTCTTACTTCATTTGCATCGCTTTGCCTTCCCCACAGCTGATCAATCTTCCCATTAGGAATTTGTCTCTTGCCAACAGATTTATCGTCTTGTTTGTGCGCTACTCTGTGGTTTGTGCTGCCCGGTCCTGTGACACTGACATGACAGCAGGGCGGCGACCGTGACGGCTGTTTGCTATGAAGCCTTGCAATTCCGCCCCAAGCATATATATGTGCTCCATACTTCTGAATGCAGTTTAAATGGTGAGAGTGTGACAGAGAAAGGTAATAGAGATGCTTTATTTATGGGAGTCTGTACAGATATTTATGGGCAAAAAAGTGTGTGGGTGTGGGTGTGTGTGTGTACGCGTGCATGAGTATATATATTCGGCACTTGTTCTTGCAGTGTCTGCTAGGGTGTGTTTTGCACCTGCTTTAAGTAATTTCCTTAAACACGATGCACTGAAGTAGCGTAGTTGACTACAGGCTTTTGACCTACATACCCAACAGAAATAACTTGATAAAACATGCACGCCCACACAGTCTCATGCAGACACACAAACCACTGCCACTTGCATGCACACACACGCACACGCACACACACACATGCCAGGAAGACACACCTGCATGGAAGATAACCTCTATGCTCGAGCCAAAAGGGTAGGATCAGATACAGAAAATGTTCATGGTTAAGTGCCTAACTTGAGAAATAAAGGTCATTAATGGCGTGGAGCATAGGAGTCTGACAGCAGGTGTTTTCTGGGCGTGACCCCAGGATAAATGGCTTTGCGAAATTCCCCTCAACTCCGTCTACATCTCATTACGGACCTACATGGTGGGGGTGTTTTGGGATATTTCCGATTTGTGGATATTAAAGAACTTTAATTTTCAAAAATTACCCACGATATGTAATTCACATAGTTCAGTTTCTACAACACTGCATCTTTGAGACTGAAGATTCTGTGTAACCTTTTGAAATCGGCTTTCATTGACGGAGCTGGGTCCTACGTTCCCTGCGGTTGCCGTGCTAGTTGAATACTCTGTTTGGCATTCTGCAGTCTTGCATAGACTATTCTAGGTCTCAACCAGTCTCACAGAGGCAGAAACCACTTTACATTTTGGTACTGAATGGACCAACTCGCCAGACCCATTAATGTTATATGTGCAATAATTAGGAATCCTTCAGTTTTCTTATTCCTCAGTTAAACTGGATTTGGCTTATGGTCAATGTAAAGATAATAGTGTTAAGCATTTGGCAGTCTTTAGCTAGCTACACAATATGAATAGGGCAGAAGGCCATATTGAACATATAATACAAAGTTTGGAAGTTCAGTTATTATTATTATAAGGAAGATGGTGCATTTTTTTTCTTTGCACCTTTTAGCAAGATGAAACATAAATATAGTAGTAGTAGTAAATGAGTAGTGAGTAATGGCAAGGTCTGTTATGACCCCTGGCTAGTTTTCCCTTCCCATCTGTACTGTACATTTCCCTTCCTGTAACTGCAGCTGAGGAACCTGAAAACTGTAGGAATTTAAGTATCAAAGGCCTATAACTATATCTTACAGTCTTGCCTTTGTATGCGGTGTAATTTGCTGATGATAAATATAGTTTTCTAATATGATGCCAATTATGATGTTCTTATAGTATGAAACGCATATAAGACAGCCTCCTGGGAAATGAAAATGAACCAATGATCATTTGGAAAAGTCCTTACTACCACTTGCTGTAAGACAAATTTGTAGGAAAGTTGTGGGGAAATTCACTAAGTTCAGAACTCCTCCAGTTCACGGGCCGGCGTAGGCGAACCTGTGAGGCATCCTGAAGGAAGTGTCCATAAGCACTTGCTGCGGGAGCCCGGGGGCGCTCGGGGAGCACTGCCTGCGTCGGATAAGACGCTTATATCGAAAGACGCTGGAAATGAAATATTGTGAATGACACGCACTTCCCCGTGTCCTCCCACGACGGCCACCCGCCCACAGCCTCCAGCATCCTCTGCCACTGCTTTTTCGCGACGAGCCAACTAATAGCGTCGAGGCGAGGCACGCCGCGCTGGCCCTCCGCTGATTACACCCCCCTTTGCTCTGCCGCGCGCTGAGCCGCCCGAGGAGAGAGCGCCACGTTATAAATAGACGTTACATAACATCCCTTTGTTGATGCCAAGTGCTGGGACAGAAGGGGAGGGTGGGGAACGTGGCATGGCCTTGTTTTTCAGAACAGCCCGCCCCCCCAGCTTGCCTGCACAAAATACTTATTCCATCGAGGGAGTGTCTCTAAAGAAACTCAGAGGAGGTGTCTCCGGGGCTGCTCCGCTTTCCTCAGGTGCGCCGCGTGTGAGACCCTCCCTGTCTTGTTTCCGGTTCCTTAGCGACATTTGGCCATTTTGCCAGCCATTTCTGCAGGCAGGTACTTTAACATGGTAAAGTTTCATGTCATATTACTGGAGATGACACCCCAGCTTGCACCTCTGACGAATATAGTGATTCTCGTCCCAAAAATTTAAAAAAGAGAAGGTTAGCATGAGTGGGAAGGCACTTCGGGGATGTGATGTTATCGCAGGGTGTTGGAAGTCAAAGGGATTCCTGGTAGCTAATAATCATGGTCGTACTCAGTCATGCGCCACACGCTGCGAGCTGGCCGGACCTTGACCACATGACCTGCAGTGGTACCACTTACACTGCTGCTGGTTAGGGGTGCTGCTGCCTGTTCCTCCGGGTGCTGGGAGTCACCTGAGGTCCTCTTTTCATAGTTCAGCTTCAGCAATCAAGGCTTGTACATAAACACATAAACACGTGCTGAAATGCCAGCCTCTCTCAGCACTGCTAATATAACTGAAATGTTAGGGTTGTGAAATTTTCCCTGCCTTTTCTTTGAATGTCATCTTACGACGTGCATGGCCAGGAACTGGAAGGTCTGTGTAGAGGTAATGTTTACAGGGGGACCGAGTGGATTCAGTGGTTGGACTTTTGGAATTTGGCATAGCATGGTGGTAAGTTGCAACATTACCCTCTTTAGCAAAGAAAAACATTCAGCCTAAATCTGAGTCAGAGGTCTGACGGGAATTTGATACGTCAGCGTGCGTGTACGTGAGAAAGCAAGAGTTTTCACAAGGTCCCAACCTGCATCGGGTGTCTATGCGGGCGGCCCTTGCCTGACAGAGACAGCTGACCCAAATCCTGCGGTAGATTGAGGTGTGCATGTGAGCGGGTGTGCGTGCGTGTGCGTGTGTGTGTGTGTGGGGGCACGTGCATGTCTGTGTGTGTGTGTGTGTGTGTGTGTGGGCACACGTGCATGTCTGTATGTGTGTGTGTGTGGGCACACGTGCATGTGTGTGTGTGTGTGTGTGTCTGTGTGTTACACCGCAGGCTAAGGTCTCCAAGGTTCTAGTCAGTAGCATAGTGAGGATCAGTGAAGTCTAAATCCTGTGCAGCTCCTGCATATACTTGTTGAGCTTATTACCACGCTACTACCTCACTGCTCCTGACTGCTTCCTATCAACAACATGTGTGTGCGTGTGCGTGCACGTGTGTGTGCATGATTTTTCTTTTTTGTTAAGCCAGTGTTATGTGAGCAGCTGACGGGAGATGTATGAAAGCAACAGGTTGCCAGGGGGATACGTGCGCATGGGTGTCAGCAGTTAAAATAAACTCCCCTGCCACCCTGCTCAGGGTATCGGGTTCCTCCTTCCATTGGCTCGTGTGAGTTGCCAGGCTGCGTCGCTGCCGGTGGCATCAGAGCACGGGTCAGAGTCTGGATCGCACCCGTGTCTTAGAAAGGCAGCAGGAGCTCAGGGAAGAGCTTTGCACCAGATGACATCAGAGCAGATCCTTCATTTTTTTTTCCCATTTCTCCGTCCGTTTTGCCCTTCATTCTTGCCTGCATCATGCTCATTAGATTAATAAATGTCCGTATCAAATTAAAACGGGAGTGTTATCAGAGTCGTTAAATTAGCTCCTTCAAGGCAAAACACTGCACACAGGCTTACTGATAATGCCTTGGCAGTTTTGCTGAGGGATGGTATGCTAAAAAAAGAGGTGCTTCCCTCTCAAACCTGCTTTTATGGCTCATTTGTTTTGCTTGGGCCAAAGCTAGCAGCTGACATCAATCCAGAAGCTTGACAGATCTTTGAAGATTTACTGTCGACAGGTGGAGTCATGTGAGATTGTGCATTTTGATGGCGTAATTAAGTGTAAGGTGCTGACATGAAATCACCTACCAATGATATTCGTATGTTGATGCACATAACTCATCCTTTGGGGGATTATGGGCTGAAATTAAGAAGATATTTTTTCTGTGAAAGTGAAAGGAAGCAAAAAGAGATGGTGGAGGTGCTAAATGTTGCTTATGAAGTGCCTCACAGCAGAGGATCTTCTGGCAAGCTTGCCCAGATAACGGATATACTACATTTTAAGGCTTGTTAGCTTTCATTTCCTACCGATTAGCTTTGAGATCAGCTCTTGCTTTTTTGTGCTCAGATGCAGCCATTGGTAAATGTTGCGCTTTTTCGCCTCGCCCCTAGTCAAACAGAGGTGGACTATAGAGTCCAGCCGGCAAACCAGGCTGCTTATGTAACAGCTTTTCAAAACTGGCCTAGATAGCAGCCAGTCGCTCTTGTCCTTCGCACCCGGCACCACCTCTCCGCTGTAGGTTTCCTACTCTCTGTACCGGTTTGAACTTCACATATAGGGCAGGATTGTCCTTCTCCAGTCTCATTTTCCCACACAGTCTTATTCTGCTGCAGTTCCTGCTGTGTAATGCCTTCAGTAATTACTCAGCAGATTAACAAGCCTAGGAGGGTTGTTAAAAACATTTACTTCTGTAAACACAAGAAATGCTACAGACTGCAAAACAAGCATCCAGGCAAACCTTGCTGTACGCCGTACACATGCACGAGCATTATGCATCCCCTGACGTGAATTTCATAATCCTATCCTAAACCTTTAAAGCCGTTGTATATATTTTTATATAAGAAAATGATTTGTTGTTTCCATCCACGACAGTTTGGAAATTAAGTAGTGCCTTTGGGGGGGGGGGTGTTTCTGTGTCATTTCAGGAAGTGACCTAGGGCTGGTCACCAGCTGTGTTTGGTGTTTGCAAATTACCTTAATTTGTAGTACAATTAAATATTGGGAATACTCCATTCAAACAGGTGTGACCTCTGAATTCTGTCAAAAATATAACCTGGCTTCTGTAAATAGTCAGATATAGTGCATTAAAATACAGTGAGGAGTATATGCACTTCACTGATTGCTCGGGCTGCGTTCTATGGCCGACTCCTTGTGGTTAGCAGCAGCTCAGTCCTCGCTTCCATGTTCATGCTACAGCGCTCATTCTTCTGCCGGCTCACCGAGGACAAGAAGTCAGAGAAGTTCTTCAAGGTGTTCTACGACCGAATGAAACTGGCCCAGCAGGAGATCAAAGCAACTGTGACTGTAAACACCAGCGACTTGGGCAACAAGCGGAAGAGCGATGACGCCGTGGACCGGGAAGTTCCTGTCCGCAGGAAAGGTTAGATTACAACCTGGGCGGTCACTGTGGGGGGGGAGGCGCTTATCAAGTACTTCTTTTTTTTTTTTCCTCTTGCCAAGATGCTCGCTGCTGCATCTCCATTAATTTCTTATATTTGGTATCACTTATTTGGTCATAAGTTTCCCAGCCGTGTTTTATTATTATTATTCTATTATTCTTTGACTGATCACCTTTCCCAAAATGAGTTCTAGTGAAAATGCTAAACAAGTAAGTTGTGCAATTTAAGTCCGTGCCAAAAAGAATGCCAGTAGTAACCTTGGGCTATCGTCAGGAATATATTCATTTAGATATCCCTATGTAGATTCTTTTGGTTTTAGAGGGATGTGTGAGCTTTTTAAAGGATTACAGAGTTTCCCCCACCTCTGTGCCAGCAGCAAAGGCTCCTGCTGTCATGGTGACGGAGGAGGTACAGGAGGAGCTGCTGGAGGCGTCCTCTGCCACCAAAAAGGCCTTTAACTCCTACCGCCGTGAGGCCGACCCCGAGGAGCACTTTGCCTCTTCCGATGGCCAAGCCAGCACTGGTGACAAGGGTCAGGATGACGGGGAGATGAGTGTCGTCATCGCCATCATGCAGCCCATCCTGCGCTTCCTGCAGTTGCTTTGTGAAAACCACAACCGTGATCTCCAGGTCAGCCATTGTCCTGGGGAGTCCGGCTCCCTGGCCCTCCACATTAGCTCATTGGTTATGTGCTTTGTGAACTGATGCACATTTAGATTTAAAACGGTAATACTGCTTGAATACATTCTCTGGGTACGATGGTAGGGTTCGTTCTGTCACACAAAAATGCAGCCATGTGGGTACAAATTGTTTCACTGGAAATAAAATTTTGTTTTGCCTAATGATTTCACCCTTATGGAGTATATGTTATGGTATTATCTGTTATTATACTGTATTATTGTGTAGCTGAAGCCCTCTATAGCAGATGAGTATCATAGATGAGTTTGTGCCCAGCTGCATGTTTTTTCATATTGTTCAGTTACTCACCCTGTGTCCTTGACATTGAACCAGGCCAGATTCATCCAACATTTAATGTCATGGGTTACTCTTTTCAGCTTACTACACAAGCCTCAGCATCATCACTGTATGAATTATCCTAATTTGTATTTCTTGGAATTAGGTTTGTTTTGCGATGATGTAGTATTGGTTTCTTTACTTACCCTTCAACTAGATTAAAATATTCAATAGGAATCTTCCAGTTTTTTGAATCTTAATGTTTTATTTTAGTTTTGAGAGTCATCCCTAACTCGAGGCACTACCATTTCCCAATTATAACCTGTTTTTAATTTAAAAAATGAAAAACAGTTGTAGTGCATTCCTCGATTTATTTTCGCAATCACAAAATGCAGAATGTGAGTGTTCTGAAATGCAAGGAGCTGTGTCAGTTCTTTAGGTTTAGTGTTTCAAGATAAGAAAACACATGGCTCAGTTTAGTATGAAACACATCCAAACCTTCTGTGACTTGTCAGAGAATCCCGGGACAAATCAGGAACCGTCCTAAAGTGGAAATCAATATGAAAGCCTTATGACCTGTATCTTTATCTGTGTGAATTAGACTAGGTCTTCCCCTATTGTTTGGTTTGATGTCCATACCGTGTGTTTTCTAGTATAGTACTCAGTCCAAGCTGCCACAGATATCTGGTGAGCTCACAGTGTTTCATGCGTCTTGCCCCCTTTACAGAACTTTCTGCGTTGCCAGAACAACAAGAACAACTACAACCTGGTGTGCGAGACACTGCAGTTCCTGGACTGCATCTGTGGTAGCACCACAGGAGGCCTGGGCCTGCTGGGCCTCTACATCAATGAGAAGAATGTGGCACTTATTAACCAGACCCTGGAGAGCCTGACAGAGTACTGCCAGGGTCCCTGTCATGAGAACCAGGTAGGCCATGTCCTCCATGTACTCCAGCAACTTTGAGTTGGGTAGAGGAATGTAAATTAGCCAAGAACACTGCAGTGGTGATATATCTGTATAGTGTGCTTAAAAGTTTTTTGCCATTTTACCTACAGTCGTATGGAAAAGTAGGTATACCTCATGAAAAATTGTCTCCTAACTTATAAAGACAACAAAAAAGTATCACATCTTCATTTCAACAGTACTGATAGAGAAATATTACAGAACAGAAAAAGTTACACTCCAAATCCACAGAATGCATTAGGAAGTCTCAGAGAACCCAAGGGTATCGTCAAGGGATCTGCAGGCAGCTCTTGCCACAGTCCATGTGAAAGTGCAGGAGTCAGCCATAAGAAAGAGACTATAAATTTGGCCTGCATGGGGTTTGGGCGGGGGGGGGGTCAGGGGTGGAGGAGCCAATGCTCTCAAAAAGGAAAATTAACTCAAGATTGAAATTTGCCATTGAACAGATCATGAGGAACAATGCATTTGCAGCAGTGGTGCTGGGCATGTCATGTTTGGTGGGGGAAAAAAGACACGGAATGTGGGAGACGAGCCTCATGCCAGCTGTGAAGCTTGGTGCTGGGAGTCTTTTAGTTTGATGCACTGTTGCAGCCTGAGTGGCTGGTCAGCTTGTCATCTTAGTGTCTATAATGGATTCAGCATCATACCATAGAGTGCTTGAGTAGAATGTGAGGCCACCTGTCACAAGCTGAAGCTGGGCCATAAGTGAGCAGGATAATAACACCAAACGCCATCAAACCAGGATTCAAAGGAGTGGCCCTGGTGATTACTTTGTTGCATAAATGATTTGGAATTGGCATTTTATTGTTTTTTGTTAGAGTATACCACACCTTATCAGAACTCTTCAAATGAAGATTAAATATTTGTCTTAATATGTTGAAAAAGACAAAAAATGTCACAAGGCTGTATTTATAAACAAACCCAGTGATCATACCTGCTTATTCAGTCCTTGCTTACAGCAGGCCTGAATCATATCTTACAGAGAACAGAACAAAGGATGTGGATGTAATGGCAGTCGATCGCAAAAGTAAATTTAACATTAGTCATTTTGAGGAATACATTCAACTGTTAAAATACCTGCAAGTGTTGTTTCCTGTGCGAGTTTAGGTTGCTCTTGGCCCAATTCTTCTGTTGGTGTAGTTCTTCTGTTGGTGCATGGTAATTTAGTCTTATTTTTTTCTTTCACTCAGCATAGCAAATTTTTTTTCCATAGCAAAAGAGTTGCCTGCGATCGAATATAAGAAATGTATTGGATGATACTACTTTAAATGCATTCTCTTTCCTTGCAGAATTGCATTGCCACTCACGAGTCAAATGGGATTGACATAATCATAGCCTTGATTCTGAATGACATCAACCCCCTGGGGAAAAAGAGAATGGATCTGGTGTTGGAGCTCAAAGTGAGTCTCCTGTGAAGTTGCTGATTGTCTGTCTTTACTTCCCCAGGTATAGTTACTAATGTCAAAGGCCATTCGGAGGCAAAACAGGTTTATGGAGCTCTCCAGACCTGACCAAAAAGCTTAGGGAGATGCAAGGCAATCAGTCGCATTGAATAAGCAACTGACAGAGAGATGAACAAGGCTAAAGTATAAAGCATGTGCAGCGTACCAGTAAGAACAGTATGCTAAATGGCATCTTTTTAATCAGGTGGTCTGTAATCTAGAAAATGTGATGATATTTCAATGCCAAAAAATTCCTCCACTTGTAATCACAGGAGATTCTCCATGTTTAGTCTGTAATGAAAAGTAAAATCCAGCTAATTTTAGGTACCTTTTACATGTTTGTTTGTGTTGGGTACAGTCTTGTCCTCAATACTGATGATTTATGCATAGTTGATTGATCAAGTGTTATGTCTTTCCTGCCTGTGCACCCATGCTCTGGATCTCTCTGCTCTCCACACCCTTGCTCTGGATCTCTCTGCTCTCCACACCCATGCTCTGGATCTCTCTGCTCTCCACACCCATGCTCTGGATCTCTCTGCTCTCCACACCCTTGCTCTTAATCTCTCTGCTCTACAGAACAATGCTTCCAAACTGCTGTTGGCCATTATGGAGAGTCGACATGACAGTGAGAACGCAGAGAGAATCCTTTATAATATGAGGCCCAAGGAGCTGGTGAGTTCAGGAGTAAAGTTCTCCATTACTGATTCTTCTTAGCTGGAGAAATGGATCTTCAAGATCTGCAGCGTCTCCACAGATCAAACAAAACATTCCTGATGTCATAACTTAAGGCCTTTAATTGTCTTGGGCAATATTTTAAATGTCTGTAAATGTGACATTCTGTGACGCTTTGAAGTGCATTTCATGGAGCCAGGCCAGCGGGGATTGATAAGTTTAAAGCAGTATCCATAAATCGATTTGTTAAATAATCGAATGACTTCAGCGGAGGTTCACATCCAAAGACGCCTGCTTTAGCTTGGTGACAGCAGGGACAATTTGCCCAATTTACAGGTGGAAGTAATCAAGAAGGCCTACATGCAAGGTGAGGTAGAGTTTGAGGATCCTGATAATGAGGAAAATGCTGAGGACCATGCTGCTTCACCTCGGAACGTCGGACACAATATATATATCCTCGCCCATCAGGTGTGTTAACTGCTCACGACTCAGCTCAGGTTTCTGGCCCACCCATTAAGCAGGAATATTCTATTTAGAAAGGCTACTGAACATACCGTTCTTGTACTGTTTAATGGCATTTACTGGGAGTAGCGCTTTTTTTTTTTTTTACTGCTTTGTGTTGTTTAAAGCGTAGATTCTGAAAAGTGCAATTCTCACGGAAGCTGCTTGAGTCATTAGTTTTTCAGTCCATCTCTGGTCCTGTGGACAAAAAAAAAATCAGAATTGTCCTGTCCCAAGAGGATGGTATGCATCCATAAATATTAGTGGTGGAAAAAGTGCCATTTGCTGTGGGTGTTTTGTGTACACGTGCTGATGGAAGATGTCTTTGTGTTTTTGGGATCATTTATTATACTCCCGAAAGTCCATATGCGGTGAACTCATAAAAATGCATGCAGAGACATTTTGTTCTTGTTCCTGATATGATTTATCTAACTATTTTTTTTGTATTTTATTGCATTACTTATTAGCAGATGTCTCCCTACCCCCATGCTTTATATTTCTTATATGCTTTATATTTGTGCCCTGTAGACAGATAACACACCTAACTTTTTTTACACAGCCTGTGTTTTAAACAGCCAATAGCTAAAAAAGCTGCTGGGTTTTTCCATCCACGGCCATAGAATTAAGTTTATACCCTACAAATGGTAACGAAACTGTACTGGTAGGTACATGTCCTCAGTTTGGCAGTAAAAGGGCTGCTAGACGGCTGTTACGTAGCAGTGTCATGACATAAGCTTGAAACAGCATTGCTGGTGTCAACGCTGGTCTTGGTTTTGAACCCTTCTCCCCACCCCCCCACCCACAGCTCGCACGCCACAATAGAGAACTGCAGGCCATGCTGAAGCCGGGTGGCTCGAATGGAGATGGAGATGAGGCCCTGGAGTTTTATGCCAAGCATACAGCTCAGATTGAGGTCAGTGTTGCTGCCCCCCCTGTGGGAAGCTCTGTTATGGCCCTGCTGCCGCAGAATTATAGCAGCCCCGATGTGGGAATCGCCTGATTCTCTTGAAAGCAATAGCGGTTCAGGCTTCCAGTCTGCTTCTCTGGATGAGACGGCACTAAGCTGCTGACCATCTCCACAAAGCGAAACTCGAGCTCATCTCAGTAATTCAATAGGCAGCAATTTTTTTTATTCGTCTTCAGGTCTGGAAACATTTTGACCTAAATCAACTTTTGTCTTATGTATGGCTGGTATTTTTTATACTCGTGAAACCTGCTGTATTCAGGGTATATAACAGCAAGACTAAAATTACCCTCTGAATAATTTAATTATTATTATTATTATTTTATGTACTGTAATGCATTCCTTCCACTAATGTATTTTAACATTAAACAGCCGAACCCGCATCTATGCCTTTTCTCTAGTATATCCTGGAAGCCGTTTCAGCAGTTCTTTGTCATGATACTCCGTCGTGAGTTTACAATAATTTGTTACATCTCTCAGGCCACTTAAGGGCAAACGTAAGACTTTCCTGCAGCGGACAGGGAGGCTTACTATGTCCCAGTAGGTGTCGTCTTAAATGCCGGGGTCTGTGTTCAGATTGTGCGGCAGGATCGCACCATGGAGGAAATAGTCTTTCCTGTGCCAAACATCTGTGAGTTCCTGACCAATGAGTCCAAGCTGCGAGTGTACTACACCACCGAGCGTGACGAACAGGGCAGCAAGATCAATGACTTCTTCCTCCGCGCTGAGGACCTCTTCAATGAGATGAACTGGCAGAAAAAGCTGCGAGGTACTGGCCTTCCACTAATCTGCATTGTTTTACGTTAGGAAAAATGGGGAGACCTTCAGATGGGGTATAGTATCAGCCACCGAGGACCCAGATACTGTAGTTCCTCACATACTCTTGTGGCGAGACACAGAGTGCAGCATTAAGACAGATTGTGCGCTTGAGGGTTTTCCCCCAGTTAGCAGAAAACATGTGGGAACAGCCAACTGAGCCGTGCCTCGCAGGATGCACAGAGATGCCACAGTGTCTGCGTGCACAGGTGTCCTACCTCATTCTTTGGTCTTTTCAGCACTTTTTCTTCTTTGTACATGGTCCTGCTGTGGATAAACCAATACAGCATGAAACATTGGGAGCACCCTTACCATCTCTTATGGCTGCTTAGCTGTTTTGTTTGTTCATTTCATATGGATAATGAAGATGTTTTCTTTTCTATAAGACATTGGCTGGTACAGGCACCTTCAAGCCATCTCCAGCGTCACATGCATCATCAATTCTACTTTCATGTTGGGTAATACTAAAACTAGAAAGAGGGCATAGTGGGTTCTGTTAAGGGAAATCTCAAGACCCGCAGCATGTCATGGGTGTGTATACGCACCTGCTCAGAAGTCTCAATGCAATAGTCTTAAGGTAATTTGTTCTTTCTGCTCTCACAGTGAATTCCAGCAATGGCAATAATTCTGTTAAGAATCACGACGTAGGGTATTCTTTAAAGAGGCGTCTTTAAAATTGACCAGGGAGGCCACGAGGTGATGCTCACCGCCTCAGAAATTCTCTCACAATGCATTTTGTCACTTTAATAATTGCCGTGTGCCTGGCAAATGTGACACTAGAGCATTTATGAATTGAGTTATTTATTTGTCTCTGCCGCGTCTAGCTTTTCTAAATCAGGGCCACCGTGCTTTTCCCCCCCCCCTCAATGGGAGCTTTTGCCGCTGTCAGTCAGTGGGAGGGAGTTTCCAGAGCCGCCTCGGCCTTTTCAGACACACGAAGGCACTGTATGAATCAGAACTGAGAGTCGCCGCACACACCCCGCTCCAGCGTCATCGCCGCACGCCAGAACACTGCCTTCTGTCTTACTCGAGAACCAAGAAAAAAAGTCCCCTTGTCTGTTTCCTCTTTTCCAATAAAGCCAAACTGAAAACGGTTTCCAAAATAGCACCCATTAAATTACACACAGACCCAATCAATCTGGGGGGGGGGGTGGTGGTGGTGGTGAAGGTGAGAGGTTTGCCAAGCGTTTCCCTAAACGCTAAAGCTGTTAAGGAGGTTTTTCTGGATCAAATGACCTGTGGTGATTATTGTCTTTTGGAAAAAGTAGAGAAGAAGCTTAAGCAAGATCTTTGTGCCCTTTCTTCATAGTAATATTGTTTTTCCACAAAATAATGCCATTCTTAATGCCATTTGAGTGTAGCAACTGTATATTGAGGGGAATTACTGAAAAGATGGATACGCTCCACTGTATTTATCTTGACTCAGTATATTTGATCACTACCTCATCTTTACTCTATAGTTTTAATGATTATTCCTTCACATCCAAGATTAACATGCAAAGTGTCATATGGGTCACTGGGTATATTCTTTGAGTCATGGATAATCGTGAGGAATACTTTACGACACAGACAACAGATCATCATAATTTTTTCCCCTTACATTCTACAGGTAAAAGCCAAGCCTACTCTTAAAGCTGAGGAAGATTGATTCCGTAGTTCAGTGGAGCCCAGCACACAAACGGAACGTGTGGTGCTGCAATGATAATGGTTGTCGGCTGTATTTATAGCGTGGACTTCACTGTCTTTGTGAGACATTGTTGGGAATCTCCACCACGCCGAACTGCTAGCGGTGTACAAAGGAGGAACGCGATATCCTTGGGAACTCTGCTCCAGCCGCTTTGACAGCCTTGCCTTTAATTGCAACAGTGAATAAATTCTTGACACCTGAATAGCAGGCTTTCATAGAAGGTATAAATTAGTTGCCCTCGGAAACGGGGCATGCCAACAGAATGTAAAGCATGAATGTCAGAGGATAAATGGACTAATTTGAGTCATAAATACTGTATGAAAATCATCTTTTTTTTATTTGTTTGTGGTTCTGCTATGAGGTATGCTCACATGGTAGTGATGCCACCTAGTAGCTGTTTGAGGATGGAGTAGCTAGGGAATGGCATGACGTCTGTTCTCCTCTCTCTATCCAGCCCAGCCATTTCTATACTGGTGTTCTCGCAACATGTCGTTCTGGAGCAACATCTCCTTCAATCTGGCTGTGCTCATGAACCTGCTGGTGGCTTTCTTTTACCCCCTGGAAGGCGTCCGTGGAGGTGAGTCCAAGCTAGGCCAAGGTGGTAACCAACAAATCCACATGAGCCACTTCATCATGAAGTTTAGCTATGCTAAACCCAAAATATTGTCTTGAGTCTTTGTCATGTGATTTTTTTTGCACTAATTAGGCCTGTCACACACAAATGCCAAGTTTTCATAAATATATATTTAATAGCCACTGCCCTAAGTTCTGCTTGAATGTAAAACTTGTGGAATGGTCTGTATTACCCTCTCAAGGACGTCCAGATAATTATAGTACAAGTGCAGGCTTTTCATGCCGGTAATATGAGTAAAGATGCACTTTCGATTTAAGAGAAAGTGATGAAGCCCCCTGTCACCTAACCTCCCTTGGTTCCCAGGGCCTGTCTCGTCGGCAGATGAAGAAGCATTTGTGGATAAAGATGTTAGGCTTTAATCGATTTGAAATGGCCTGCATGTTTGTTATGTACCAGATCACTTGATGGCCTTCTCATACTTTTGTGCATTGTGTTTTGAGAAGTAGCATTTAACTTATGTACTAGTTCAGCTAACAAATCCATTGGAGGTATAGGGATGTTTCCTCTTTTCAGGTACAGAACCGAGGGTCTTAAATGCCAGCTGTAAGTGCTTCAGAAGAGTCACCCTGTGACCTAAATGGTTCACAAGACAAGCTCCTCTGACTTACAGCTATAACCTATAAGAGCCAACAGAAATGGGGAAAAAAAGAGATATTTTAATTGTAATAAGACTTGAAAGGGTTACACGCGTATTGAGTCTATTCGTATAACCTGTCATGGTAATGCAGCGTTAAAGATGGTATCAGTGGTACGGTCAGTCATGTGTTGTGTTGCCTGTAAGAACATGACTTCTCAGAGAACCAGCACCATAGAGAGACTATTAGGCAGCTGCCTGCCGAGACACCTGGAGTGAATGTAGCTCCTCCTTCCCGCCTGCACACTGGCTGCTATCTGCTACTGCTGAGAAACCCCCCATCACAATAGGCGGCACTGCGATCCGACGGACTCCCTAACACCCAGCTTAGGGACACTGGGGTTTATATTAGTCAAATTGAAATGTACTCTACGTTTTTTGCATATGCATGGGATGCGTGAGAAGAATATGTAATAAAACCTGAAAGGGTATGCAGTGCTGTGTGGGGGGTTAGAGCCACAATAAATATCATCAGCGAGTCCCTAGTAGAGCAGCCCTCCCCGCCCACCGGCTCACTGTCACATGATGCCTCGGGTTAGCCGCGGTTCAGCCGGCCTGTTTATGTGCCCAGGGCCCGGCCTCTCGTGCAGGTTGCAGGAGTGAAGGAGCTGAAATTAGATAAGACTCCTGGAACTAGGTCAGTGTGTTCTGCCTGCTGCTGTGGAAGACTTGGGAGCGCCACACGTTTAACATGGATTACGCGGCAGCCTCCCCCACAGGCCGAGAGAATTCCGCTTCACACCCCCCACTCTCCCAATGCTGCTCTTCTCACATGTCAAACGGCTCACCAGCCATTTGCGAAGGCACTTTTTGGTGTCATTATAAAAATGGAAAAATGTGTATTAATCTAGATAAGATGACCAGCCAGCAGCAGTCCAGTTCATTGTACTTGTATCCCATGAACCTCCATGGAAACACGCGGTTACGAATGGGCTTATCGACACATCGCTTCCCCTCCGCCCCCCCTCAGTCACTTTTTATTGGGCAGGGTGGGTGGCGATCCACATTAACGTCAGCACGTAGAACCTGGGATCTCTCTCAACCCGTTTTCTATTAATCTTTCAGGAGCCGTGGGTATTTTTAGCCGCTGTTATGTAACTGGCACCTGTCATGTGATCTCCTCACTGAAAGGAAAGCAAAGAGGGAGGGGGGGGGTGCGGAATGTCAGGCAGGGAAAGCTAAGATGCCGTCTAGCAGTGGCTCTGTCTGGAGCCGCAGAGCCTACATCCAGCTGTCGTTCCTAATGCTGCTGCCAGTGACACCCCCTGCTTCCCTTAGGGCTGCGTGCGCAGACACACACACACACACACACACACACACACGCACGGATCCTAAAAAACACGTGGTCCTTACCACTCCTTTTGCCCCCTTTTTCGGCTTTGTGGTGGAACACGACACGGAAGGGCTTTTTCTTGGCAGCCCGTGAAATTTGAACCTGTCATTAATCCACAAATCGTCCGTGGATTTAGGGAACGGCAGGTAGGCTCATGTTAAAGCCTAACCAAAGTACAATGTACACAAATGCCACACTTTCCATGTTATGTAACCATTTCATTAATTTGTTTTTCCTTTTCAGTAAAGGTGTTTGTTTGGTAATGCAGCATGTAGCATAATGATTAGGGATCGATTCCGGTTCATGGCCGAGGAGTTGCCCCTATTACTGCCCCCTCAAGTACTTAACCTAAATTGCCCCCATAAAATATCCTCCTGTATCAATGGGTAAAATTAAGTCTCTTTGGGTGGAAATTGTCAGCTAAGTGTCTGAATGTACCACTGACTGCTTGGTTGGCTGCCTCTCCCTTTTGCCCCCAAGATCGCTAGTGAAGATACAGCAGGATCTGGTTTTGCAGGTTCAAACTGCAGGAAGTTGTAATTTTAGCTCTCTGGGAAGGTCTGAAAAATGTATAGGCACAGAGAATCACAAGACTTATCCCAACCTTTTTATTGGGACCTTTGCGAGTTTCTCGATGTGGCTTTGTGGCGTGCTCAGAGTGCACGAGAATAATGCTTCCTGCCCTGTCCTGTCCTGTCCTTTAGGTACTCTGGAGCCTCACCTGTCTGCCATGCTGTGGGTGGGCATGCTGGTGTCGCTGGCGATAGTCATAGCTCTGCCACAGCCCCATGGTGCCCGGGCTCTCATCGCCTCCACCATCCTACGCCTTATTTTCTCTGCGGGTCTGGAGCCCACACTCTTCCTGCTTGGGGCCTTTAATGTAAGTTTTTGTCCATCTGAATCTACCCGTCCTGTACACTAATATATAAAATAAATGTGTAACTCTTTTACAGTCTCGTCCGATCCCTGTCCCCCATGTGTCTGAGCCTCATGCGAGCTAAAGCTCCTCCCTTCCGTTTCTCACTCTTCCTTCTCACACTGCTTGTGAACATAACACCGAGCCCTATGTCACCCCGCCCATCCTTTGGCAACCACTTTTTCACCTCTGGTCAGGCAATAAGCCTATGTGAGATATTCATCAACAAAAGTCCTTCAGGCTAATGTCGGACAACCCAGAAGGCTGAAGCCTCATGGCATTTTAAGATTAGGATTTTGTTCTGTATCATGTTACCGGGTCTAGGTTTTCCTAGGTCTGTCATTGCACAGACCCTTGGCACTGAGTTGGTCTTACCCGAGTTCTTAGTCCTGTCAGCTCAAAGTGCTGCCTATGGTGGTTGACAAATTAGAATTTTTCTACTATTTTGACACTACTTCACTCCACTGGTTTTCACACTTACATCATGATCAACAATAACCAGCTGATTTAAATTAAATAGCAAGGAGTGTATTTGTGCCTATAGCTTATTTCCAGTGATAGATAGGATAAACATAGGCCTATACCCAGAATCAGGTGTACTTTAAGTATTTTCACAAATACAGGGAATTTGTCTCTAATTGTGAGTGTTCACATACTTGGGACAATGGTGCCATACAATTCCATTGATTATATATCAGTTATATATTCATTATATTATATAACTCTATACTGAATAGAACATAAAAACAGAAAGTCAGAAGACAAATACTCTTGTCTCACTTTAATTATAAGGCATGACGACCTTATTTGGTGGGCCGAGTAAATTTTGGGGGGTAAAAACAGAGCCAGGGGGGTTAAACGTCACAGGTGCAGAGGTGAGGGGGATCCCGCTCACTAAGGCTAAGTCTAGGCAGCATCAACAAGACGAGAATCGACCTTCACTGGTTCAGTGAATCAAACACATTAGGATTTGGCTTTAATATCGTCCTCCTCATGACTTCTGCCTTGTGCCAAAGGTGCCTGAATTATACCAGTCTTCCTACCATTTGGCTTTGGCTCTTTGTGCCTTTTTCATCCAGTGCTTTACATTTTGTTAAGGTTAATTGTGCTTGGTACTTGGTAAAGAAGAGCAAAGGAAAATGCCTTCTGTCTCTTCTAATGACTGTAGCAGAGAAAGAAATGTTATCTTTGGTTACTCATCCACTTACGTCTGTCACCTGAATGTCAATGGCCGCTAAGCAGTATCCTCAGAGGGGAGCTGTGTATGGTTGTGAGCTAGCCCAAGGCTTCACCGTGGGTCCATTTGTTACCTGAAGAGAGTTGAGGGGTTTAAGTCTAAGCTGTAATGTGTTGTACTTGGAAGGCACTCTCCATAGTTGACCTCCAGCTTCCGTTCAATGTGAAGTTGAAGCTAAAAAGGGTCATAATCCCTTTCCTACAGTAAAAAGTTTGAACAGTTCATAGCAGTGCTGTGTGATACGTTGGACTCGAGTGACGAAGGTGGAAAATGGCCTTCATGCGGTCACAGACTGGCCACTTTAGAGTGGGATGCTTGTAAAGCATCTCTAACGACTTGATACTCACGTCAAGCAGTGAGAACGTTTTTCTAGACACCATATTCAGAGGAAAAGATGGAGGATATTACACGTTTCAGTTCTCCATCAAAGAATTAACCGTCAATTAATGGTTATTTTAAGAGGTGGGAAAAGAGCAGCAGACTAGCTACATAAATCCCTATCTCCTATAGCTAATGGTTCTTCTATCTCCTCCTATCTCCTATAGCTAATGGTTCTCCTATCTCCTCCTATCTCCTATAGCTAATGATTCTCCTATCTCCTCCTATCTCCTATAGCTAATGATTTTCCTATCTCCTCCTATCTTCTATAGCTAATGATTCTCCTGTCTCCTCCTATCTCCTATAGCTAATGATTTTCCTATCTCCTCCTATCTCCTATAGCTAATGATTCTCCTATCTCCTCCTATCTCCTATAGCCAATGATTCTCCTATCTCCTCCTATCTCCTATAGCTAATGATTTTCCTATCTCCTCCTATCTCCTCCTATCTTCTATAGCTAATGATTCTCAGGTTTATTTTGGTACCATGTTTCACCTGCTGACCAGTCTGTGTTCTAGTCAGGAACTCAGAGAAGTGCTCATTATCCCATGCACCACTTTAAGCTCCATGTCAATATTGAATTTCTATTTTTTAGCTATATAACCTTATCTGAAAGTCCTTTGCATCTTTAGAGCATGTAGTACCAGCAGGTTGTTTACACTTGCGAAGTATCTAGCAAGCAGAAGTATTTACTACAAGTAGACTGCTAGGACATGCCTTGCAGCCTGTATGAATGGGGAGGACATGTCTTGTGACCAGAAATGTGATGAGGAGGTGCAGACCATGGTTAGGAGATACAAGCTGAATGTGTGAGGCAGGGTCACTTCTCTTTGTTGATAGTGGGTTTCAGGTGGACTGCAAGGGCAGAGGTTCCAGGTGTATATTCCAAAGTCCATAAGGGAGCAATTTCTAATGTACTTCTGTGACAGCCCACTAGGTGGCCACCTAGGGAGGCTGAAAACCATCTCGAAGATCCTGGATTTGGCCTACTGGGTTCAAATTGGGAGAGTATGTTAAGAGAATGATCACCTGCCAAAGATACTAGTCCCAGCTTATGAAACTGTGTAAGAGACAAATCACTTGCCAAAGGTACAAGTCCCAGCTTATGAAATTGTCAAGCATTGTTGCCCATTCCAGTACAAGAGTTTGGGCGCATGTTGGACATAGAAGTCATAGGCTGCTTTCCAAGAGTCTAGAAGCAGAATTAGTACGTTGGTGGGGGTTAGTTATTGTAGCAGTTAAATTTAACTTTTCCGTATAAGACAAGCTATAGTACCTAAAATTGCCTTCATGTTCACAGACCCTTCACAGAAGCAGATTTACCTAATAGGGAAACTCCATCATATATTGTCTCAGACATGTGCTCATTTCACATCTGTTATTTGGTGACATAACTGTGAACAGCTGGGTGTCATTCATAGCTTTAGAACAACATACCACCCACCAGTATTTTAGAGTGGGTCTGTCTCACTCTAAAGACGGCAGTGGTAGTCAGTGTTGAGTATAAGCAGATTCTGATTCTGCAAAAATTTTGCTTAGTGGGAGTCAACACAATGGCTTTCACCCTGTCTGAAGTGCATGCCCCAGATCCCAACCATAGTGCATACTCTGCACTTAAAGGGGCAGATACAGGCACGAGCACCTTTGCGTTATCTTCTGGTGTGTGGAATTCAGTAGAAGTAAATAGTTCATACATTACTCACTACAAAAACTGTGGATTACCTTCAATAACTGGGTTATGATTTCTGCTGTTGAGAGAATACCATTCACTCCCATTATATTCGAGAGAAGACATTTCTACGGCCAATATCTCCAAAACTAGGCATCTCCCAGCAGAACGACCTAGATGGATAGATACCACTAAGGTCCCTCTAAAACATATCTTTTCTACAGGACAGAATAAAATAGAAATTTAAATTGAACTAAAATTATGGTCACATTTTTATATAATAAAGGCATAGGGCTTCTACTAATAATTAAATATTAATGTAACCCTGGCCATGTGCTGGATCACTGCAGTGGACAGGGCAGGCCAGGCCTGGGACCCTTCGATCGAGGAGCTCTGCGTTGTTTTGGTATGTTGGTGAGGTCTCACAGTGTGGTGAGGAGGGTGCTGGCCCCAGTACAGCAGCAGTGACCTCAGTGACGGCCTAACTTCAGGTACTCTGACCCAGCAGGAAGTACAAAATGATGAGAGAGGTGAGTGATGGTGAATACAGTCTGGAGGTAAATATGACTTAACTAAATAAAGCTTGCTATATTAAAAAAAAGGTTTTAACGTTTTTACTTAAAGAAAAAATAACTAAATGAAAAACAAGCAAACAAACTGTAGTTTGTATTAAAGATTCTCTCTCCCTGTCCAATAAAGGGAATAAGGAATTGGCAAATCTTCTCCCTTCACAGACACAGCTTGGCCTTTTATAAGAGTCACAAATTAAACTTTTCATTGTTGACTACACTAAATATGGGCAAATACATACACATTATCATAAGTAATATTTAACCAGTTACTAGCTTAGTTATACTCATTTGCCCCAGAAGAACTCACTGCTAATTAATTTACCACCGCAGGTATCATATCTGTATAGATATAGGCCTATATAATAAACATATTACATTTAATCATTTTTTTCCTTTTATGAACCAAATAAACTTCTTCCCAGCTCATTACCAAACATGCTATAACATATAAACATACAAATGGCTTAGTTTCAGTCCCCTATGAGTCTGATGAGGCAGGAGCCATATTTTAGCTCCCAAACAGACACAAAAGAAAGCAGGTTTGTGATAAAAGACTTTTCTTCCTGTGGTCTGGAAGCATAATGGCCGCCAAAAACAAACATAAGACCAGTTGTGAGCTTAGTAAATAATATGAATTTGATAAATCAAAATGAATTAACTCACTCTTCTACATTAATGAATTGGATTTTACCAATGCAAAGATATTACAAACCATGTATTGTGAGTTCATCCCAAATATTATCCAGTTTACGCTTTTTTAATTGGGGCAATCCCATTGTGAACTCTTATTCCAGGGCCCAGATGCAAATCAGTGAATCGTTACAACCCCTAGTATGGAGCGGTGACCATCTCCTACATAAAGCTGGTAGTATATGGCTAATTCAGCCATAAAAAAGGAAAGAACATGGCAAAGTTCTGGGGAGGTTCTGACATGAGGTGGATCCTGATTTGCTAATACTAAGTCATGGCAGTGGCAATATTATGAGAGGATTAGCCTTCATGTTTGGTATTACTGTAGACAATGCTACTATATGGATTCCACACATCCATGGACCTTAGTGAGGCCAGCCTTATTTGGTTGCTCTCATTATGGTAAGTGTCCTCACTCAGCATACAGCCTAGTGTCTAAAGTGACGAAATGATACCACTTGGGTTCCTACCGTTGGGTTTGGGCCTGTAGTGGTGCGCTTTGCTTTGTGGATCTTTGGTGCATTAAGGAGGAACTCTGATTCAAAGCGTGCCTTTTTGATCTTATGGGTCGTATTTTTCGGATACTAATTGTGCATAAAGGGCCATAAAACGCCTTTTTTGTTCATCATTGGGTCCTCATTTTCTCTATTATCACTGTAGTATAGCTAAGGAAGCGTTTAAAAAGGGCATCCAAACAGGGACTTGATTCTTTGGGTTTTTCTGTGATTTTTCATTCATTTATCAATGAATTGTTATGAGCTAATATCAGCTTTCACAGTGGGCTCATTTCTAACCAGTAACAAAGAGGTGAGAGGCATAATTCTAGGCTTTAATGTGCTGCACTTGTAAGACTAGCAATTTCTAACTATCAGAGTTGGAGAGAAGCTGGGTATTCTGATGGGGGCAAGTACAGGTGAAAAAATCATCCTTTGTTCAGACATGGTGTGTTTTTTTATCATACAAATATGAAAACTGCCTTTAGCAGTCTGCCTTGTGAATGGATCCAGTTTCTGTGGTGAGCCGAGCTGTCTTGTTTATAGCGCAGGTGAATTACCGCACCCCGCTTACTTAATTATAAATAGGTCAATAAACTGGTGCACAGTTAAAGGTGATAAGTTCAGAAATGCATATTGTCATTAAAAAAGTGAAAAGAGCTTTGCTCTGCTTTTAAACCTGAGTTTTCATATTTTCCCCCAGTAGCACGAGGCATCTATAACAAAAGTTCCATACGTTGACTTTGACAAACTCTATGTGCTCGTCTTAAATGTTGTATAGCGGCCCTACATGCAAGTCATCGTTCAGGCATAGTAACAGGTGGCTGCCGGTAGCTGAGGCTTGAGGCAGCTACTAAGATACCTCCCAGGCAGGCGGTGGCAGCATCCCACTGAAAGCATTGCAGATGGAACCACGAGGGGTGTGGCTCTCCTGACCGCATTCATCTCTTCATTAGGCAATAAGTACAGAAACGGCAACTGTGTGTCAGTAACAAATTTATCACCGTCTTGAAATTGTCTTGATCCTGTCATCCAGTTTTAGTAAATGAATAGAAAAAATACTACAGGTTCTTTAAGGAAATGACAGTGACAATTGGTAGAATTGGCCATTTGGTGTGGCTTTCGTATAAAAGCATTTTATTTAGTTGATGCTTTTATACAAAGCAACATATTTCTGATTCTCAGACAGTCCCTTGAGCAATTGGGGGTTAAGGGCCTTGCTCATTGGCCCAGAATAAGATTTGGGTCTCCCACTGTCTGATCACAGACACCGTTCACCGACCACAAACTACCCCTGTTAAACCTCTCAGTATATTCTTATAGACTGGCAGCATCCATTATGACAAGATGAGAGAGGCCAGAGTCTATGAACCCGTGTTTTGTGTTCCCCCTGTAGGTTTGCAATAAAATAATCTTCCTGATGAGCTTTGTGGGAAACAGAGGTACCTTCACCAGGGGTTACAAGGCCATGGTGCTTGACATGGAATTCCTCTACCATCTGCTGTACTTGGTCATCTGCAGCCTGGGAGTGTTTGTGCATGTTTTCTTCTACAGTTTATTGGTGAGTCTTCACAGATCTTCATGTCTTGCATGTATTTTGTAATGTTATTTCTATATATATATATATATGTATGTGTGTGTGTGTGTGTGTGTGTGTGCGCATATATATATATATATATATATATATATATAAAATATACACACACACACACCCTTCTTTCTCCCCATGAGATACACAGACATATTAATAGGGACCGTCTTCCAAACAGACCCTTTGATTTAAACCACAGACCCTAGAGGACTGATGCCCTACTGAGCTATAGGGCTATAGTGAAGACATGGTGCTTATGATCTGTCATTTTGAATGGTGTGTGTGTGTTTCTGTTTTGATACTGTAGTGCTCTTAAGAGATAATTTGATGTCTTTTATTAATTTTGAAATTCAAAGATCATTAGATTGTTTTTTGTTTTTTTTTTGAACATTTCACTCTTGCATTTTATGTAAAGTCACCTACTTTTACTAGTTTTTTACTGGACTGTCCACTAAAGTATTGTAGCCGATTTTATAAAGCTGAACTACGATGTGATGTTCAAAAGGGTAGACAGTTAAATTCACTGTCTAGTCTTTCACCATTCTTGCTGTCTAGTCTCACTGTCAACATTTCCTCTTTCCCAAGAAATCAGTTTTGCGACATAATTAAAATGTATATTTGCAAGTTAAAGGGCTTTTTGTCAGAAATGCTATATGTATTAGCTTCTGTGTCTCTCTGGTCCTTTTTGTGTATTTCTTGAGTATTGTAGCAAAGTGATCGCTAACTCTGGATCCTTCAAGCAACATCTCTATTGTCATTTGTTTGTCTTATTAGTTTGGCTTTTTCAGTGTCTTGTTTTTAGATGGTCTTTCAGCTGGTAATATACACTTGTCTCAATTTGTACCATTCTACAGCTCTTCGACCTTGTCTACAGAGAGGAGACCCTTCTAAACGTCATTAAAAGTGTAACACGTAATGGACGTTCTATAGTCCTGACTGCAGTCCTTGCCCTCATCCTGGTCTATCTCTTCTCCATTGTTGGGTACATATTTTTCAAAGACGACTTCATCCTGGAGGTGGACAGAATACCAAATACAACTGTGGGTAAGGACTTCCATGCCGGAATGGCCTGTAGCTGCGCTCAGCGGGCACCTCTACATCATCAGGCTTAACTGACAGATTCAGCTCAGCCCACGTCTCCGATGGCTGAGTTCTTGTTGGTCTATGAGGAGTGAATGGCTGATGCTCTGGCCACACCGTGGGTGAAATGCCAAAGCCAAACTGCTGTGCTGGCCAGATCCACTGTCTTCATATTCATGTACATCTTTTTGCGACAGCTGTGGGAGACTTTCCCTTCACAGCCTGTTTTATATTTGCGATTAACAGAAAGCAGCGCAAGCATGGCGGGTGAGTTCCTGTCTACTGAAGTGTGCAGGACAGACAACGGGGGGAACTGCTCTGTGGAAAGCGCTCTAGAAGGTGTGCTCCCCCACTCGGTTACATGCAGAGCTCTCAGGATCGCTGTGGTGTGAGTGGCTGAGACATTAAATTTAGGGCAAGATGGCTGGGTCGGGTGGGTCGGCTCTCCGTCAGCCTCTAGCGTTTCTAGGGCCTTGGCATTTGTATGTTCATTTATACATTTAGGGAGCAGTACCCAGTGTGAATGTCCTGTACTGTATAGTGCATGGTGGAGTAATTTACCTAAAAATAGAGTAGCAGTTAAACATGACATCCTCACATAGCTATGCCATAACAATAACCTGTACATTAATCAGTAGAGGCATGTAGTAAGATAATATGCCTATTAAAGCTGCCATGTATTCATTCATGCTCGGTTAATTGGTTAGTCAGTTGAGCACAACATTAGTACATTACAGGTTAGATGGGTTTCAGGTCACCTTGAAAAATGTCAGGAATTCAAAAGTGTGTGTGGTTCATGTATATATTACATTGTCCCCACATGTATATATTACATTGTCCCCACATGTATATATTACATTGTCCCCACATGTATATATTACACCAAATGTCCCCACAATGTGATAAAAACTTCTTATTTTGACGTTGTGGCGGATCACCTTTTTGCCTAGATTATTCCACCAAAGAGAGACTGGGCTCAAAAACAGGCTTATGTCTGACCTTTAAAGAAGGGTACAGCAGTCTGGGACTTGTAGATGCAGATCACACAGATCCTGGTTTAATGAGGCTCCGTAGGGTAGAGCCACACATCTCAGTCCAGAAAGCTGACACCGGAGTTATGAACTTGATCTGGGCGTCAACTGGTACCCAGTCAAGAGAGACTAGGAAAAGACACAGGAAGTTGGTGAAAGACAAATTGTGCAACACCATTCTGGAGTGGTGTGATGGTGCATGCTGGTAGTCTGGCCTTGAGGCAGCTGCAGCTGACCAAATGATAGATTATGCCCTGTTAATTCTTTATGCATTGATTATGCCCATCAAGAATTAAAATGCTTAACTGGGCTACATTAGCTGCTCCTACACCATTGAACGCCAAGGTTTGGCATCACTTTATAAACCTACCTCTCTTCACAGATTGTTTTGGCTTTTTTGGCACTTGGAACTGAAGGTGATCTCTGTCCTTAGAGTCTTCTGAGGACCTTCCGGAGGATAAGGAGCGCACGTGTGACTCCCTACTCATGTGCATCGTCACCGTCCTGAGCCATGGCTTGCGTAGTGGGGGAGGAGTCGGGGACGTCCTACGCAAGCCTTCCAAAGAGGTACATCAGGGGACAGGACAGAGCTTGGGCAACTTGGTGACAGCACTAATGTCAGGGTCGTTTGGCCCACTGGGAAAAAGTGATTGCATGTAAATGTGATAATTCCCTTGAACTTTGAAGGTGGTCACACCAAAAGCGAACATACTGCATATTGAGGTATGGTAGCTATTCGTAAACACGGCACCTGCAGTGGTATTTTAAAACGGGTTCCAGAAACCCAAAGTAACTAAAACAGTCTTCGGGTTTAAATACCGATAGCAGTTGTATGACTGTATCCTCTACCTGACTATAATAGCGCTTCAGGTCTTTAATATAGGGTTAAACCTGCAGAATTAGTTGTCTATAAGACCATCTTATCCATGTTTAAATACATTTTTCATTTCAGAAAGATGTTTATTATTATTGTTTATTGTTTTAAGTTTTTTTAGGGGAAGGTAAGGAAAGGAAGTCTATAGTTGGATAATTGTGGATGCAAGTTTGGCTTTAAGCAATGTCTGCTAGATGAGTTATGTACAAAACTTCATAAAAGGGGGTGTTAATTGTATGGATGGTAAGTTTGTCTTACAAGTTGCAGAAAGGATGCTGAAATTGTATGTACACACATTTTGTTTTAAGCTTTTCATTACAATTGTGGGTTGGCTCTCAAGTCTTATCAGCTCCTGTTAAAGAAGTCCATGCAGTCATTAATCTTTATTCTTAACAATCTTATCTTTAGTGTTCGGGTTTAAAAGGAAGTGAGGGTTGTTGCTTTTTGTTGGAAACGAGAACAAATATTTTAATAATGAGCATTTAACAATAGTGTTATTCAGTAATGTTGACTTTGATTTGAATTGTGTAATTTAAAATAACATGCAGAAAGCCCCTTAGTTGGACATCATAATTCTAGTCTAGTGATATTAGCTGTTTTCAGTTACATTACTTTTGTTCATTTTTATTCTGTACCCCTCCATTTAGGACAGACATGACCATGTCTTATAAAAGCCAAGGAAATGCTAATAATCACCCCAGTGAACACATTCCATGCTTTTGGAAGACCTCTTGTTCATATAAAGCAGGGGTGTCAAACTCCAGTCCTGGAGGGCCGGAGCCCTGCACATTTTTGGGTTTACCCTCATTTACAGGTATCACACCTGATTCAACTCCACACAGCTCTTCAGCTCAATCGTTTATGGTGGAACAGGGAAAGAACTAAACTACACAGGGCACCGGCCCTCCAGGAATGGAGTCTGACACCTGTGATATAGAGTAAGCCAGAAGACTACACACAGCATATAAGAAAAGGGATGCGAGGGAGAGGATAATTCTATTGCTGAGCTGGCATACTATAGGCAGATAGAGATACCAGTTCACCTAACTGCATGATTTTGACTGTGGTTGGATACATCAGCCTTGGTGTACACTGAAAGTCCATACTAACCCAGGGAGAGAATGCACGCTCCCGTCACATAGTCAGGGTGAATTCACAGCCTCGGAGCTGCGAGGCTATGAGTCACTATATCTCCGTAACCTGCCTTGAGGATTTATCTACGTCATCATGGAGTTAATTTTTAATGCTTTAATTTGTTGGGTCTTTATATTATGACTGCCTGGTGGATAACCAAGACAGAGGCTTTGTAGGTAGGAAAGGGTTAATTCAACTTCTGGGAGGCATCTTACAGAAATCACTGAATTATTATAGGTTAGAATAACTCATAACTTCAGAGTATAAGCGGCAAGATGTATATCAGGATATATAAATTCTATTCAATTGGGTGCACAAACAGGCAAGTCTCATAATCCTGTTTTAGATCTACTACTCAGTCTACTGAGACATTATCTAAGTGT
>JAODKN010000104.1:25456890-25483059 GCA_026774425.1 Petrocephalus zakoni | reverse complement strand
TCACTTGGTTTAACGGGGTGGGGGCCCTGGGATGGGGTTTTTCCCCCCGTCGGTTTTCCTGCATGTTACAAATATCGGGGTGAAAAAAACCCCCCCCCCCCCCCCCCCCCGGTAAACAGCCTTGTTTGGAGTGTGGAGCTGTCCGCCAGCAGTGCCAGTCAGTGGCACGCGCTGTCGTGTCACGCCGGAAATGACTGCTGTGTTCTGCGAAAAGGATGTGTGAAATAAAACTGCAAGCGTCGTGTCCTGTCAATTTTTCCAGATGACTGAGCAAAGGAAGCAAAAGCAGCGCATCGGGCTCCTGGGCCACCCGGGGAACATGAACGTGAATCCCCAGCAGCCGGCGTGAGGGTGGCTCCGCTTCGGGCAGAACCGTTAGCTGTGCCGACGTCGCACTTTTCTGCTACGAGTGTGTCTGAATGTGCGGCCGACACACCGGGGCTCTGAAGCCCAGGCAGAAACATCTAGCCATTAGTTAGGGTGTTTCAGGCGACTTAACGTTACCTTCCAGTGTAAATCGCCATTTACCCTTGTCCTATCTCTGTCTTGTTCAGATTGTTGCAGAAGTGGTTGGGTTTCAATGACGTGGCCTTTACTGGGTGAACTTGAAATGCGGCAATGCCGTATAGGACAGAGACTAACAGAATGGAACACTGATCATGAAGTTTCGATGTATGAATGAGACCATTTTTTGCCAGAGGGGAGAACAGTATTTAATGTCTTATTTTTGTATGTGCAATATGGATACTGTAATATGCAACCACATTGATGTATAATATTTGATTGTGTCAAAAAAAGGATTCTTATCTTAAAATGAGTCTTAAAAGGAGTCTTATTTAATGATCCTGAAGTAAAGGGTGAGGTTGTTTCAGTCAGAGTAATGTTTGGTACACCTCTTCCCTTACAAAGAACATTAACCCCACAGGCTTTGCATGAATGGACCTCGCTGGTTATTTATATATAATCTCTCTTCAGAGCAATATGAAGTGAGACCTAAATGTTCATGAAATTTCACAAGTGCTTTGTTCATTTGTATATGGTCTGAGAGCAATACATGCAATCTATTTTTCTGGAAAAAGAAATCTTACATGTTTGTGATTCCTCTTTATTATTAACCTATTTTATGACACATGGTGTGTAATATTTTTAGGACGGTAGCACTAAAATCACCAAATGTCCACACTTTCCCACAAATGTCCACAGAAAGCTGGCAGATTTGGAGTCCCTTTAGTCTTCGTTTTAGCGTCCGCACATCCAGATATCGCCATCATTCCTCCGTGAGGTCTGTGACCTTACCACAGCTGTCAGTCATCATTTCTCTCCCTTCAAGAGTGTATCTGTGCACCTTATACTATAGATGGGAGTTCATGTATAATGAAGTTTTCCTTTAAAAAATGTCAAGATTTGTATTAAGGGCCAACTTTTTAAATAATGGGCATCAAGCCAAATAGAAATATTCTGAGTAAAATAAATTATTTGAATCTAGTTAGGACTATATATTCATTTAATAAAATATCTTTAATAAAGAGTGTGTCTTTCACGAAGCTCCACTGTTTTTTGTGACTTATTTTGGAAGCTGGGTATTCAACTTTGAACAGAACTGCAGTATCTTTGTTTAACCAACAGCCACTTTGCATTTGAGAATCAGACTGATAAGTAATATTGTGAATTTCTTTTAATCAGAAAATCTGTCTGTAATCAGAACAAGCAATAGTGCACAAAAAATAAAGGACTAATGGGGATATCAGCATCTGTTTATGCATATGGTTGTTTGTCATTATCAGCCAGTCTAACATAATTGGAACAAATGGAACTGGATCTTTTGGACATTTTACATACGTATGCAAATTGGCATTTTAATATGAAAGGAGACTGAAATTGCTTGGGAATTGACTTTTTAAACCTCTGGCAGCTAGAATGCAGGGTTTAGAGTTGAATGAGTCACTGAATATTCAATATGCTATCCCACTGAAATGCTCATTACTTATCTGTTTACACATGTATTGTGTGGAGACCTCACCCCTTTCAAAATCTCATGTAAGTCTTGGAATCAGCTGCTGAGTAGGATAGACCAGACCTTTTCCAGGGACACAGATTGCAGCTGAAGCCAGCTGGGAGATATAATTCCTCAAGTGTGTCCTGGGTCTTCTGTGGGGCATCTGCCGTGTGTGATCTTCCGAGAGCAACTCCTCTAAGACCCGTCCAGGTGGCATTTCTTTGGCACTTGAGCTGGCTCCTCTCAATGCAAAGGAACAATGGGTCCATTTTGACGTTCCTCCATCCCTTCATGAATGATGACAATAGTATGCTGGAGGGGTCTGCCCGTCTTAAGGATACAAGGTGCCATCTCATCTGGAGCTTGATCAACAGGGCTGTAGATGGAGACCAGACAATCTAAGATAAAAAAAAATTTAAAAGTAAATGAGCAATACTAAGAAGAAAGTCTACCCTGCCCAGAAACAGGTTGTGAGGACCAAATCCAAGAGGTAGTGTTTGAGGCAAGTGTCTGTCGGCCAGGCTACCCATGTAGCACAGTTGGGTTCAGCCAGAAATGGCTACATGTAGCCATCTTCTGAGCTCAAAACCAGCAAGATGATAGGTGGTGGTCAGGTGTGGTGCCACTAGGTGGCAGGCTTCAGTATGAAGGATCCAGAACATACATTGATAGGACTTCACACACTGCATGCCAACAAGTAAATGGAGATGTGCAACAATATAGAGCAGTGTTTCCCAACCCAGTCCTCGGGGAACACCGGACAGCCCATGTTTTCCTCCCAACTCCCAGCCAATCAGGAACACCGAATACCTGGCACAGATGTGCTGGAAAACACTGAGATAGAGAACAACACCAGATGAGTGTAAACATTAACAAAGTGTAGGAACTGCCAGTGACTTGGAGATTGGTGGGTGTGATTCGTCAAAATTAAACTAATAAACTGACCTCTCACCTGCCCATGAGCCCATGTTGTAGAGAAATTCCTATGAAGCAGGTTCTTCTGTTTAAAAAAAGTCTGCCCATGACTTCTTCTGGTGTCTGTAGAACCAGGCCAGGGGTGAAGGCAAACTCCTCCCTGATCATGAGCAAATTTAGTTTCCAATGAAGCAAAAAAGCAGGCCATTATTTAAATATGAAAAAAATATATATGTTTCTCACAATTTGGTAAATCTAGGGCGGCTTGTTCTTTATGTTTTGAGAAATGGTTCATTGTGTTACTGAAGGATGGATGTAACACACACCAGAAGGGAGCTTCATTGCTAAGGGTGACCAT
Source organism: Petrocephalus zakoni (assembly GCA_026774425.1). Lineage (NCBI taxonomy): Eukaryota > Metazoa > Chordata > Actinopteri > Osteoglossiformes > Mormyridae > Petrocephalus > Petrocephalus zakoni. The sequence continues at coordinate 25,479,790 of JAODKN010000104.1, read as the reverse complement.
GGAGAGATGAGTTTGGTCAGACAGATCTGCTGCAAATCAGTCACACTGCATGTTAATGTTTTATCCCAATGTCTGTCCTAAATTTTTAATTCAGCTGATTTTTCCGAGTTCATCTGTCCCCTATGGGCAGAAATCTGACAGCATTACATCTGAGACTAATACAAATTATTGTTCACATAAGACAACAACTGTTACTTGTCACCTTACGTGGAACAGAATGGGATCAGTGGACAGGCCAGCACTGTAGTACAGCCCCAAGGTGACAGACTGGTGTCGTGCACAAACTGCTTGGGTTGAGTTGCCTGTCACCCTTGCCTTCAAAGCTTGAGGAAGGAAGGAACAGCTTTTAAAAAGCCAGACACGCAGGCGGTGGCGATGTTACCTCAGAACCCCCTCTGAAATCCCCTGGTGTCTGCTGACACCAGAATGAAACCTCTTGGTGTGTCTGTGATGTGAAACGATTGCAGCAGGGAACTGTGCCTGTCAGGTACACTACCGCGGCCTGGCCTGCAGCTGCACAGGAAGAAGCTGATGATGTAAGAAAATGGCCCAGTCAAATGAAGACTGTGCCAGTGCTGGCATATAATGCAGAACCATCTTCCTCGGTGGATACCCCGGTAAACAATCCATCTGTTACTCATGTATGGATTGTGATAGTCTTGAAGCATAAGGTGTTCTGCACTGACTGACCTGCAGCTGACTCTCACATACAGGAGCAGCAAATGGCATATACCATGAAACTAGAAACCGAAAACGTACTTGTTGTCTTTTCCTGGCCACAGATGTAAAATAAGCAAGGAGATGGATCAGACTAGTCTATTTGTGTATTTTACATGCAGGTGATACATTTAACTGCCCAACCCCTGGACAGCCTTGATGCTATCTACTTTTTCATCATGGGTGTCTATCCCCTGCAGTGTTTGGCACAAATATCCTGGTCCTGTGTCCTGGAAATAGCCATCTTTGAATTGACATATTTCCAGACCATACATATCTCACACATGCAAAACATCATATACAGCTTATACTTTTTTCCGCCATAGATATTCAGTTGAGTCCCAGTTTTAAGTTCCATTCCTAAATCATTATAGTCATGTGTCTTTAGTAAAGCGCTGACATACAAAAATAGCAAGGTCGTTACTTAAATATGGAACATTTGGCTCATTAAAAGTGCTGCGCATGGCTTTAAATCTTAATATCAGGTGGAGGTACAGTCATTTCAAATCACACAAGTTTGTGCCCCTGGTTGCAACCTTGTACCCTACTTAGCCTTCTTCTTAACCGCCCACACTTCGCCCAGGTAAATATAGTTTTGCTTTTTTTATGTAAAAAAAAAGACTACAATATCTGACGAGTTTTCCAATACCGTAAAAACTGGTGTAACAATAAACTAATTAACAATAAAACGTCCAAAATCATAAAATGATCGCAGTCGTCTGCGCCAGATATAAAAATAAATGTTTAAAGTCTCAGTGCGTCACACAGTCAAACAATTTTACTTTTATTAGTAAGACAACTAGACAATAACACTTATGTGTTCGCATTACCTCATAGCCTAATTACGCACAGCTCGTCTTATGCCGGTTAGAAAACATTTTTATACAAATAAAACTATATATTTAATTTTTATCTAATTTTAAACTTAAAATGTGCCTGCTAAACTAATTCTTTCATCCAGTGCTGTGTCGCGGGTGATAAAAATAGATTTTCATCAAGTTTTACTTATTGTACCGGAATCGTGTATAACATCAAGATTTACTTCTCTAAGCTTTAACAGAAGTACAATCCTGACTGGAGCCGGTTGCTACAGAAACGTATATAAGTACAAACAGGATATGCTACATGTTTATTTCGGCCCCATATGCCTTTTCCTTTTGGCAAAGTGCGCCGTAGTGATATCACGGGGGTGCATAAAAATGGACGACGCCGTTTTCTCGTCCTCCAGACGCTCGCATTGCTTTCTCTCAGTCTGCAGTCACCGCCAGAATTATTTAAATACATTATACATTTAGCGCAATGCCAAGGAGTACATTTCTTGGTGCCGTTTTCCCGTTTTACGCTGCGCGTTATTTTTCTGCTACTTGTCCGATTGCCAAATAGTTACCAAATCTGAATAATGCTTAAAGGATTCGCGTCGAGTTTAAATTTTGGGTAGTATATATTTTCTGGCGTAAAATGGGCAAGACAGATAATATCTAGTTAGCAGTTTTTGTTTTCTTTTTAATGACGAATACCGCCTATCTGAACATTTGGGGCGCCGTCGCGCCGGCTCGCGAAACCCGCGACATCCTGCGCTACCTCCGCGCGCGCCATTGGCTGCCACACTTCGGATTGGCGCGCGCTGGGGGGGGGGAGCGCGCGCTGGCGCGGGCGGGGGCCGCGGGGAGGCGCCGCCGCTAGGGCAGCCCGGGCGCGTGGAGGACCATGCGGAGATCAACGTGACCGGCGGCGCCCATCGCGCGCCGCTCCGCCACACACGCCCTACCGGGCGTGTGCACGTGGGCAGACGGGTGCACGGGCTGCCGGCGGAGTAACGTGGCGGTTACGCTTACGCCGGCGAGCCGGCAGACTGCGGCTGGCACCGGGTCTCCGGGGAGCGCTCCTTCTGTGGCGTCTTTCCGGGGGAGGCGTCGCTGCCATGCAAAGCAAGCGGGCATTTCGCACAGCTTTTTATTCCGTTTCAATCGACGCTAGTAACGTTTGCAGCTGTGATACAGTCAGCAAGCCATATGTGGCCGAAGTCAGTAAAGTAATATAAAGACTTCCCTTGCTAAACGAATCGAAACATTGAAATATTTAAAGGCACTATAATATATATATATAGTAGCCTTTCAGTTTATGGAGGCTTACCCTCGGATTTTTGCGATCAACCGCTTATTTGCGTATTTTTTTATTTTTATTTTTTTTACATAAAGATAAGAAAAATGCTATATGCACTCAGTATAAAACTGGAAATCACCTGCGCTAAATATTACATCACATACCTTTTCTTTTTTTTTATTGAAGCCACTGCTTGTAAATGAAAATAGCTTCATTACTTTTGATATGAATTAGTTGATGTAAGTGTAACGTTAAAGTAACTAGTAATGGGGCACAGTAAGTAGTCGATAATTTGAGCCCTCGGCTCAGTAATGTCAACTTATTAGAGGATGATAATAGCCGAGCAGGATTTTGGTCTGACTGTGTGATTGCAGGACTCCTATATGCATTCTGAGTAGGGAAAGCTTGAAACTGCGGGCGATGTAGAAATCTGATAATTGGCCAAGTAGCCATAACTAGCCCAGCCCAGGAACCATCCGCCTTCAGATAGCATCGCACAAGCTGCAAAGCCAGGAATAAACACTGCGTTTCGGTCTTTAACAACTGATGGTGTCGTTCGGTTCACGAATTTCATTGTAACTAATGCGCTTTACTTGTGAATTACGACCCATCCATGCCATTAGCGAGATAAAACTTCCTAGATGTGTATTTTATTTCTCCAAATGTAATTAAATTGCCAGTGGCGTTTATTACTCGGTCCGTTACGTTTTCGTGTTTCAGCCCCAAGTTCTGCCTTCAAACCCGTTCGTCCTCCTCCTCCTCAGTTATTTGTATTTATACTTAGTAAATGATTGTATATGACACGTGCAGATCTTTAAGGGATATTTTGTAATCAGCCCAGCGTACCGATCTGTACTATGTACTGGAACCCCCCCTCTCCCCCCTCGCCCCCCCCAGCCCTCTCCGTAAGGCACTAAACATGGGCTCCCGCACGTTTCGCATGGCCCCGGGCTTTGGGGGAGCGTGGTGGTACACGGGACGGGAGCCGCCCGCACAGCCGGGGCGCCGGGGACTGCGCTCCTTTGATCGGGGAGCGCCGTCCGACACGTGAGGCTCATGTGACGGAGGCAGGTCAGCCCGAGCGCAGTCACAGGGTTTATTTAACACGTAGCTCCGTCCACCCACTCCGCCACATTTAACCAAAGCCGCAGTTCCGACGCTGACACTCACTCCGTCTGGATCTCGGGTTGACAACATCTCGCTTTGTCCTGCACTTAGACAAAAAAAAGGAAATATATATATATAATATATTACTAAGAACATCATGAATGCAGAAAGGGAAATCCTCAGTGCAGGCTATTTACCTTATATTTAATACAACTGCGGGTAAATGGCAAGAGCGATATACATTTGAGACGGGCAAGCCAGCAAAAAGTACATTTTATACATTTTGATTGAACAACTCAGAAGCATTTTCTTCCCGTTTCTTTATCTGGACAAATAAAAGGAGGAAAATGGAGAGGATTACAAGTGCGCAGCCCCCTCCTTGTATGGTAAAACACCCGTCGCTGGAGATCCCTGACATACAGGGGTAAGTTTTAAACATTATCAGCGCCTAAGCGAATGCCCTTTTTATAAAATGCAACTGCAGGCTACATTCCTGCTCCTTGCAAACTTTTTTTGCTTAATTAAATAGATGTTTAATGTTCCGGGGAGTCAGCCTAATTGAATTTTAATGTCCTTTATGTTAATGGTCTCCCCTTATCTGTATTCTGTAGGATGGATTTTCCGATGTATGTGTACAAATCCAGAAGGGGGATGAAACGCGGAGAGGATAGTAAGGTATGTCACTTCTTGTAGATTTAATTTATTACGATTAACGTATGTAGCATAGTTTTTCTCGCTTGTAAATTTGTATATTTAAAAACTCAATTTAAAGATACTCATTTATGCATGTTAATGGTTGCGTTCATGCAGTATGTAATTTTTATATATATTTTTTTCTCGATAAAACATTTTATCTTCGAACGTGTCTCATATTCGTTTATTGGATGATATAATTCGTTTCATGTCCTTCATAGGAAACTTACAAGCTGCCCCATCGACTTATTGAAAAGAAAAGGCGTGACAGGATAAATGAATGCATTGCCCAACTGAAGGATTTATTGCCAGAGCACCTTAAACTTACAGTAAGTTTGCATTTGGAATAATGTCAAAATTGTTCCGCTAACAAACGCAATCTGATGCGCCATCTGCTGGTCATTATATTGATAGCGCCACAATTTAGGTAGCGTGCTATTTTTATAATTGCTATAAGATACATACTTTAGCGAGAATTAATCGTTAAAACCAAGACATATTTTATAAAAATTTGATTTTAAATAATTACTGACTTATTTTAAAACTATATGCTAATGCGTGGGTAGTACATGTTTAATGCAAAATACTGAAACGAGGGTAACTTTTTAAAAGTTTTTATGTCACATAATTATAAGTACTGTTTATAACAATTATTGGTTGAAGATGCAAAAATATGCTACTAAAAACATGTCGCATGAATGTATCTAAGTGCTTCATGGAGGTGTTGTTGTTTTAGACTCTGGGGCACTTGGAGAAGGCTGTGGTTTTGGAGCTTACATTAAAACACGTGAAAGCTTTGACTGGCCTCCTGGAACAGCAACAGCAGAAGATCATCGCCCTGCAGAACGGCATACAAATCGGTGAGAAGATCAGCACCATTCACCCTTCTCAACCCAAAATATTTTCTTGCATCCTGCTTCAAAAATATCAAAACGATATTTGGTCATATCAAGTAAATAATATAATATTCATTATATATTTTTATATTTTTCATTTTAAAATGATAAAGGTTTCTGGTTTTCGCTCTTTCTAACCATCTAAGTCTCTTTTTTTTGTCTTTTTTGTCTCACGCAGGTGAGCAGCCCTCTCCCAGCACAGTGAACAGCGAGGAGATGTTTCGCTCTGGTTTCCACCTGTGTGCCAAGGAGCTCCTCCAATACCTGGCCAATCAGGAGGCTGGCAGGGAGGTGACATCTTCCCACCTGATCAGCCATCTGCAGAAGGTTTCGTCAGAGGTGCTGCAGAGTTCCCCCAGCCCCCACTCGGAGGAGCCCCCCCACAAGGGCCCAGAGCACAGGCAGAAGCCTGCCGGCCTGCAGCCGAAGAGCCCCGAGGGCCACGGGCAGAACTGCGTGCCCGTCATACAGAGGACTTACCCGCAGGGCGGCGAGCAGAGTGGCAGTGACACCGACACCGACAGCGGCTATGGGGGCGAGCTGGAGAAAACGGACTCTAAGGCAGAGCGGCCCGGCTACTACAGCAAGGATTGTCACCTTAAATACACTCTGACCGAACGGGTGGCAGGCAGCATTAAGCAGGAGATGGACGAGCCCCAAGCTAAGCGGCTGAGGGCAGAGTCCTCTGAGGACGAGTCCCTCTCCGGCGGGGAGGTGATCGGAGTCCACGGCAACTACATGGGCTTTTCTCCCCACCAGCCCCCTCTCTGCATGCCCTTCTACCTCATCCCACCCTCCGCTGCCGCCTACCTTCCCATGCTGGAGAACTGCTGGTACCCTGGGGCCATGCCGGTCCTGTATCCCGGGCTGAGCGGCTCCCCGGAGAAGTTCGCCGTGTCTCCCCGGGTGGGCTCCCCCGCGGCCCCGCCATCTCCAATGGACTCCCCAGCCCTGCTGCAGGCCCTGAAGCAGGTCCCCCCGCTCAACATGGAAACCAAAGACTGAGGACTTTCCCCTGGCTCGTTCCTGTCGCTGATGCTTTCAAAAAGTGACAAGGTCTGCAGATAAGGCTGTTGGGAGGAGATCCTCCATAACTTAAAAGCAGCCCTTCACCCCCCCCCCCTCCCCAGCCACTCTCCACTGATGACCCTGCACCTTCTCACCTTCTCACCTTCTGCACACGGCATCACGTTTCACTCGGCCGGACACAGCCCTCGTCTCTCGGCCAACGCCGGAAGAACGGGGGAGCGAGACAGGTGGACACTTCTGGGTCGAACCACGGAGGAACTGTGATGTGGCTTCGAGTCTGAAGAGCCAAAAAAGATAAGAATCAATAATTGGAAAGCCGGACTGTGAGGGGGGCGCTCCTCTCTTTTAGTTGAATGTCAGCTGTAAGTCCTGTGTGAAATATACGGAGCGCCCCAGATCATCAGGGCAGGTCCTTTGCACACATTTATTTTACTCCTCGGTGGAATGTAAAGCGAAATCCCTGTACGTGCTGCTTTGGCGGTTTCCACGCCCCACAGCCCCTGGCCCCACTCTGAGCCGCGAGACCGCCGGACTCGCGACGGGCTGAGCGCGCCCCCAAATCGCCATAGCTGTCACGCCCTCCGGCAGCTGTAGAATGCATCTCTGAACCTGGTGCGAGACGGTTCTGTCGTGGGGCACGTTGGCGCTGACTCTGGGCAGCGGACTCGCGAGACGCCATGGTAGCCCCCTCCCCCCCCCATAATGACTTTGTTAATACTTCGTGTATATCTCTATTTTTGATACGTGTCGTAAAGATTCCGTATTACTCACTAAGGGGTTTTAGGCCGCTGTGTCGTGTGCGCCAAGAGAAACATGTACATATGCGCTAGACGTGAGCTGCATCCTTACCAGCTTTTTGATTTCTAGTCCAGTCAGGCCTGTTTGTTCATGCTGTTGCCTTTTACCCGCGAGAAGCTGATCAGTCAGTCGACGTTAGACCTTTATTAAATGTATTTGTATGAATACTGGAGTCAAGAGTCGAGGAAGAAAAAGTGAATGTAACATTTTAAACTGAAGATTAGTTTTGTATAGGGAGAGGTACTTGAGATTATATATTTTGGGACCTATCAGAAGGTTGTTTGATGTACATATTTTATCTATAAATACTGAGATATGTTATATAAGCATATTAATAAAGTATTTTTTGTCCAACATTTGCTTGATGTGTTCCTCTTCATACCAAGAGACAATTAAAAGGAAATTCAATACTGCTGTATTGATTTCAGTCTCAGCACTGTTCCCGGGCAGCCAGCAAAGCACTTGTGTAATTATCGGGGCCCGCTGCCTATTTATGCATGGTGGCTGCTACATTCCTGCTTACCGGCATGCACAGTCGCTCTGAGAAGTACTCATCTGCAGTGAAAATGTGAATAAGACAAGGCGTGCCTGCTTTCCTCCAACGCAACTATAAGTCTGTTCATCTGAATAGCAGAATCAGACCCCTGCTAGGTACATCCAGCCACAGAACTTGTATAGCACCTGACCAGGAAGTGTGCTTAACGTGAGCAATGTGCTGCTTCATGTTACATGACAGGATGCCGCGGTGGGTACGTCACGTACACTCTACGCACAGAACAAACCCACGGGATGTTTCACTTTAATTAGATGATCAGCCAGTTTCATCATTAAGTTAATGACTTTCTTAAAGCAGCAATTTTTATTAAATATAGAAGGCATTATTATTATTATTACTATCATTATTATTACTACTACTACTATCATCATGATTATTACTATCATTATTATTATTGTTATCATCATTGTTAATGATAATAATAATGATAGTAATAATTTATTATGGACTATTATTATTTAAAGTATTAGAAACTCATCTTTCTGGAACATGCCAGTGAAGAAGAGAATCGGCATAGACCCCGAGCAGACGGTTTATTGGCTACCTGCTTGTTAACACAAACATCCTGTTCCTCCAAACTGCAAATCATGTGGCCGCAGCATGCAGAGTCAAAAGGCTGCGTTACTGTTTAACTATGCATTTCAACAGCCAGGACGCAGGATCTACGTGATTTTGGACACGGTGTGATTGTTCGTGCCAGACGTGGCGATTCCCATGTGACAGGAACAGACGTCCACCAATTTCACATACTACAGCATTTAGAGTTTATAGAGCTGGGTGTTATCAACAAAATAGAGATCCAGTAAATGGCATTATCTAGGCTAGACAGAACTTTTTAATAAGAGAGGTCAGAGGAGAATGGCCAGCCTCATTAAAGCTACCAGGAAGGCCACAAGTGCAGAAATACCTCATATACTCTTGCGGTGTGACGAATAGCTTCTATGAAAACACAACTTATTTGCCCTTGAAGTAGTTCTGCAGGCTCCAGATCATACCTGGTATTGGCTAAGCATACCTAATGAAGTGCCCACTAAGTGTAGTTTCAGTATTCATATTTACAAAATAAATAATTTTGGAAAAATATTTAGCAAAGCAATTTGCAGTTTAGGTGACTTTATGATAAATAAATTAAATATTTGCTAGAGTGCAGAACCCGCGTGATCCCGAATACCGGGCAGCCCGGAAAGAGCGAGCAGATAAATGCAGGTCCTCCTTTGTCTTCTCTCATGAACCAAGGAACCATTTTTTTCCCTCAGGCTCCTGAAGTGTTGACTGTGTGATCACATTGAGAGAGGGCAGCTGCTTGTCACATGTACTGCCACACGGCTCCTCTCATAGCTGCTGCGCTCTGATTGGTGGGCTTGCCTTCGCGTCACGGTTTGCAATTGGTGTGCAGCCTGTGTAACTAGTAAGCTAGGGGCACGGCTCAGACATGCACATCGCTGTCCTCAGCTTACCTCCATGCTCTCTTCCAGGGCTGCAAATAACACAGTGCAAGCAAACAGTCTAAACCACAACCCAGGCCCAACAGTTCATCTTAACTAAGTGAAAGGTTAAAGGCATCTTTTCATACTTACTTAATATAAATTGTGAACTGCAGTACATTAAAGAAAAGAACATTCCTGATGAATAACGGTTTAAATGCATTTTCAAATATTGCTATATGTGGGTAATACATATATTCTATATTACATTGAAAATCTGAATATTGAATTCATTTACATTTCCCTGAATTACTTGCTGAAGGAAGGTTTTTCTGCAAGCCTTGTTTTTAACCCAGAATGCACAGGGCTGAAGGCAAGATGTATACCAGACATGACATCTTCATGGGACACACATTTTGAATAACCACAGCTGGATTGCTGGATGGTTGGAGGGATGGATGGATAGCTCTAAGTAATGTTATTGTACTTACATCTTTTAAAGAGGAAACATCTGCAGTCTGAGGATCTTGCATGATCTGTGGAGGATGAGGAGCGGTTTAGTTGAAAATGTAGCGATAGTATCAATAAAATGCTTTTGAGATTTAATTTTTGAGCTATGGTCAGGGACACTCAAAGACCTGGCTATCCCGCCGTCCATCAAACATCAAACCAAAGCCACCACCCCCCACCCCATCATGCTCCCTGAAATCTCTCCACTCATGATGTTTAGATCAGGCACCCAAGACATAATTTAACTGCTGGATTTCAGGTACCTTACTATGATGATCATTGCCTACTATTAGGAATCATACTCTAATATAAATATCTGCAGATAATAGGTGATGTTATTCTAGGATTGTTTTAAAAAGGTGCCAGAGAATGAAATTATTCAAATAATGAAATCTAGCAAATAAAAATAATGTATTGTTCTGACATCCTCATGGACCTATGAGGACTTTTTATGACCTATGGTTACTGCCCTCTGCCGTATAACAGACCACCACAGAGAAAAGTCTTCAAATCTAGTGCCCCATACAGTATCAAACTGTGAATCTAAAAGATCCCAGCCAGGGGCATCACATGCTGCGGCAACTGAATTTGCTTGGGTGTCCATGCCCCTCCAATGCCCCTGATGACAGCAGACTGAAACGTGCTTCACAGAAGGATATTTCTCATACAAACTATAGAGTTGGCGCCATCTGCTGGTGTAAGTGGGCAAATACGTATTTATTTTGGATTGTAGAGTAAATTTTTGTCTTATTTTCTTCCTCAAGCGTGATAGACAATTATAATGATTATCCTCAGTTTTGTAGGTATAATACAATTTTCTAACTTTTACTACGTTATAATTACATAGAAAGAAATAGCAAATCAATAGGAGAAACATAGGATATACACTTTATGGTCTTTGTGAGAATTGTTAGCCAGACCAAAGGATGTTATGCTTTCTTATATTTTTTTGCATGTCATATTAGGTAGATAGATTGCCAGATAGTTCACAAAATATTTTTACTCAAAACTGTAAAACTTTAATTAATTTTTTTACATTTCATTTACATTTACAGCATTTGGCAGACGCCCTTAGCCAGAACCACTTAAGTGATCTAAGACTCTATAATGAATTTTTCCCGATACTGGCTCAATAAACCCAGGCTATGAATAACATCTATCTAATACTCTGTTGGGAAAATACAGGATTTTTTTTCTTTTTAATTCAGGAAAAGAGCTCAGAGTAAAATACTAAGTGCTAAGTTCTAAGTGCTTTGAGATATTTCTGAAAGAGGTAGCTTTTAAGTTGTCATTTGAAGACATTCAATGACTCAGCTGATCTAGGAGGAGTTTGTTCCACCAACTAGGTGCCAGAACAGAGAAGAGCCTAGATGCATGTCTTCCTTGTGCCTTGAGAGGTGGTGGGACCAGTTGAGCAGTGCTGGAGGATCGGAGAGAGCGTGATGCAATGCGGAGTGTGATGAGATCTTTTAGGTAGGATGGTGCCGGACCATTTTTGGCTTTGTAGGCGAGCATCAGTGTTTTGAATCTGATGCAGGCAGCTACAGGAAGCCAGTGTAGAGAGCGCAGTAAAGGAGTGGTGTGGGAGAACTTGGGAAGGTTGAAAACAAGTCGAGCAGCTGCATTCCGAATCAGTTGGAGAGGACAAATGGCACCCAGTGGCAAACCCGCTAGAAGTGAGTTGCAGTAGTGTAGGCGGGAGATGACGAGGGACTGAACGAGTATCTGCGTAGCCTGTGTGGAGAGAAATGGACGTATTCTTCTGATATTAAACAGGAGAAACCGTCAAAGGCGAGAAAGGTTAGCGATATGGGCGGAAAAGGACAGCCGATTGTCCATGGTAACCCCAAGGTTGCGAGCAGTGACCGAAGGACAGATCAGCAAGTTGTCGAGAGACATTGCAAGGTCCTGGTAGGGGGAAGAGTCAGCTAGGATGAAAAGCAGTTCCGTTTTGCTAGTGTTGAGTTTTAGTTGATGAGGATGCCAGGCATACAGGGATCTTAGTGGAGACATGAGTGTCTGAGGGAGGGAAGGAGAGGATGAGTTGAGTGTCATCCACATAGCAGTGGTAAGAGAAGCCATGTGAGGATATGACCTTACCAAGAGATTTAGTATAGAGGGAGAACAAGAGAGGGCTAAGAACTGAGCCCAGAGGGTAACCAGTGAAGAGATTACATGGGGTAGATGTGGATCCCTTCCATGTCACTCGGTATGATCGGTTTTCTAGGTAGGATGAAAGCCATTGCCATGCTAAGAGTCTTGTGGTTGCCTATGTCAAACGCTGCTGAAAGGTCAAGAAACATGAAAACAGATGACAGTTTGGCTGACCTGGCAGCATGTAGCTTCTCAGAGACCACCAAGAGGGCAGTCTCGGTAGAGTGAGCTGGTTTGAAGCCAGACTGATTAGGATCCTGGAGGTTGTTCTCAGAGAGATAAAGAGAGAGCTGATTGTAGATTGTACGTGCGAGGATTTTTCAAAGGAAAGACGGGAGTGATACTGGTCGGTAGTTCGGTAAGTTGGTCATTTTTATGGCCTGTTGCTCAGAATTACCTTATTGAACTGGCCTAATAATCTCAGTCCAGATTAAGGATTGTTAGATAAAAAACCAACCTAACTTCAATCAAAGTCTGCATGTATATTTACTTTAGATTCCATTACATTTTACATTACATTACAAGGTTAAAGGAAAAACCGAACTTTGTTTTTTGTTACTTCATTACATTTTTTCTGATTCTGTCTTACATGTGCCACATATATATCATATCTTTTTTCAGATTATGGGTGCTTCCCTTTTAGTGAACAATTCAATATTGTCATGCCCTCCCGTCCGACCCTCCTGTGTGCCACGTCCCCCTCATTGGCCTTGTGTGGAATCCCTGCGTTCGCCAGCTGTCTCTCATTGATTGTTATTAGTGCTCTGTATTTCACTCCGCGTTCAAATCTGTTTCCCCAGTCCTGTTTGAACGACAGGACTTGTAAAAAAGAAGACGCCTCAGCTGACCGAGGTGGAGTACCTCGGTCTCATGGATGAGGCAGTCTACTGGCTGCAGCAGCCTGAGGTCCGCGTGGACCCCATGGCTTGCGCCCTAGTGAGGCGCAATCGGGACACCCTGGGAGGAGATGCACCCGTGGTCAGATGCCTCCCTTGTGGAGGAAGTCTGCGATAACCTGCTGCAGCTCAGGAGCGGGGTTGCGGAAGCAACACTGTGGCGGGTGGAGCTGGACAGTGGAGTGCGGGCAGGTCTGTGTCGGGGACTCCCGGAGCTGCCCCTGATCCCGCTGGCCAAAGCAGAATGGAGGAAGAAGAAGAGGAAGAGCCGGAGGTGGGAGGAGCAAGTGGAGGTCTCCTTGGGGTCCGTATTCCTCTCCGCTGCCTGCCCTGCTGCGTTTCGGGAGGAGCCCCCAAAATCCCTAGGAAGGTGGCTCCTGTTCCCGTGTCGCCTGCCCCTGCTCTGGAGGTCCCAGAGGTTCCAGTCCCGGAGGTTCCTGCACCCAATCCTCTGCCACTCCGATGGTGATGCAAATCCCAGCAGTGGTCCTGCGTTTCCATCTCCCGAAAGGGAAGAGGACACTTGCGGCGGGGTCGCTTCCCACCCGCCCTGCCCCCTGGCTCGCCCTTGGTCGTCCTAGCTGTGGCTTGTGGGATGCCTGTGGTTCCTCTGGCTCCTCCTCGGCGGTCGCCTGTGGGGTCCCCCCGTCCAACCTCCTCGGTCGGCGGCGCCTTCACCAGCTGTGGCTTCGCGGTTGCCTGCGGCAGTTGTGCCTCCCTCCTCGCCTTCCTGGGTGTCCCCTTCGGCTTCCTCCTCGCCTTCTTCGCCTCTCCCTCTGTCTCTCTACTCACCCCCTGCGGGGTCCCCTCCTGCCCCGTGGTCGCCTGCTGCCCCTGTGGCTGCCGCCGTGGGGGCTCCCTTGGGCTCCCTGTTCTCCCCTGCCCCCTGGTTTTGTGTTTCCTGGTTCTGTGTCCCCTGTGTCTGCTTCGTTTCCCTTTGTTCCTCCTGTGTCCCCTCCTGGTCCCTCTGGTCCCCCGGTGGGTGTCCCCCATTTTGCTGCCCCTGTGTTTGTTGGCCTTGCCCGTGGTGTGTTGTTTGCTGTCCGTGTTGCTCCCATTGTGCCTGTTTTGTGTTTCCATTCTGTTCCCTGTGTTGGGTTGATGATCAGTGCTTTTGTTTTCTAGGTCCTGTGTCCCTGTTCTCGTCCCTTCGCCCCCTTTTGGCGCGCCTGGAGTGTGCACCTTTGGGGGGGTACTGTCATGCCCTCCTGTCTGACCCCCCTGTGTGCCATGCCCTCTCGTTGCCCTCGTGTGGAATCCTTGCGTTCGCCTGCTGTCTCTCGTTGATTGTTATTAGTGCTGTGTATTTCAGTCCGCGTTTAAGTCTGCTTCCCCAGTCCTGTCATTGCGTTCTCTGATACTGCGTGAAATTAAGCTCCTGACCGGGAGATTTCCGCATTCCTGTGTTCGCTTCTTCCTTTGTCTGCTCCTGACATGACAAATATGCTACCAATTCATGTTAATTATAATCAGAATAAACTTGCTCAGTTAAAATGAATGTTCTTATTAGTACCTATAGGCTCCTATAATGTTATATACCAATCAGAATAAGTGGTAGGGAGGTAGATTGATGGGTGGATGGATATGATTATTTTAGTGATCATTGTGTAAGTGCATTTCTTGCAATAGTTTTCTCCTCCTATCCAGTAGCCTTTTTTGGTCATGTTCTCCTCCTCCCTCCAGGAGCTGGCTATCTGTCTGCCTGATAACATCTTGGATTCTTGATTTCGTTTATGTTTGCCGCACCCACTTCTACGCATTTCATTCATCTTGTCTACCTAGCGGATGGTCTGACACAAACCTACGAGCAATAGGATGTTCTGGCAGTGCGAATAATGTAACATTGGCTGCTACTGTATAAAACCAATCATATAATTCTGTTTGAAATAATGTTTCTGTGCTGATTGGGTGGGCCCCAAATGACGTGGGTCCCTGGACCCGTGCCCAGAGTGCCCATGCACAATGGTGGGGTTTGAAGTGGCTTCCCTTTGGTTCTGTAAAGTGCTATGGGTGTCTTGAAACATATCATTCATTTATTATTGCAGGCAGAACATGGTGCTGTTTGGGTAAAGCACTGTGGCACTCTAAGCAGATAAATATGATAAACTGTAATAATATTCTGTATAATCATCATAGCAGACATTATTTAATTTAAAATGAGAGTAAGCACTATTATCCATCCATTTTATGAAACCACATATCCTGTTCAGGGTCGCGGGAGGTCCGGAGCCTGTCGGCACAAGGCCGGGAACAACCCAGGATGGGGGGGCACTCACACAGCCACACCTTTGGGCAATTTGGCAACTCCAATTAGCCTCAACATGTATTTAGACTGTCGGGGGAAACCAGAGTTCCCTGAGGTAACCCCACTGTAACACAGGGAGAACATGCTCTCCACACACGCAAAACCTAAGTGGAGACTTGAACCCGGGTCCTAGAGGTTAATCCATCATAATTATTAGTATGACGCCGGCAACAGCTGCTCGCGTTCCGCCTGCCCGCCTCTGCACGCGCGCGCCAGCAGAGGGCCTCGTTTCCGCCGCCGCTCCGCGCGCCCGAGCGCGTGGCCCGGGCCGCCGCTCCAGCGCGAGGCTCCCTCGCCAGGCTCGCGGTCATATGACAGCGCGCACTTCCTGCGGACCCGCCGCCGCGTCGCCCTCCCGGCTCCCGCACAGCGCCCGGCCCCCGCGTCGCCCCCCAGGCCCCCGAACAGCGCCCAGAGATGCTCGCCCTTTTAAACCGGCTCCTGGACTGGTTCAAGTCCCTCTTCTGGAAGGAGGAGATGGAGCTGACGCTGGTGGGGCTCCAGTACTCGGGGAAGACGACGTTCGTCAACGTCATAGCCGTGAGTGGCCGAGCCGCCGAGCCGCGGACGGAGGGCTGCTTGAGGGCGGCGTGTGCGAGGCGCAGGCGGCGGCGGGGGGAAGCCGCGTAGCCGGCTAGCCGCGTAAACAAAGAGCTGTAGCTAGGTACCTAGCCGCACGGCTAGCGTAGGGAGCGCGTAGGGCCCGGGGCCGCTTCCCGCGCCTTTCGCCCGCGAATGTCCGCCTGCTCAGCGCAGCAGTACCAGCTCCGTTAGCCTTAGCCAGCTGGGCGTTTATACGCGAACCGACCGGCCTGCGAAGCTGCGAATGAGGCGGGCGTGCGGGCGTCGCCTAGCCGGAGCAGCCGCCGGATCGGGTGCCGGGACGCGGCTCGGTGCCGGCTCGCTGCCAGCTCCTACACGTTTGTTTTTATTCTTAGGTCTCGGATATACGATCGCCGTGTTTTCTGTGCGCGAGCTCACGCCTTATTTTCGGGTCAACGAAAACAAAAAAGCATGCACCGCTCGTGTGGCTGGCAGGCTGTATAGTGTGTTGGGTTTTTTGGAGTTATTTTTTTCCATTTAACATTATTTATGATGAGATGTCCGTCTTATGACACGCAATGCCTCATATCGCGGTGTGCAGGCGGGCCGGGACCGGTTCCGGGTCCCGCTATTCCTCCCATCTGGCGTGATTGCTCCCGTCGGACCGGTACAGTACCCGAACGTCGACTTATTTGATGAACATTTGGATTTCTGTCAGTTCATCAGAATGTTGTTTTTAAATGTACAGTGCGTGATGAGCCTTTGCAAGTTTTCTTTACCCTGCAAGTCAAGCCGTGAATCATTTTAATATTCTTCTTCGTTGACGGTACAGTGAGTTGTAATAATAATGTGTATTAGTAATGCACCTGACTGCATCCGTACTTGAATAAGTTGTGAGTCACTGCCACTGGGATGGGCAGGGAGGTACATAATCCCAGCTAATGACTGACTGACATAATCCCAGCTAAATGACTGAGACTGTACATGGCTATGGAGTTCTTCACCCTGTATTGAAAAAGCATTACATTCAGATAAAGTATCCCTCATATTAATATAGTTCAAATTTTTTTACAGGTAAATTGCTTGATCTTGTAGTTATGAAAATGTATTGTTCTGAAACAGACATAAAATTATACAACTTAAGGTATTTATTTTATATGTATTTATTTTTTATTTGTGCTCTTAATGTGCTCATTCATCAGTCTGGCATCCTTCCCACTGGGATACCCTGTGTTACGCCTCTGGCTCCTCAGAAATGGTTCTGCGTCACTGTAATTTTTATTAGATAAGCAGTAACTGAAAAATGGATAGATGGATGTAACTCGTGAAACACCAGATCAGGCGTGTCAACTGCATTTTTCACATCGTGGTCCTAAACAAGGCAGCCAGGTTTAATACATTTGTCACTTATATTATTTTTGACAGTGATGTATCGATGTCAGCAAAAATCGCTGTCCTCAAGTGACGTGTGTAGTCTGAATCTTCTTGCCCTCCATGTCGAGTTCCATTGTGGGACACTCCCTTCAAGTTTATAATTAAGGCCTACTGTCTGCCACAAGGTGTGGTTAAGTTGTCTGTTTGGCTGAATCTAGGTGTTAGCATGTAATGAAAATGTGAATAAAGTGCTTCTGAGGAACTGCTCTTTGTAGTTGAGTATTTTGTGTTCAGGAAAGCTAACACTTTCTTAGCCCCCTGTCACTGATTCAGGCTCTCGTAGCCTGTATGGCCTGGTATCCATGAGTGGAGTGTGGTGGTGATTAATGCTTGTCCTGTACATCCTTAACTAGCGCTAGTCTTGTTAAGTCTTCGCAATTTTAATATATGCTTTGTCACCCAGCTGTGCTGCAGAACTCCGTAGGCAAATTGTGGCCATGTCTTTTTTTTTTTTTTTTTTTTAAAGACACTGCTTCTTTTGACCTAATGTATTCTTTTGCCTGACTCTTGGTCATTGAATCATGATGTCATCTTCATGTGCCCAAGGACTGAACTTCCCTTCTTTTACATTTCCATTCATAGCACCATGGCTGTCATTGGAAGTTACTGCTACTGTGCTCTTTGGGGACGGGGGGCTATGCCATATAGTTTTGTGTCCAGGCAGAAAAATGAAAGAAATGGGGATTATTTGTTGGAGGCATGACATTGCATTTAATTGCACGGTAGAGTACAGTAACCTGGTTGAATAGTGATGCGCCATCTATTCTCCTCTAAATACAAACAAGCACACAAACAGTCTCACTGTCGCACACGTGCGTGCGCACACACACACACACACACACACACACACACACACACACAGCTGCCCTCCAATGACACTTTTGTACAGCTTGGACCTTATTTGTAGTTTATTAAGTTTATTATTAAATCTGGACAGCAGACCTTTCATTTTCCACAGAATAAAATGATTCCACTAAGTTTCATTGCTTGCACTCTGTTATCTGGGCCGGTCAAAATTTCGATATTGGTACATCACTAATAAATTGTTTTAGGTACTTGTCAGAAGTTATTCCGTTACGTTGGACTCGGGTCCTATTGAAAGACTATGTTGCAACCGATTCCGATTTATAGTCCTAACCTGCAGTGCTACACAGCACCCTTGTTTACTAAATCAATACAAGTTAATGAGTTTTCTGAAAAGATCTGAAACCTGTAGTGTCCCATTTGGCACATGAGTGTGGTCCTTGATCCTTGCCCACCTCCATGGAAAAATGGACATGCCACTTTTCTGGAATGGTGTTCACTCACACCTGCCTTGCTTTAATACTGTTGATATCTTCTGAAACATGATTAAAATGAAATATACTATGAAATATATACCCTACATCTGCATCATATTAGGTAGTATAGTAATAATATGGTCAAAAATCAGACACCAGTAGTTAGTCTTTCACTGACTGATATGATTGTCAGTTTGGGAAACCCAGTCTTTATATTTTTATATATATATATATATATAAAAATTTAAGGAAGCCATGTTATAACTAAAGCTCGAGAGGAGCAAATAATGTAAGCTCTCGTGAATCAAACATTTAAATTACATTGCCTGTTTCACTTAACATAAGTGAATAATTGGTGGGGTTTTCACCAATGCCAGTGCATATATAAAATCATAATATTGGGCAGCCTTGATATTGATTTTGCCCTGAGTCATTTGTATTTACAAACTTTGTTATAGAGATTCTGTGATTCTGTGTGCCCAGTAATGGCCTGGTATCCTGTTTAGATTGTTGCTGCTTGCCATGTGCGTCCTAGGATAGGTTCCACGCTCATCAGTCCTGTTCAGTTTTACACACACCTAACATATTTCCTGGTTGTCTGAACAGGTTCCCAGCTCTTATTCCAGGATCACAATATCCATTTCTTTTTAAATATTAAAGATATAACCACCTCTCACCATCATTCAACTGTTTTGTGTGTATCTCATCACTCTGCTGTTTTCAGAGTCATACATCGTCTAAAAGCTTAGCCCGCATCTCCTTTTGCCCCCTTTCTTTTTTAAAAAGGCAGGAACGTTAATACAGAATGAGATTTAAGGCATCGAGTCCTTAGATTTTAGCACTTATGCTCCCTTACTTATTTTACTGGGTAACAAGAAATGTGTTCCTTCTGTGTGCAAAAGTCACTAATCACAAGACTCCCGCACTCACTTCCACTTAGGCCTAGTCGGGTGACTGGGCCTCTACGTACAGTACACGGACTGTACAGCATACTGGAGAGTAATGAGGGGAGCAGCAGCATGTTGCAGTCATTCAAATTGAATTTTACCAGGAGCAATTACCTAATGTAATTATACACAAATATTGTTCTGTGGTTCTGAAATATCTGTTTTGTGTATTTAAAAATACATGCTATTGTTAGTCTTTTAAATAAGTTTTTCCTTGATGATTCACTTATGTCACTTTGTATTTCTGAAATTTTAGTTTGTATCGGTGAAGTCTGATGTAAATTTTGCATTAATGTAGCAAAATAAGTATAGTGTTTCCTGATTTGTCTTCCTTCTGCTCTTGTTTTTCAGTCTGGACAGTTCAGCGAAGACATGATCCCAACAGTTGGTTTCAACATGCGGAAGGTCACCAAGGGCAATGTTACCATTAAGGTGATATGCTTGGCTTGCCTCAGTTTCGTTCTCTTGGCCCCCCTCTCTTTCTTCCTTGCTTTTTACTTTGCCTTCAGCTATGGGAACACAGTGCCCTCTTCAGCCTGAAAGAGTGCACTATCTGTCATGAATTTTGACTCTGGTAAGTCTGGTAAATGGACAGGGAAATGCCCCCCCTCCCCACCAGTATCTTGATATAACACACTTTGAGAGTCTCTGTCTTTACAGGCCGTGGTGTTTGGAAAATCAAGAATTCATTCAGATGTACTTTTCTTCATACGTAATCATAGTGGTGCTAAATTAGGAAAAAGACATTTTTGTGCATTGATCTTTAACCTTTTTTATTGGAAATCGCCCAACACCCTTTTTCCATGTTACAGTCACTTTTGAGGTATACGTTACCTTTGTACTAAGCACCCTTAAAATTCAGTAGATGCTTTTCCATTCATTTTACCAAGGAATTCCATAAATTAGTCAGGACTCTGGAGGTAATCACTTTTATCACCAGAAAAAAACTAGTTAAAACAAGGAAAAAGTTGTTGTCAAGGATTTATGTGAGTGAATAAGATGTTGCAGCATGTGCCACAAGTTAGTCCCTAAGTTTCATCACATTCTTTTTGCAGAGGAAGCTGCTCATTTGACATGAAGTGGGCTGATGGCTGTCTGACTGATTTTCTGTTTTGCCGTCTTCCCTCTGCCTTTACAGATTTGGGACATAGGTGGGCAGCCGAGGTTCAGGAGCATGTGGGAGCGATACTGTCGAGGTGTCAACGCTATAGTGTGAGTACAGTGAAAGAAAATGTGACAAATTGCTACGAGCATGACTTGTTAGGTGTGTAGTTGGCATAGCCAATGAGAAAGTCACACATAGCAGTCATGGAGCAGTGGTAGATATTTTAAAAAGTAATGCCTTAATAATGATATTTATGCATCAGTAACAATGTGGGTACAAATGTAGGTGTCAAGTGATTCAAAGAAACATTTCAGCAGTAATTAAGTTTAAGTAGCATTACCCTTCACGTCATCCATTGCTTATATAATCCAAGTGAAGACATTTTCAGTTTGCATCTGACATACTGACCCTTGGATGTTTGTCAGTTATATGGTGGACGCAGCAGACCGCGAGAAGGTGGAAGCGTCCAGGAATGAGCTGCACAATCTGTTAGACAAGCCACAGTTACAAGGAATCCCTGTGAGTACACGCTGGTGTAAAGTGGTATGACACAGCTGTTCTGTGATGTGCATCATTACTGCTCTGTCTGAGGTCTTGGAGTTCAGTTCTCATGATTTATCGGGGGTATGCATTAATCTGCATTAAATGTATGGGCCTTTGGGAATGTCCTGATTTGTGTTGGGGATGGCATGGATTTGCAGATCCTTCATTTCTTGTAAAAGGTTCTCGGCTCACCCTTGCAAAACTGCACCCCTGTGACAGATCTCCTCCTGACCCACAAATGCTCCTTGCCAGAGTCTGTTGGAATCCCAAATGTGTTAATCAGAGAGCTTGTCACTCTTCTGTGGGAACAGGCAGAAAAACCTGGAGGCAGCCAAGTCCATTCAGCCATTTAGAAATGGAGCTCTGGACTATAAGGCTCCATTTATTGTACTTTCTGGACTAGGCAATCTTATTGCCTGTTATATAACATGTTATATTCTCCATAAAATTAGCTCAGGTATGGTTGTCATTGCAGGTATAATGAGACCCTGTATCCAGGATCAACAAACCTAGTGAATCTTCTGGCCTTCAAAGATTTCTCATTGCATATATATTTTTTCTCCTTAAGAGTTTGCATTGACCATGCCAATGAATGCCAGATAAAGTACTCATTGCTCTCATCTCATCTTTTTCAGGTGTTGGTGCTCGGTAACAAGAGGGATCTTCCTAATGCTCTGGACGAGAAGCAGCTTATTGAAAAAATGTGAGTGTGATGCAATTTACCAGGAGGGATTAGTTACTTGTGTTCCTGGTGCAGAACAATATGAACACTGGCTCTCATGTAATTTGTAAAGGCAGTGCCTATGGGTATAATGGCACTTTTCCACTGCCACCGTGCACTGAGCCGTACCTCACACATACCGTGGACTGTGAGCCCTACCAGACCTGAACCCATGCTGCCAAATTTATATGGAATACTAACTTTTGGGCATCATAATGTGCCCAAATATACGTAGTTATATATTATTTTAGCTGCAATATTAATCTGATTACCAAGCAAGTAAATGTCCAAGTAAAAAGTACCAAAAAGCTGGCATCGGGCGAAATGTTTTGCCCGTTATCTGAAGCCCTGGTGATTATTGGGCAGGCACAACATAATCAAGATGTGATATTGCTGATATTGATAACCTCAGACCAGAAAATTTCTTTAGCTGTTTGCTGCTTTTTATTTAATACCGAAGCCAGTAGCTTATTTAAAATGCGAGTCGCTTCAAAACACAATCGGTACAAAAACAAAAGTTTTTAATTGCTTATTTATTTAATTTCTGTGTGTACAATCTTAATGGCTTTTTACTTCTTGTTTCCTTGTATATATCTTTGCAGGAACTTGTCAGCTATCCAGGACCGAGAGATTTGCTGTTATTCAATTTCTTGCAAGGAGAAGGACAACATAGGTAAGTGCAATAGAGATGCACCTAAATATTTCACACACGGCATCATCTCATTAATATTGTGTAATGCTACAGGGCAATATGATCGTATTTTAACATCATAAATGGTGATCTTTCATTTTCCTTAAGCAATAAAAAAAAATACAGTGGTGGCCAAAATTATTAGAACACTTGGCATATTTAAAAGGTTTCAGTTGTTTTTGTTGAATTATCGTGCGTTCCATTATCCTCGGAAGTCGGAGCTCGGACCTCAGAATAACGTCACATCCGCTAAAAACTTGGGGAAAACGGAGTCTGATGCATTCCATTTGCCGAACTCGGATACAAGATGGAAGCCTTCAAGAAAGTGGCTCTTGCGCTAGCTCTTTCGGAGTATGAACGGCTCCAAGCGCATGCCGCTCACCGTAGCAACACATCTATCGACTACAATAACGCTGTACGGTGTACACAGCTTACGAAGTTCACTCAA
>JAODKN010000104.1:25411666-25427370 GCA_026774425.1 Petrocephalus zakoni | reverse complement strand
TTGCTCGGGGTATATCAGTGGTACAGTACCTTGCTCAGGGAATCAAACCAGCAGCCTTTCAATCCCAAGTGTGCTTCCCTAAGTATTAGGCCACTGCTGCCAATGCATGGATGCAGCCTGACTGCATAAGAATGAGGTATCTGCTGTCATACGCTGCTTGTCATATTTAACCTCTGTGGGGCCAGTGCTGCTGAGGTGGCCAGGGCCAGACTTATCCACAGGCTAACCTGGACTGCAGCCTGGGGCCCTGAGTCTGTTCTTTTTTAATGGTTGTTGCAGTTTTTTTATGGTGTATGTAGAGTTGGCACCCATCCCATATATTATAGGATTATCCTATTTCAAAACATTAAATCCAGTGTCCATTTAAGAACCAATTTTCATGCACATTTTGTACCCCATTGTCCCATACATGAGACATACAGGAACCCCAGGGATGGGGGGGGGGGTCTTATTTATTCAGTTTGAAACTGTCTCCTCAGTAATGGCTTTAGTCCAGAATCCCTGCCCATAAATGTACAGCTTTCCAGGTGAGGAACGAATGGCACTATAACAATGGCAATATGAACTATGTCAGGCGTCCCGCCTCGCCTGAGTCATGGTGGCAGAGTCATGGCGGCAGAGTCATGGCGGCTCAGCGGGCAGCACTGTGGCTTCATGCTTCCCGGGTTGGGGGTTTGAACCCCTCCTGTATTCTGTGTGACTGAGGAGTCTGCATGCTCTCCCCTGTGCTATGCAGGTTGCTTCTTGCAGGTCAAAGACATGAGGTCCTCTGTGACTCTCGCTAGGATAAGCAGTAATAGTGTACTAAGCCGCACCATTATGTGACATTAGCTCAATGTGCTTCCCTGCATTTTGGATATTTTTTATGAATGAACTTTCAGGGAACGAGGCAGCTGATCGCTTCCCCAATTTCGTGTACTGCCTCATTCAAAACACATCTGAAGCAGGAGGAGATCATTCAGTTCTTATAAATATAGAGCTTTCATTTATTAGTTAGCAACATCAACAATGAAAACTGGAAAGAAAAGTCATAGATATGTCATTACAACACATTTTGTGCATTGAGTTTGGGCATTTGCACACTCTTCCTTAAGAAACCAATACCGCCTACCAAAAAAAGCTAAAGGCATGTTGTAAAAATACGAAGAAATTGTACATCTTTTCCTTGTAGCCCTCTGTTTTATCCTGTGATGTAAAACAGGGGAAATTAAAGATACCAAACACTGAATAAACAGACTTTGGCCCATTTTAGCCACAGCATAGAATATGACTTTATCACATTGTACCAGTCTCTAGGGCCAAGTATAGACATTTTTCACATAAAATAACAAACATTCGATATCTGTTATTTAAGGAACATCAAAGAAAAAAGGACAACTAAAAAAAACAAAAAACAAACAAAAAAAAACTGCAATATAGCTTTTTGTTTCACTTGTATATACAGTACAGGTACATTTCATGCACACAATGAAAAGCCAGCTTCCCAACATTTTGGTATGTGTCACACTCAGGTTAAACGTTCTAGATGTGTATATACATTGAGGTTCTACACGTGGAACCAAAGTGTCTATGAGAATTTGAACTGCCTCCTTTCAGAACAGTACGATACACTTCAGCAATGCTGCCACGGTGACCGGCGTCACCTCTCTTTATTCCAGCTCATTTGTGCTTTTTATAATATTCACTATTTTGTGCAACTGGACAGGCAATGTTGGAAGTCAACCATGGACTTCCTGAGCCATTCAAACGGAAGGGTATCTACCTCCTGACCAGACTGCCACTACTTCTTGACCGCATTGCACAGGCCAACATTCAGATTTCACTAGTTTAAATGTGTGCGAAGACTATTGCACAGGCTTTGATAAATTATGGACCACTCTATCTTAATTTAACCCATATTGACATGTTTAAGACTGTCTGCAAGGTCCAAGACATGCCTGTGGAAGCCCAGGTGTGGATCACCACATGTTCATGGATCTAGCGGTCCAGATTCTGGTGTCCTGCTATCAGCTAAAGGGACAAACGGATGCTTTAAAAATATTACCCTGTACAAGTATGGGCAAAAGTGCACTGGCATTTGATGTTAATGTAATGTCACATTTTCTACGATGCTGCTTTATGCTCGTACAGACAAATTATCCCATGTCGAAATTCTTAAAGACATTCCCTACTATATTGCTCCTAGATCCCAAAACCAGACCATCAGCTGCTCTGTGCTGCTTTTCCTTCTCCGAAAGGAAGCTCTGGTGTTTAATGGGCTTTTTCTTAATGCATTATTCAATGTATATGCCACAGACGAGTCAGTTTTTAAAGACACATCAGAAATATCATGCAGTTTCACAGCATTGGTAGTTTCATTGCCATATTCAGTAGCTGATCTGCCTGAAAAAATGATGCTCTCACAGGTACAATATTGAGAATATATACACACACAACAGAAACAAATTCATTGCTATTTGTTTGGAAGCAGTTGGGTTCACGAATATGAAAGTAACAACTGTGGACACTAAGGCAGATAACCAGTTCAGAAAAGAAGACAAAACAGTCATACCAAACTGATATGTTAGGTTACATTACAATACACTTTTGGTTCAGTTTGGTTACTGTGGTTAGTTACTGCGCTCGGGAAATGCAGAGATGACAACATTACTGCTGTCTGAAGTCGGCATGGGTGTTTGGACTAAATTATGAAACCTCAAGTTTCGCTTCCATCCCTCAGGCCCTGCATCCCAACATCCCAGATTTTCCCGTGTGCCTCCCTTGCGATGCAAAATATTATTGCAAATTTGATCTGGGCTCGGGCAAAGTGTCAGTTACAGAAACTCCCAGAAAGATGTAAACCGAAGCCAGACCCAAACCTCATAGTCTCCTGTTTCCTTTAATTATAATTCCAATTATTATGAAAAAAAAATATTTTCAATTATGATTCAGAAATGGCAAATCTTTTAAAGTGGGATGCAGCTCTTTTACATTTTGAGGATAATAATAATTTTATTAATTATTATTATTATTATTCTTGTAGTTTAGCTGAAAAAGTACCTATACAAAATGAGCCTTTTTGTACTTTTTTAACAAGGAAATCCACAGAATCATATATGTACAACCTACAATAAATACTGCGTGACATCTTTCTCACTGTTGACATGAACTTCTGCGTGTTTGCTTCAGGTTGCTTCAGGCTGGTTATTTTTTTTTGTTTTCCTTTTGAGCGATGGAGCTTCCTCACGATTACGAGTCCTTGTCGCGTAGTGTTTTTGGCATTCTCATGTCTCCTGCACCCACGGGCCCCCGTGATTCCGGCGGTTGCGTGACTTCTTCTGCTCCTTCAGTTCCTTCAGGTCCTTCAGGTCCTTGGCTTTGATGCTACCCATCACGGGGTCCATGAAGCCCGCGTTACCCAGCTGCCAGTAATCCAAGCAGTACTGATTGATGAGGCCCATCTCGGGCTGGCTGAGGATGGTCAGGAGGTCCTTGTACTGGCCCGCGCTGGGTGTCCACGGGCTGGAGGGAAGTGGGGGTGCTATCGCTGTCTGCCAGCCGTTCTCCATCAGGATGTTGTTAACGGCCCGGTTGGACAGCACCACCAGCTGCAGCTTCAGCAGCGTGTGTTTGAAGTTCTTCTCAGTGGAAGTACACTGGTAAACCCCGGCATCGGATGGCTGCAGAGATCGCAGCAGCAGGCCCTGGTCAGTTTTCAGCACCCGTCCATCTGATCGCATCTGGGGATGTGAAAGGAGTCAAAGAAGGCTCTTTAGGACCCTGAAGAAAATCTAGGTATATTTCTCAAAATGATAACAATAGAATTAAAATGTATACAAAATGTTAATCATTCATACATAGTTAATAGTTCAAAATACTTCCATGAACAGCATTTTGAGAAGATGACTTCTACCTTCTGTACTGTACACTATATGTGATTCATTTATTATTTAAATGAAAGCTTCTTGGGTTGATCTGCAGCCCTCTTTATTTATACATTTGCTTTTCATCTTCCTAACTTTTAGTGAGACAACTTATACCAGATGTGGCTGTGCTGAATTGTATGCAGCATCAGACTTAAAACAATCTTTGTGCTGCATTCGGCTGCATGGGCCAGGCTGGAAATTCTGTCCCCTAGTGGGGAATTACAACACTAGCGCTCCAAAGACACCCAGCTCAGCAGGTGATGAGTTACATAAGCCAGTGTTCTGCAGGACACACAGGACGATTTTATTCCCTCTGAGGTTGATGACTAAACCAGCTAAGCCTCTCATCCGCCAAGGTTCTTCCCCAGAACTCAGGCTGCCAGTGGGCTCAAAAACATGCCACACCTATTCCAGCTTCCAACCTAATGTCCACTTCCCCTCACACAGCCCCCTGCCCCAGTGATACAATATGATATGATGACAAATCCTGGCTACAATTTTAATAACGTTACTGCCATGTTTCTTTTATTTTCCATTCTTCAGTAGAACATGCCAATTCAATGACAATACTCAGGGCTTGGGCAGTCAATAGCAGACTGCCTATTCAATGCTCGAAGCAACTGCTACCAGACGTATATCACTGGAAGACAAAATGGAACAAGGATGTACAAATGCACTTCTCCAAGAACAAGATGGACTACATTTCCTTCGTTTTTTCCTTAACAGAATCTCTATGCTTAATGCAGTACACCATTCATTACAAAGCAATACTGTCGAGGATTAATGTATTAGTGTTGTACATTTTCCACTGAGGCTTCCCGAACGGTCTGTGTCCTAGCTCGTCCAACACCCTCCCTGTTGGCACGCTCTCACAATTGCAAAACAATGCAGAACAAAGTGAGGGGTCAGTAAACGGTGATCTCATTGCAGTGTGAATTATAGTGTAAACTGTATATACATCCATTTGGCAGGCTGGCACAATGGAGGCTGACATGAGGTTACCATGTAGGGTAAAGCGAAGCATACAAGCGAAGGCGGGTCTGAGCCACAGGCTGAAGGGCTTCCCACCTCTTTCTTCCTGTCACTGCTGTCCTTCTGTAAGTGCCACTTGATGGACACATGGGGAGACCTGGCCTGGCACTCCAGGAACGCACTGCTGCCCTCCACACCATACTGCACCGTCTCCACCGTGTTCTTATTGGCTGGAGCAGATACAAGACCATAGAAACCGTGATGTCACCATCACAGAGACTCCTGACATACCTATATGGTATAGTCATTTTTAGCATCAGGAAATGACATAATGACAGTAACTGCATCATATCAGCAACGTTAGATAAAGATAAATACTAGTAAAATGGCTCATACACTGCCTGGCCAAAAAAAAAAAGAGCTGTACACTTTAATATTTCTTTGGACCGCCTTTAGCTTTGATCATGGTGCACATTCATCATTGCACTGTTTCCACAAGCTTATGGAACATCTCAGCATTTTGTTCCATCAAGATCTGCATTCATTTCTCGCCGAGATCTCGCATTGCTGATGGGTGAGTAGAATCAAACCACGAAGCTTCTTCTTCTGCAAATCCCTAAGACTTTCAATGGGGTTAAGGTCAAGACTCTACGGTGGCCAGAAAATGATTCCTCATGCTCCCTGAACCACCATTTCACAATTCAAGCCTGATGAATCTTGGCATTCCCCTCCTGGAATATGTCCATGCCATTAGGGAAGAAAAAATCAATCGTTGGGATGGCCTGGCCATTCAGTAGATTCAGGTACTCAGCTGACTTCTTTATTGCTGCATATTGTTGCTGAGCTGTATTAATTATCCAATCATTTGCTCTTAAGTATTTGTCTATATAAATTCAAACAGTGACTTTTTTTTGGCCAGGCAGGGTATATCTGTGGTTTGCTGACAATGAGAAGATCATCAATCTCTAGGTGTCCACTGGGTGTCCTCTGCCTGACTGGAAGCTGCTCGCTGGGCTCACCGTTGGAGTTATAACCTCTGCACTGCCGAATTGGGTTCCCATACTTCACATCCTGCCGCCTGCTCCGCCTGAACGAGTTGGATAAACAATATGCAAATTAGGCGATTTATCCTCCCGTGTTCCACCACAACGCTGCACAAGTTATTTTCTTAGCCAGTGTTATTACCCAGATTAACTTATTTGGCGCGTGAGTGCAGTTTTATTCCCCCCTTCTGGGATCTGAGCCACCAAAATCTCGGTAACAGTTAGGGAGCTCGAATCACCATGTCACCTGCCCCCCCCCCCCAAAGGAGCGCCGAGAGCCAGAAGACCACACAGAGGCACCCAGGCCTGACCTCTTCTGAGACGCTGAGTAGCGTGAGCAGGACTTGCCGTCCCAGGCGCAGTAGGGGTCACGTGCCAGGCAGCAATCAGCGCATGCCTCCCCATACACATCGCAGCGATGAAGGGCCAGGTGAGTCACGCCCGACTCTGAACCCACGTACAGCTGTTGCTGAAGAGGTAGAATTAAGAAACAGACATGAGACCCAGGTCACAGGCGGAGACCTTGCTCGCAGTGACGAAAAACTGTACATCTGGCCATCAACCGTGGCCCTAGAAGCACACTGTTCTGTTGGTTTTTTGCTCATCTGATAGTTAGTCAGTGATAGTTACCACAGTTGCTTTTTTACATGGATCAAACTAATCAGGCTCTTTTTATACTTCATGTGGAACAGACTACAATAACTCAACAGTTTTATTCCAACAGACATTCTAATGTCATCTTTACATGCCATGTGTGTGGCTCATTTGAAAAGTATATTTGAGATAAAATTTGCAGGAATTAAGTCTTCTAAGGAAGAACTTACCCTTTTTGAAGAAATTTTCATTGTTGTGATTGGAGTAGGGACCTAAAATGTCAGGAGAAGAAGTAAATCTTTAAGAGCCTTATTAAAATAAGTATAAGCTGAAATAAATTTATCGAGTAAATGTTACTTATAATTATTTATTAGACAAGTGGCATTCTTATTACAAGGGGAATCTGCCAGACTGTCACATAAATTTTAGTTTTGTATTTTTTTAACAACTGTACAAAGTCGAGCCTTGGCTCACCTTGAACACTTCCACTTCCTCAAGGACCAGCTCCTCGGTCCTTAGGTCATCCCTCGGCAAGACGATCACCTTCTGAACAGTTCCTCGATCTATAAATCACATGGGCACTATATGATACCTAATATCTCCCTCAAGTGACCCCTGCTGTAGGCTGATTTAGGATTTCCAACATAATATCCTAAAGAATGTCCTGGTCTCTGTCCACTTACACATAACCAGTGGTATATTGCTGGGATGTATTATACTTGGAACAGGGGTTGGCCATCTGTCATAGCAGTTGCGGAAAGAACAAACATATTCCAGTAATCTAAGGTACATAATGGCCTGACTTTGGGCCACTAACCAGTTTTTCTAACTCCATGTAAAACTTGAATGATAAGAAATGTCATGGCATAAGGTTCTTTCGGTAACCTTCAGCTCAGTCAGAGTGAAAACATTCTTAGTTAACTATGCATGTCAGATTTAGAAAGGGTGAAAGATGTTCCTCTCTTTCAATGATGTTCAAACTGTAGGCACGCACTCCTGTTTTGGCTCGGTTCAATAAAACTCCTTAGGGGGACATTGGGGGGGGCGTAGCCTGATTCCTCAGATGCTGCTCTAGAGTCACGCTAATCCCCTGAGTTGGGTTTTGCTGTCTCATTGGAGAGCCAACTGGGAGACAAGCTCTGTCAAGCTATGATTTATGTCCATAGACAGTTATTTGGTTTCTAGAGTTCCTGGGTGGTTTTTTAGATCCACCCAAGGACAGCAGGGCACAATTAACTACTGCCTCAGGCTGACACAGAAGCAGGCATTTTTTCTACTGGTGAGCTCATCATGAAGGCAATTAGACCGTGATGCTATACATTTATCTGCCTGCTACAACGGATTATAGCCCGTGAGATTTCAAAATCACATTTGGAAATTACACTTCTGCTGGGTAATACATATTCCTGTTTTATACATATTTAATTGTTTACAGTTTATGTCTGGTGTCTTTTAAATGTTTGACCCTTTGTATTAACATTTCACGAGAGAAATAAATGGTTTGCCCTGAGGCATTCTAACACTGTTGATATACAGTATGCAGACACAGACGCATGCATTAAAAATCCTCACATACCTTCACATACATACGGTACCAACAAGCTCTGACCTGTAACCTCTTACTCAAATCCATTTGCAAGTGGGAAAGCAAATCTTATGCAAATATATCCTACAGCATTGATTCTTTAGAATATGGACCAGCGTCTCTCAACCCAGTTCTTGCGACTCACAGACAGTTCACATTTTTGCTCCCTTCCAGCTCCTGGTAGCAAAAACGTGGACTGTCTGCAGGCCCCCAAGGACCAGATTGGGAAACACTGTTAAATACTATAATTCGGACCCAGTTAAGTTTATCCATTTAAAATAAATACTCTGTTATGTTTTTGTCTCATATGATCTATGACTCTGAAGGAGACAAATGGCTAAAATATTTGAGAGAAGATTGCATATTGGTAAAATAAACAGCTGCGTTTCTGTAATTCAACTTCTATCTGGCCCCGTGCTGAAATAAAATTATGAGGGAGAGATGTTACTTACCGGTTCCAAGGAAGAGAACTTCATATGTCCCATCTGCAGCTGTCACTTGGTCCACTGTGATGGTAGTGAACTCATAGTCCACGTTGGTCCTCACCACCAGAGGGCGCTTGTGCACAGGGTACACAGCATTGTACATTGTCGGGTGGTTGCGCATAAAGTTGATGACTTCATCTGGGTAATCCTTGGTGGACTTCATGTTGGGAGTGAAGGTCCCTCCAGGACACTGTACATTATAATAGCAATTAAAATAGGAATGATGTCATGCAGTCAAAATTATCTGTGCATGCTGTAGAAGCCACACATGTATGTTCTGCTGTTTTGTAGAACTCAAATGACACAAAGTAAAACTTCCAGCATTGCAAGAATATGATTTGCCAGGACATAAGTCCAGCCATCAACATATAATCAAATCATATAGTTTCTAGGCATTTTCTATATACTTAAAAATAAACAACTAGTACTGAATATTTAGTCACATGCATGGTAAAAAGTGTAATGAGTCTCTTTGGGGATTTTGACAAAAAGATGATTGTGTGACTTCTCACCGTTCCGGGCCGTGGGTAAGGTATCTTCCCAGTATAGGCCACCCACTGGTAGTGGGGTCCCTCTTTGTGAGCAAAGGGCCCGTTGAAAACCATTCGGATGTCGGCCATGGAGTAGACACACACTGCTGAACCTTTGAACACGGACCTGCAGGCAAAGTTTGGAGGATGAGGATCGGAGTCAGGAGGAATGACATTCACTACCGGACCTTGTGTGGGACAGCGTACGGGAGAAAAATGTGTTTTCCATCTCGCAAGAAGTCATTTTGAAATCAACACCCTCGCATACTGCTGCTGAGTTTCACAACGCTAATGCCTCTCCCTGACAAAATATAAGACAGCATTATCAGAGTCATTCGTCATCAATACCTTGCCCCCAAATTGCGATTTACAGCAAGATCATTAATATGAAGTCCAGCCCTCACCAGATGAAGCAGCGAGGAAATGACGCGAGATCGTTTATAGGATTTAATGTCTTAAGGAATTTGGAGTTGGTTACAGACAGAAATGCCCACCAGTAATTATAACTCAGACTCAGAGAGGTATTACAAAAGAATTAGTTCATTTGTTGACATTTTTCTGAGACAGAGATGACAGCTGCGAGATTTCCTTTGGTGGGTTTTTCAGGACTATTATAGCTGCTGACTGATGACCTGTTATCAAAATACTCCGTGCGGGATAAAACGGGTATTCTTCTTCACTGCAAAGGCATTCTTTCCCAGTTCGCAGAGTCTCTTTGAACTACAGACTGGTCGTATCTCACCTGGAGGCCGAGTGCCTGAATCAGGCGGGAATGTGGAGGTAATATTCAACAAAGACCGAAACAAAAGCGGCAGACAAAAATGAGCTTGTTTGTCTGGAGATGAATGTTCCCTGCAACAAGGAAGCAGGCGAACCCTGGCGGGCAGTCTGCCGTAATCTACAGGTCGCTTACCCTGACACTGAGAAGACCCCATAGATCGCAGGATTCTTTGTGTCCTGCGTCTGCTGTATATAAACATCTCCTGGAAGACACAATAACAGTCAACATTTTTACAATTTTTCTGTTATTTGAATTTACATTACCCCAGTGACAAATAGGAGGTTTTACAATTGTAATCTTATAACACGAAACATAAAAGCTACACATTTATTTGAAGAACAGGGGCTCAGTGCACTGGTTCGGCAACTTCACATTTCCTGGGATGCGATGAGATGTGATCTCATGGTAAAGGTCACTTTCTGGGTGGAGGTATCCTTCGTAAGTGGAGAAAAATGAATAAAAGGGATGGAAGGGATTGGAGGGGTGTGTTCCTCTGAAATGGAATTCAAAAGCCATAACAAAAATTGCACCCAGATGACCTTTATAGATGACTGAAACAAAGCGTAAAATGGGAACCTAGGCTCCAAAGGCGAAACAAACATTCCATAAATGGCA
Organism: Petrocephalus zakoni; assembly: GCA_026774425.1. NCBI lineage: Eukaryota > Metazoa > Chordata > Actinopteri > Osteoglossiformes > Mormyridae > Petrocephalus > Petrocephalus zakoni. Next base: position 25,416,860 of record JAODKN010000104.1, on the reverse strand, counting down.
TAATGAGCTATCAAAATACTCAGTACTCAATCAATGGATTGCAACTCAAAAAATCTTGAAAAGGGTTTTGCACAGCAGCAGAGTGGTTCAGGGGGAGCACAGCAGTCTCACACATCCAAGGTTGGGGGACTGAATTCTGCACCCACTGTGTCTGGGTGCTCTGGTTTTACTTTTGCAGTTGCCCTATAAATTACCTACTGTATATATGTCTATGAGTCTAGCCTGATGGACTAGCATCCCATCCATGGCATGCCCTATGCTGCCTTCAGTAGGCTCCACGCCGCCCCACAACCCTACCGATGATAATTGTATGTTGTAACAGGGATAGAGGAAGAGACTTTTAGCATAAGATTCCAAAAGCTTAATAGAAAACACATGCAACAAAACTGCACCTGAATAATAAAACTGATTACATGTGTAAGACAATGCTGTGAGATTTCCAAGTGTTTCAGATCTTAGATGTTGAAGCTGCAGTCAGCATTTGAGGTGTTGGACTTTCTTTCACAGCTGGGCTGGAAAAATGTTATTTGAGACATTGGGAATTTCTCCCCAGTCACCACTGAAACCAAGCGTGATGGCCAGACCGTCTCTACTTCCTCCATGTCAAAAGAGCGGGAAGGAAAAGCCCTTTTGACTGAAGTGGTTATGGATCTATTCAGTTGCACATGGGTTTAGGATCATACCTTTCAGAACAGACAAAATTCCCAAGTCTCAGAGGAAAATATAGGCATGATGAACACTGGTGTAACAAGGATTTAATAGAAGCCACATGTTTCCTATGATTCCAGGGGATTGAATAATTGGGGATGGAACGTTCCCCTGCTGTTCAGCTATAAGGGAGAAATGTCTATATGTATATGCAGACTGTTTCTACTAACGGGTGCCCCCCCCCCGAATGAAAACAAGGAAAGATTTTTTTTAAAGAGCTGAAAAATTAACTGCTGAAAAAATGACAGAACAGGAAGATAAAATCTGTCATATGTGTGCATTAGTGGTCTCGCTCACATGCAATCATTACTGCTCCCACTCATCAGAAGACTGGCTAGACAATTTTTTCACCTGCATATTGTAAATTATTTGACCATTTTAAGTCATATTCCTTTGGTTTAATCGTGAAGTCTTGTTTCACTTATGCAAGTTGCAGCCTGAACATTAATTCTGTGTTGTGCTTTTGTACGTAAGGACTGCTTTTTGTGCATTCAGCCAAAGATCCCGGACAGCCCTTAACTGTGTTGTGTTATCCTGTTTGCACCAAATCAACCATACCCTGACAAATAACTGTATAATTTTGGTTCATTGAAATAAACTACATCCCTACCGTTCGAGAATTTTTCAACATTATACTGAGAGTGTCCCACAAGTTACATTAGTATAGAAAACACAGAATAACACAGAATACAATTATTCCTCTTATTGATGCAAATGCTGCAGCTGTTTATGGCCTTAACATTTATGTAAATAATCTATATAAACAGGCAGCTAAAAACTGCTAAACAAGCAAATAAATAATTGTATGGTTTATAATACCAAGGATTTAAAAATGTCTTCAAATACGTGGTTTATGGCAAGGGCGTAAAATGACAGGTGAAGGGCAGAAACAAGAGCAGGAATTAACTTCTGGCGAACGGAGGACAGATGAGTAATATGTTGACGCCAGCCTGAGAGACCCTCGGGCTACAGACTGTAAAATCAAGGGGGAAAAAAACATGAAAGGCAACTAGGAATGCATTGCATCACTGACGTATTTTCTACATCTTTTAGAAGACACAAGCAGGAAAAAACCTAACTTTGAACAGAGCGATGAATATCCTAAAATAAATTAATGTACCTTACAAGATTGCATCGTTGCTAAGTGAGGGAGGCATTACCGTCACAGGGCAGAACAGACATTGTGGAATCATTACCAGCTACACATAAGGGAAACGCATGTTGGCGCATGAACCTGTTCAAAGTGAACAAGGAGTTTCAGTGGAAGTGCGTCTAGGGGAAAATGTTAATGTAGCAAATATGCTCATCAGATGAGAATAAGGCATTTCCTTTGTGTCTGCCTGTCAAAGATTACTGAATCCAAAATGCCTGGCATTGAGGCATGCGATGCTACTCAAATGCTTCTAACATCGTATGTTGCTGGCCACGATCGGAGTGCAGTTTATCAGGGATAGCGTAGGCTAGGTGCACATATGTTCCGTAAGTCTGACAAAAACCTTCTGTGCCCTGACATTCAAACACGGAGTGATAAAACGAGATGATGCAAGAAGATCATCCTTTAAGAGGCAAAAGCAAGTGCGGGCAGAGAATGTGCTCTTTCCGAAACCACGGATGGTAAATTACAGAAGTGCGCTTTGAAAGCTGAAAAAAAAAGCCAAAATGAATCAATGATAATATGGTCTCAAAATCTCAGTTTAATGAAAATGTGTGGTTATTGGAATGGCAGTAATAATAAAGAAAAAAAAACCTGAAATTGGCTTATGGGACTGCTTGCATATTATTAAGAACGTTGAGGGAACCCAGACATGCCATTCCGCCTTCTGCCTCTGCAAAAGCAATAAAAACAGGAGAGCAGTCACATTTCTGCTTCCTGTGAAGAATTTATTTCAGCTGGCACCAAGCCCAGTCTTCCTCTTGCTCTCTCTGACTCTCAACACTTTCTGGGCAAATCCAGGCTTGGGCTGGTTTTGACTCCCATTCCACCCACTGCTGCCCCAACAGATTCTACCTGATCTGCATCCCTGTCTGCTCCAGTACCACCCTGGACTCCAGTGACTCATTTTTCTGTTCTCTTGCCGGTCTTTTTTAGCAGTGGTTTCTTGACAATTTGCTGATGTTTATGCAGCTGCATAGCTTATGCATTGTAGAGCTTATCTACAATAACATCCATCCATCCATCCATCCATGAACCATTAATCGTGGGGAGGGGGTGGCTACAGTTGATCCCAGGTAAAATGAGGCTCAAGGCTCGGGAGGACTCAGGACGGGGTTATATTCCATCAGAGGGAACAGACATGCACACATAGAGTCAGACACTATGAGCAGTGATAAAAATGTCAATTAGCAGAACTTGCCGTCTTTGAAATGCAGATGGGAATTGGAATACCTGGAGGAATCCCACACAATGTGGGGAGCACACTTCTCTCTCTCTCTCTCACACACACACACACACACACACACATATGCATTTGGTCCCTAAATCTGATCTATGTAAAGGCACGCGCGCACACACACACAAACACACACACACAAAATGGTGCTCCTTTCTAAATGGGCATTCATTATTATGGGAAATACCCTAATCCCAGTCACAACACCCTTAACCCCTACCCAGCCCTAACCTTAACCATAAGCAACCAAAATACAAAACTTGGGGTATTTTTACTTTTTTTATTGCACTCACAGAATTTATGAAACTGAGGTTATCCAAATTGGGACTCGAAAGAATGTCCCCAAAAGTAAGGAAGTTTCAGGTTTTACCACACTGGGGACATTTCGGTACCCAAATGTGATCAATGCAAGCCCCCACACACGCACACGCATATGAATGCCCTACCACGGAAGTCTGAGCACACAGTGAGCCACCTTGACAGCCATCTACGATAACCATTTCAAAAATACTTTTAGATTTTTTTTTATAAGCTTACATAACCTCGCCCTAATAGCACTTTAATGTGAATTATATCTTTTTTGACATATTTGTTAACAGGGATGGTCCTGCTAAACACGCAGAAAAGACTTGATGCATAGTACTGGCTGTTGGTTATCCTGACAAAGAAAGGCTGAACGTGTTTGCACATGGGTTTGGTGAACGGCGGCTGTGCAGCGGGGGTCTCAGTTTCGAGGGCAGAAGGAAGAGGGAAATGTGACTCTTTCGCTGACTGGAGTCCAGTGCCGTCTGCTTATTCTTATGCCGATCTCCACCTGGCTGCTAGCCCAGGAAATCCTACAGCTTTCAGACCAGCTGCTGCAATTTAAGGCCCTCCTCGGCAGCAGTTTGTTTGCGTGCATCTCCTGGGAGAGTGTGTGTGTGTGTGTGTGTGTTTCGAGGATGGGGTAGCACGGTCAAAGTTGTTTGAAAGCAGAGAGTAGAGGGGTAGGAGGTTGAAACTGGGCCTGTTACAAATGCTGCAGCTTTTCCTTCACACACACTGGCACAGCTTGCTTGACCTCTGTCTGGAACGAGCTGGGATAGCGTGGCCTCCGCTTTTTGCCAGAGTGGATGGAGAAATGAGGCAAGCAGGCATTACATAATGGGCCCGCTTTCCAATGGGGTGTAGCAAAGAAAATGAGGAGATGGTGGACTCGGGGAAAGGAAGCTTTTGCTTTCCATAGGAAATCTCCCCGATCAGTCTAAGGCATCGCCAGATTTTAGACCACGTTGACTTGCATGTGTTTGAAATTCAACCACGGGATCGTCTTCCGACAATTTTTTGGTCTGAAATTTGTACCGTGTATCAAAAACAGTGATGCATGATATGGAACACCAACTATTAGCACAGATTTTGAGTGAATTTCTTTCAAAAGTGATATCATTCAAAAAGATCAAGTGATACTTTGATTTACTTGCAAAGTCATGTTAGGACAAATGACATTTAACCTGAACAGGACAGTGTTCCTGGGCGATTGGATATTGTGACGGTGCCGACAGAACTGAGAATGACTGACTCACTACACCAGCGTTGTTGAAACAAAGCTGAAGTTACTCACGGAGTTCATCGAAGTGGGTTTCAATCCCATCCACTCCTGGCACAGAACAAACGAGCCTTGCTTTCAGGAAGGTGCTCCACTTGTTCACCAGGCAGCAGTGGCCACCGTCATCGTTCTGTAGGCAGCAGACAAGCAGGTGGGCACTTCACACACAATCGAAGAATAACAGCGTGTTTGACAATAGATTTGGTGATGGTGGAAATGATAGCACTGTATTCCCCAGACAGCCCTGTCATTTATTCGGGCCATCTAAGTCATACTCGTCCCACACACATCAACCTGTACAATTTCTTGAAGCAATGGATAGATCACCAGAACATGTGAAAGTGAAATACCCCTTATGGAAATTCACTATGGTTTCCTATGGTTTTTGGGGTTTTTGGTATGCGTTTTTTACAGTAACCATTGTTTTACTATGGTACCTCATGGTAATTATGATTACTAAGCTCCTACCCATAGTATTACCATGGTTTAATTATAGCACTTCATGGTAACT
>JAODKN010000104.1:25387380-25402643 GCA_026774425.1 Petrocephalus zakoni | reverse complement strand
CCCATGGCCATACCTTAAGGTTATACCTTAAATAAAGGAGCCTAGCGGCCCATGGCCATACCTTAAGGTTATACCTTAAATAAAGGAGCCTAGCGGTCCATGGCCATACCTTAAGGTTATACCATAAATAAAGGAGCCTAGCGGCCCATGGCCATACCTTAAGGTTATACCATAAATAAAGGAGCCTAGCGGCCCATGGCCATACCTTAAGGTTATACCTTAACTAAGGGAGCCTAGTGGCCCATGGCCATGCCTTAAGGTTATACCTTAACTAAGGGAGCCTAGCGGCCCATGGCCATACCTTAAGTTTATAGTTATTTCTAGATATGAATGTATACTTTTTTCCTCTGATATGATCGTTCAATACACAGACACCTCAACTGCACATTTAATGGTCAACAGAGTCCTCCCTTCGCAAAGTTTTATACACTATGTAGTTGTTTATTTTCTATTCCACAAATATTAAGCTGTAATTAATTTTTCCAAAATTTTACCAAAATGCTCATAAAATTGTTTCATTATGTAATATACTGTATTACAGAAAAGTATTTCCCCGTTAATAAGGTACACTATTTTCATACGAATACAGCGGACTCTATTATACAAGGTTATGATATGAACTGTTCCTGTCAAATATAAATATGAGTACTGGCAGTGACCTAGAATAATGAGTTTAAATGTTCATTAAATATCTGCTTTTGTTGTCGCTGCCACTGTACCAGAGACTGCAGAGAGAGAGCCACACGTGCAGTGATTTTTTTTTAAGTTGATCTTGTTACTGTCTGAAACCAAACACAAGCCACAGAAACCTTGTAGCTATTCCGAATGACCTAAATGCCCGAAGTGTACTATTGTCATGTAGGAAGGACAGTGATAGGTTCTCCATCAAATACAGTGACAGCCTGGAGGGACACTCCATATTACCACAGGTCACAAGTTGAAGATCACGCAGCTATTTTGGAGCCGCTTTCCAGCCCTCAATAGCCTTTCCTACTCCACCTATGTCAACGCAGGTCCCTCAAATGGGACTTGATGACAATGCAATAGCATTCCTTGGTAAATTTAAGCGGACGGCTGCTTTATGCTTGTGGCTATGTACAGAATCAGCTCTCCAACTATGCTTGCGATGACATGTAACATCCTAAAGAGGGTGCTATTACAGAGAGCGGGCCTACTAGCAGCACAATACCATAAGAGGTTGAGAAGGCTCTCCTACACCAAGGTCAAACATCCCTTCACCGTCACTAAGCAGCTCTTGGACTCCTGCGGCCTGTGACTCAGGCCAGGGATTTCCTAGCTAGGAGGCATTGTGGAGCAGGTGACTCTGCTGGAATTCATTTTCAGCATCTCAAAAGCTGGTTCCAATACCACTAGACTCCTCTCTGACTGCTACTGTCCAGCTGGCAGAAGACCACCTGGCCGCCTGCCCAGAAGAGCGCCCAAACATAAACCCGTGCCTTCTTCTGCTTCTTCCCTCCTCCCATCCCTCTCACAAACCATCTCCTCTTGCTTCTACTATTTCCCACCATTTAGAAGCCTGCGTAAGCTTCCTTGTGAAGTTTATGGGCCAAGAGCATTCCTGGTATGGAGTTCTTGGCAAGGTTGAAAAGGACTGCCCCTGATTAATGTTGGCACTGCTACTTTTAAGCCCTATCAGACTCTCCGTTCCCTTTCTGGCAGCAACATAAGAGATACCGGTAAGCGCACAGGGTGTATATATCAGGAAACTCTAGCAGCGCCCGTCCATATACGCCTAGGAGATGTCTTACAATAGCCACGGGATGATACCCTTCTTCACATAGCTGATCAAATAATTACAAGGGAAGCAGACTGTAGGCCACGCTGTCCCTTGGCATGAGTCTGACAGGAAAGGAGTGTGACATAGAGGGCGGTTGGCTGCCAGCGTCCCTGGTATGGAGGGTGACAGGTGTAACATGTTATCCCTGTCCCTGTCTTTCATTACTGCTATTCCATTTCGATTTTTTTTCATTCCCAGTTAGTATATCAGAGGATCCTGTGCTGTCCTGTGCTTATTAGTTTTCAATGGTTTTGCAGAAATTCACTTATTTTCATGAATCGCGCTTTTTAGGCCAACCTGTTAACTTAACACCAAATAATAAAAACGCCCCACTCTATGTCTGCTAAGCTTTACTTCAGCCACACGGTCAAAGCTTTTTTGGAGGATGCTTTGCTAAGTCAGAGGGCATCTTATTCGTCATTATAGGAGATATAAAGTCACTTCTGCTCGTCAGCAGAGAACAGGACAATCACTCATAAGCTGTAGCACAGCTGCGTCTTACAGAATAGCAGAAAAATTAAAAATGAATGGTTTGGGACCAGCCCAGTCAGAATGCAGACTGGAACTCCAATGAGATGTTACATAGCAAGACCTGAAATTTACCCATCTATCCATCCATCAAATACCACTGAACTGGACAGCTTTGCGGTCAACAGGGATAGGGTTTAGTCAAGAGAGTTTATAATCACCCTCCCCTGCCTCCACTGTCCCTGCCTGGAGTTTGAGCTCCCAGTAGGTTTGTGGTGAGAAGTTTGACACCCACTGAAAAATCCCAAGAACAAGTGTGTCCTGCCCAGAACAGGGTTACCAGGAGCTGCAGGAGCCATGCCTAGGGGTGGGGTTTGCTGATGAGCACCGAGAGAACCCACCAATTTTCAGAATGAAATGGCTTCATGAACCCATTTTCCACTAGCAAGATGGGGCAGAGAGATAATTTTATGTAATGAAGGTGAGGTGTGCAAAAAAAGTACCAGCCACAGACTCTGTGGTCCTAAATGGACACCTCAATGTTCACACAGGCAATGATGGAGATACCTGATGAGGTATGATGATCTGATTAGGAGAAATGGCCTCCCAGTTACCTGAGTGGTTGTTATTAAATTCCTGTACAAGTCATGGATTGTCCATAACGAAGACAGAGTTCAAACAAAAGAATGTACACATTACTGGACCACCAAAGGCCAAAGATTAATGACAGACTTTATTGCTGTGTCATCTGACTGTGGGAGTCTGTATGTTTTGGACACTCAGCTGAAGGGAGGGCAGAGATCACAGCTTGGTGGTGAGTTTGATTCAGTGCATGGGGAGGAGACCAGATGGACCAGGATGACCCAGAAGAGCAGTCAAGGTTTTCTGGGAACATCTGGCCGAAGCCTCTGTGACACGAATATAAGTCACACCTCCTGAAAAACTTTTCCCCCATGCCAGTGTGATCAGGGACCATTTTGAGCGTTTGGGTTCAGGCCTCAACCGCTGCAACAAAGATCTGTGGCTAGAGGGTAGAAGACCCAGGACCTGACAGAGGGATTCTATCTCCTAGCTAGCTTAGGAGCATCTAAGGATCCTCCAGAATGAGCTACGTCTGTGGCCATTGAAAAAGATGTTTGGCCTGATCTGCTTGGTATACAACCACCACAGCCCTCACCTGCAAAAGCAGTGTCAAAATGATAATGATGACTGCGTACCCACAAACAAAGAGAACACAGGATACATAGAACCATTAAAAACCAAGACAAGGACATATTCTTTAAAGATGAAAATACAGAATGAAAATAAATGCAAGCTTTATTGAATAGTTCCTGATTGAATGAGTGCGATTCCCCTGCCCTCACTGACCGTTTCTGTGTGATGGTTTTTCTGGGCTATATCTGCCTGGTCTGTATGTGCCTTTTCCTGGATACTTTCGAGCTGAAGCCAAGGGAAATGATGGGGTTGCTGATGTGGCACATGCTCTGACCAGCCACTACTCCAGGCACGCCATGATGCACTTGTATGAAAGAGCAGCGAAGGCTTGTCGCAGCTAGAATAAGCCCAAAATCCCATCACATAGGCAGCTAGCTGCCGGTAGGCAGCCCTTCCTAATACACTGTCTGTCACTGGGTCATCAGTGCCTGTTTGTCTCAGATAGGAAAGTCCAGGAGTCTGAGCCCCAGAGACCTGACCATGGTAGAGAGCGAAAAGTCTTGAAAGATCTGAAACAAACCTCAGGACTCATCCTGATGTCCTTTTGGCCACTCCTTCTACACACCTCCTCATGCCCCTGCCCTGTGTTCAGGCACAAATACCCCACATCTATCTATCTATTTACCTGGGACATAGGTTGGGGAAAAAACACACCAAAAGTAAATAAGGGGGTAAATCAATAGCATGTTTTACTTTTATTCAGACCCATTCTTCTGACACAGCCAGAAACAAAATATTAAAAAAAAAACAGCTCCACCATTTCATATAACCATATTCTTATATATTTTAGATTCACAGTTGTTCCCCTGATCCCTTAAGTATAACTATTTATTAAAAATAATGGACTTAAAGTCTCGTTCCTGAAGAAACTACTTTGCTGACAGGCATGTAAGACAACAAGTGGTCCATTACTAAAAAGCAGAATTCGACATTTCCAGGCATTTTCTTCTGCAAATGCATTCAGAAGTTTATGCGTGTGACAGACGGTGGAATTTTAAACAGATGTACAGACAGGAGTAATGGAACTTCCTGAAGGATGTTCTTGGAGAAAATTAAAAAGAATGGCTTTGATACAAGCCGGCTACTATATAATACCAGTGTTGATCCATTGCTTATAACAGAAGCAGCACTACTTAGCCTCTGTACTGGTCACCGGCTGAAACAAGTGAGACTGCTCTGTAGGGCTGCACCTGGACAGGAATGTTGTATGTAGGGTAACTGTGCTGTGGTGGGACGTCTTGGCCTTTTTTATGGCGGGTGCCAAAATGCAGTGGCACTCCAGCAGGGAACTTTCTTTGCACATTTCACTATGTTCTTGGGAAGTGTAATAAAAAGTCTTAATTCCGCCGAATTTTGCCTCCAACATTCTCCACATAAGGAAAGGGCGCACAGGCCTCTCAGGGCTTGTCTGACAGCGAGTCCGACGAATTCCAAGGCCCTCATCTCTGCAGGGTTTTCTGTTGCACTGAGATCCCAGAGGAGGCCCAAGTTGGTGTAACATAGTAGATCCAAATGCGTCTAAAATTACAAATTTTCTACTCACTATGAGGGCCTTAATAACACAAAAGATAATAAACTATTAAAGTATATTTCTGCGGTCTGGAATGTCTGCCTTCAACTGCTAGGCATTAAGCACAATGGGAAGCTTTGTGCAAAGCAGCCACACATTTACACACTCATAAACCTGTGATACGGAGACGGCCCCATTAGAGACTTAATGGTAATGATTGCAGATGGGCTGGGTGCTGGGAAGGAGGAACTGATCCAGTTGTGCTATTAAGGTGGGAAGTGGGCCGAAAAAGTCTGGGGGGGGGGGGACCGAAGAGTCCAGCATTCATAGGCTATGCTACGATGGTCCTACGCTTTTCTTTAATGAGCACAGAATAATGAGTTGATGCACATCCATAGCATACCCTTTATTCCTTTAGCCATTTTCACTCCCACTAGCCGCACTCGCTACGACTGAGACGGTGCAGCCGCGACGGCTAAAAGGAAGCCGGAACACTGCAAATCATTTCCACAGGCCTGAACTCGATTCGCTGCGGTAAGAAAATATATGGAGACTGTGTTTATTCAGTTGGAAGTGCTATATTATGAATGTGTTGCCCTCTGCACGGACTAACAGTGATTAATTGACAGGCAGATACTCCCTCAGCTGATGATGTAAACCACAGTCTCTTTTGCCGGGATAGTATTACGGTGTAATATCGTGCCGTCCGGTGAATGTCACCGGAGAGAAAGAGGCACAAAGATAACTACACTGACATGGACCGACACACGGCACAGCTTAAATGAGATACCAGGACCGATATTGGTATGGTCTCTCTCCCAAGAAGTAAGCCACAGTGGCCTGTAGGGGGCAGCACAGATGCAGCACTGCTAAAATGTATAGCAGAAGTGCAAGAAACTGGAGATTGTAGCGGAGACACCTCCTTTGTCCCGTCTGTCCTGGGTGGGGGGCTGCCCTTCGGCTACTATTTTGTGTAGTTCATTCCTGGCTCTGAGCTTGCCAAATTCCCCAATCCCCCCACCTGCTGCGCAATGCTGCCCAACGTGCCCTGGACACCCGAGCAAGGGCACAGGTGCAGGTGCTGACAGACGTGCCAGGAGGACCCACCCGCGGTATACACTTCAATGCATGCCGATCTTGGCAGTCGAGCGGCTCCCTCCCCACAAGGCTCCCCGTGCCGAGGAGCGTGCCAGAGTCGCCGCTCTTAAATCACCCTGACGGAGCAGTGACGCCGCGTGCTCAACTTTTGGCAACTCTTTGAAATCCTGGGTTCTGTAGGAAGCAGTCAAATTTATTTTGTGGGTGGGATTCTTGGGAACTACCCATTCCATGTAAGAGCTCAATGTTTTTTTTCTTCCCCTGCATTAACTAACAGGTGCAAACGCCGAGGCCAACAAAAACACATGAAGCCTTGGTGAACAGGATATAATACCATAGGAAATAATTTATGTCTTGCCAAATAATCAAGTACGAAACTGGTGTAACAGGTAAAAAAAAACACTCTGATCAATTTCTCTTTATCACAAGGAAATTTCTTTTGCAAGCTCAGCCTCTACCTTGCCCCCCTCCATGGCTGCTTGAATGCTTCCCTCCCTTGAGAAGCACTGGACTTACTTTAATAGCTGATGACTCAAGAGCTGGTTATGCTACCACCCCTAAGTTGCGGTCATGCCCAATACCATGCGTCCCATCCGTACGGTGACAGCGACTGAAGAACCGTCCGTCATGCACAGGAGTGCGTGGTGCAGTGGATGCCATGCCTTAAGTGCCTTGCAATACAATACAGAAGATGCATCACGGGGCCTTCTTGAGTGCTGCAACTGACTCTGTTGCTTTTCTTTAACCCATTAAATCCTACGGTAGTATTATGGTGGGGTCCCAAAAGCAGAATTTACCCTGCCTGGTACATTAAACCATGCTCTTGGCTATGAGCCCACACGTGCATGTTTCAATTCTGGATGAAACATTTGCCTGAAATGTAAACATGGACTCTTCAAAAACGTATCTGGCATTCAAAGGCTTTCCCTAAATGACCACTCTACTCTGTGAGACAAGATTAGCCTGCCAACCTCACATGTCTGCAGCTCCAGGAAAACATGCTGAAGACCTCAATTCATAAAAAAACGATGATGTTAACCTTAGGATTATGAGTAACCATTTATTTTTTTGTTAGATGACTCACTGGGTAGCCCTGCAGCCTGACATCCCCAGGCCTGGGGTTCAAACTCCACCTCGGGTCTGTGTGCTCTGTGTTTTCATACTCTCTCCATGTCACATGGGTTTCTGCCAGATAGTCCAGCTTTCTACCCCAGTGCAAAGAAATCCAGCCTAACGGATTGTAGTATATGATTGCATGCATGGGCATGTATCCTACGATGGGCAGGCGTCTAAACCAGGGTGTACGACGACCTTTGACCTTGTCTTCTGCCCTGGGATGGGCTCCAGGTTTCCGTGAATTAAATAAGCTGTTGGAAATTGGATAAAAATTCTTCTTGTTTGAAAGAATATGTAACAGAAATCTGGCCAGAAAAAGAAATAAATGTTGTTTATTAGTATTATAATTGCTGCTGTTGTTGTTATTACAGTTGTGCTTATTATGTTTATTGCATCTAACAATATTACACATTATATATATATTCCTATTTAGCGATTCCATCTGAGTATTAAAAAAAAAAAAAATTAAATCACTCATGCAAGGTGACTCACTGCATATAAATCTCTCTGCTGGTGGCCCAGCCTGCAGCCAGGTCATGCAGAAGTCTGAGCTCTCAAAAATGTAGACGAAAGGGTTCATCCAGCCGAATCACTGCCCGCTATTATTTGCGTGTGGTGTCTTATTTTTCCATTTTTGTTCTGTTATACTAGACCATAAGATAGATGTTGCAATGTATTCTCATTTATTGTTTATTAAGTAAGGAATTATGACACTAAAAATAAACCCAGCATGTGAATTGCTCCAGTTTTGAAACGATAGTTTGGCGGTTACGGATTCTCAGTGGAAGACTCTATTGAGGCCCAATTTGCTACGCATAGCAAATGGACAATTTTCACGAAGCAAAACTGCCATATGATGTTACTGAAATTGACAGGAGAAATGTTCTGTGTCCCTTGCTTATGAAGCCTCACTAATGCTGCTACAAGGGTCTAAATGTTAAGGGCTCACCTTCAGAGCTTCAGAACACATGGTGGGATCTGCAGAACCTGTACAGTGACACTGTCTGCAGCTGCCGTTACTGCAGTCCAGTGACGTCACGCTTGAGAGTTAGTCATTTACTCGAATGTCCAGCAATGTGAACTGAAAGAGCCAAGGGATTTTCTTATTCGAATATTCCAGGCAGATCATCCATGTTCTTCAACCACAGTTTGTTAGTGTTTGTTTGGAATTTTTCCCCAAAAGGTCTCTGACACTGACTTCCTTTAATGAGGTGATAACAGAAAGAAAAAGGTCCAGCTGCAGATAAACCAGACAGGTGAACCTCAGTAGAATCCCCCTAGGAGGGGCGTGGGTGACATTGTAGCGAGTGACGGGGTGTGCAATGTATGGCGTTATCTATTTTCACTGCTGAGAATGTATGTTCAAATGCACAGACACCCACGAATTGAAAACACATGCAGACAGAGCATACTTAGAGGGTACCTTCATTATCGTCCACACTAGACATAAGTTATGCAAAACCATTGTTTAGAATTCCAAAGCCAAAGAATTCAAAGAAGCAGATGAAGAAGCTTTGCAAAGGCCCAGCAGCTACCCACCATGTTGTTGTGACTGGCAATGGCTATGCACATTTAAGGAAGTGCTTATAACAAGACTGAAAACTATCACGTCTAACCCGCAACAGCTCTTGGTGTAGCTATAAATCAATAACTTAAACCAGTGTCTCCCAATACACTACTCGGGGGCCCACAGATGGCCTACATTTTTGCTCCTTCCCACCTCCCTGCCAGACAGCCCACATTTTTCCTCCCTCCCAGCTCCCGGTAGGAGCAAAAACATGGACTGTGTATGGGTCCCAGGGGACTGGATTGGATAACACTGACTCCTTAATGCTTTTCTAAATAAGAAGGACACAACATAAGTGATTCTGAAACACATACTGCTTCATATGGTTCAGCAGAAGAGGTCAGTAAGGAAAAAGATGCAATTGAATGATAATCTGATCATAAAAACTGTGGAAGAACTGATAATTCCCTTTTACCGTTTACACTCTTCTTACTACATATATCATTTCCTTGCAAATATCAGCAGTAAAACTCTATGAGGCGAAAGCGTCAGACTGCGTAGTTCATGCTGGTGATGTTTAGAAGCGACTGATCCCAGCTGTGAGGTCTGTGTGGCTGCCAGTGGCCGTCTGAGCTCTGAGGTAATTAAACACATTTTAATGCAGAGTGACAGCTTGGCCCCTGTTACCAGGTGACTCTGTGGGGAAATGCTATCTAGTCCATCTCCTGCTTGGCAGCAGGGAGCGAGTGAAAGGAAGCCCGTTTGGCGGCAGGCAGCAATGCCTACTTGCCCAGACATTCTTATTGCATTGTTTAAATTCCCGCTCGCTATTTGACTTCTGAAGGTGCCTTTGCTTATCTGCACAAACTTGGTGATCTGAGCTTTCTTCCACAGGGCCTCATGCTGGAGGTATCACTGAACTTACCCTTAATAAGATTTGCTGGACAGGCAGACTGAAAACAGCTCCTGACAATGAGCAATTTTATCCTTGCCCTGCCTACCAGATGGATTTTATTTTTGCAAAGAACAAAAATAAAAATCCAACAGAAGAAGGCATTCTGATTTAAACAGTAACTGACCAAATGAAGTATATGCAGGCATGTTCATTATTTTAAAATATTGTTTCTTGGGTGGTAGAGCCTATTAATTAGAACACTGTAGTGCTTTAGACAAAGTAATTGGGAATTAGGATATGGTCTCCAGCGGGAAAACGCTGTTGATGAGCCAGACACGTAGAATAATAAGGAACAAAGTTCGTTCACCTGACCTATAATGATGACAAAGATCAATTTGTTAAGGTTCTGCCTTTAAATTTCAATCAGGGTATAAATAGTAACAAAGCGCTGAGGTCAAACAGATCAATCATGCACCCAATCACAATAGGTGTTCAATGTAGCATTAATACTAAACGGAGTTAAATTGTGTCAAGCTGAGTGATAGAAATAACATCCAAGATTCTGCCAAGGTTAGAGCTGTAGCAATGAGAATATAGGCCAACAGATCGATCTAGTTGAGAAATTATGTTTCAGGCAGTTGGGTGGAGGCAACTGCCTGGTATATTAGGCAATTAGACGGCTTAGATGGCTTATTTAAATCCTTTTGGATTTACCCAAGGTCCACGTAGTATGACAGACAGGCCTGACCACTCGGATAGAGCTCTTGGAGAATAGGGAGCAAAGTGAAATCCTCAATGAACAAGGTGAGACAGGAAAGAGTAATAGAGTAAGAGACTTCTGTCCATCAGTGACATAGAGTCATTAAAACCAGGTCGAGTGTAATCTTATAGTCATAAGCAAGAGCAAGTGCCTAAGTGTTTAGGATTCGTATATCCCGATGAAGAACGCAGAGTATCTTCACTAGAATTCATGCAAACCTGGCTTGCAGATGGCAGGGTGAGAGAACAACACACTACTATACAGTAAGTCTCAGTATGCTGTGACAGTGAGACATCCTCATAAAACATGGCACAATGTCCTCTGATGGCTAAACCTCTGCCTTCATTCTATCACGTTCCCTGATGATTTCCCCAAGGCCGCAATCATGCAGCATCTAACAGAGCTGTAAGCACAACTCCAAAGTGACACAATCTCTAGATCTTAGCTATCTGTTTGCCTAAAGCAGCATCTGTGTTTAAAGCACACTTCAGTGATTTATTATTTTTTTTAATTATGTGGGTTCCAAGAGTCTGTCACCTCTAAGTATATTCAGACTTGGCATGTTTAAGGACTAGCATGAAAGCTGAGGGCTTTGGTAGGAGTTTGGCTGAAATAGGTGTGTTTCTTACTATTTCCAGACTTACACAGATGCAGAGCAAAATCGTTTTTTCTCAGTCTATGTTCAAGCATGCGGTTTATTGCCATGTGATGGTAATACAATGTTAATTTGCCTGATGTAGTAACAACTCCTTGTAATTTAGTAAATTGCAATTCGGGAGTACAGATCGATGTATGTCATCTTACCTTCTAACATTGTACCAGTTTTATGCCTTCCATTGCTATAGGTGGCCAGGTTGTTTTTGAAAATCAACTGCAGATCAATTTTTATATATAAGAAACACTATTCAGTGACTAACTGCAGACTGTGATGGGTACAGAAACACACAGCAGTCTAACCAAACCAAAACATGAGAATCAGGCACATTAGAGAAAGTGATCCTTGCAATGCTAATCCTAGGGTATAGGGTATGTACTATTTCATAAAGTAGGGGGCTAAAGAGCTAATTGCCAAGAAGTTGAGGAACATCAGTGAAAAGACCATGGAACATGGAATGGTGTCTGTGGCAGAGAGTTAGCTTATATTATAGGTCATTATTCACGCGTTTGCAAGAAAACTGAAATTCTATGTTAACTGTAGGGCTAACTAGGCAGTTAGCCCTACAGCAACCCTACTACTTCCCGTTCACTTGTATTAAGAAATGCCTACAGTTTATGTTGGGATGGGGGTTTTTAGATTATCAAAGATCAAAGCAGTTTGAAGAAAGGCTAACGCTTGTTTTGTTTTTGTTATATAGTGTATTTCCATATTTTCCATGTTGAACTCTATGGTAGTCTCCTGTTAGATGGGTTCTGAATTGGAAAATTTGTATTACTCACTGTGCATAAACTCGTACCTTCCATTTCATGGCTTATGTTCTGTAGATGCTTGGGTTTAGAAGCAAGAAACACTCAAGTTGTGGTTATTGCATCACATTTTTGGATTGTACCCATGGAGAAGATTTACCAAATATTTCACTTTTTTGGGGGGCAATCCTTCCCACTTTTAGGGGCTGGGGCACTTGAGGCACTGAAACAGCACTTAGGCATAGAATGGGCCATACATTTATAGCTAATTGTACCTCTCCTATCAATAAATATCAACAGCCATCTTATAGGCTTAAGTGATTATTTAAAAAGACAGAATCCAAATATTTACACATCAGTGGGAAATGTCTTTCCATAATTTTGCAAAATTATTGCAAATAATTATTGGATTTCAGGTGCAATTTGTTTGTTAATCAAAGCAGGTACGTCACTGTAAACAGGCAGAGCTTTGCTAAATGAAAAAATGCTCGAGCTGTGCAAATGCATGAAATGTCTATCAAACAAAGCAGAAAAAAAAACAATGTCAAAGAGCATTTCCTGTCTGACCTGGCTGTGGAAATCAGAATCTGGCTCCCCTCTGATCCAAAGTCTTTCATTCTCTATATCAGATTGCTACCCGAGAAGCGAACCAAGCTGACGGTATGTCTAAGAGTGTATCAGATTACTGATAAAAAGCGGAGACAGATGGTGAAGGTACCACTGATTTTTAAAGATAAAAATGTGGCCTAAATTGTTTTCTCACACTTTCCACTGAACAACTTAACCTGAAAAACTTCTTTAAGGAGATATGCTGATCAGGATCGACTTTTAAAAGAAAAAAACAAAATCGGTAACTTGCGTTGAACTCTGGTAAATCTATGGTAAATTTATTTTTGCGGCAGTCCATAAAGATATCAGAACTATTTCATGCACTAATGAAGGTTACACTGAAGTACTTGCTTTCGATGCAGGGTGCAATTGCTCAGGACCAGTAATTATTAAGACAAATTAATAATAATTAGTATTATTATTAATACACTGTGTGTGGTACAAAATATAGGGTCATGTTCTGATAGGCCCCAATTCTGAGAGGCGCCTAATAGCCCCCATTCTATAAGGACGGGAAACGAGGGCTAGATATCAAAGTAGACATTATTATTGCATGTACCCTACTCAGAGTCTTACAGCATTGGTCACATTTGGCTTCTTTCATGTTGCTTCAGCATTTTCCATCCTTTGAATGGGGCAGCAGGCAATGACCTGGGGGTGAGTTCCTTTATTTCCATTTACTTTCATCGGAAGCTATCTACAGAACACTTCCTTTTTTCTTGTTTTAAGGCTTTAAGGCTTGTTTTAAAGCCCACCCACCTACCAGCATGTGGACCACAAAGATCTTCCGCTGATGTCAGGACAAGCAGTGACCATTCAAATGCTGCTTTCAACAAGGGGCTTTATGTGTTCCTCTGCTGTCCTCAGAATCATTTACTATGGTCAACACTGAGCTCAACACCATGTAAACCATGATGAACCATCTAACAAGGTTCACAGTCAGATTTAAGAGAATGCATCCATTATCAACCAATAATCTTTCATCCATGCTCATGAATTCTGACCCTAGGCTAATATGCTTTTGTTTTCTCCTGGGAATGTCAAGCTGATTTGGTCTGCCAACCAACTGCCAGTGTGAAAGGTCCATTTTCCGTTTGGTCTGGTTGTACTTTGCACCAAGTTCTCATAACGGAATCGAAAGAGCAGCAGCAAAGCCAGGTAAACCAACAAGCAGAACATCTACTCAAGAGACTGCAGGCGCTTAAACTTTAATTATCCAAAGTTTAATTAAACTTTTAATTACCTCTAATTACCTTTCCTTCTTGTTAGCAAGCATCCTTAGTTGCCCTCAAACAAGGCTGAACAACCTCATTCTGTACAAATGTACAAAGTTATAGCTATATTTTCTCTTAAACTTAAAATACGTGGAAAATCATTAGAAGATTCAAAAGAAGTTGATGTGATCAGCTATGTGCTCCGTGCAATCAGGCATAGACACTGCTGTACTGGATAAAGTCAGACATAAATCTGAAAATGCCAGCGTGTCCTTTGGACCTTACAAGAAGAGTGGTCAGGCAGATTCAGGTAGACAACAGAAAGAAATTCTCTTATCCAATTACTGCTCTTTCCCAATATCATGTGACTGCCCATTGGGGAAAACGTGCATGGAAAGACCTGAAAGTCAATTTCTGGTTGCATAGGTCCTTCTTGATTGTGTGGTGAAGCTCTCAAAATACAACTGGGTGTTTCTCTCAAAATAATGTGTTATTCAGCAAAACTTTATTGACTGTTTCTTCTATTCTGTGGAAACCCAATATTCAGACTGAACGAGGGATGCCATTTTTAACTGGACTGCTCTCCAGTTAGTCTCACAAGTATCTTAAAATCATTTCAAACAAGTGTTCCTGATGAACAGGCCCCTGTCATTCTGCCAAAGGTATGTTGCTTGAACACATCACCATAACAAATATTGTTCCACCCCCACTGATCCTGGCAGCTTAAATTTTTTTCCAAAGAGTTTCTTTTTTTTTTCAAATCTCTTCCTTCCTTCCACGAACTTGGGGATTCCTTTGAAACCCCCTCCTCCATTGCCATTAACACTCAGCCCAGGTCTCCCCTCAGTCCGGACACTCCCTCCCGCCTTGTCTAATCCTGCCAGCTTCGCACCGCTTCACGCGGTTCCCAGTCTGGCTGGCAGTCCATAAAGATAACAGAGCTATTTCACACACTTGCTGGTAGGGGGGCCATTCCTCACTTTCTTTCCCACAATTCTCATCTACCATGAGGGAAAAGAACTGATGAAGGTGAATTAGAAGACCTCGATTTCCTTTGACTCCATGGCATACTTCATCTTGATAGTCTTACAAAAACCACTTGTGTCTTTAGAAATCCTTGCACCTATTAGATTATAAGCTGAAATTGAACAGAGTCCTTCTTTGTAGCCAAAACTGAAGGAGGATACTGTTTTGTAAGCCTTTAGGGATGAGTGAAAAGCCTCATCCTTCGAAAGACCAGGAGATGTAAAATTCCTCTGTATTTTGAAAGGATGTATTTCAGTTCCCATCTCTTAAAGCACAAATGACTGTGCTTGGTTATAGATGTATTCTGGGATCCTGGGATACGTGCCGTCAGACTGCTGGAGATCTGACACTCCTATCAATGACTATGCAATAGTTGTTCAGCAAGAAGTGGGTCAGGGGTTATAAAACAACAAGCTCTGAAAGATCAATAATGGTCCAGGATCCCAGGAGACCATGGCAGGAACTTACTTGACCTTACATCATTGATAATGAAGGGGATGTCAGAATGGACCAGGTACCCATTTAATATTCACCCAACAATTACTGTTTTTAATTTTAATGGAACTCGAAAAACTGGAGAAAAATGGCTGAGTGTGAGTTGCTTAGGAGATTTATTTTGATAATTTCCATTTCTGTTGCTCAT
>JAODKN010000104.1:25375515-25387280 GCA_026774425.1 Petrocephalus zakoni | reverse complement strand
CTTACTTGACCTTACATCATTGATAATGAAGGGGATGTCAGAATGGACCAGGTACCCATTTAATATTCACCCAACAAAAAAAACGAAAAACTGGAGAAAAATGGCTGAGTGTGAGTTGCTTAGGAGATTTATTTTGATAATTTCCATTTCTGTTGCTCATGCTATTTCTCATATTAAACTCATAACCCTCTTCCCACAATCAAAGAGAAACATCACTTAAGGGGAAGAACTATCAACAAGGTATTATAATGCCAGGAGCTTTGGAGACAGAATTTCTTAAAGGCTGTTTTAGGAAGTAAAGACTAAGATTGGAAATGAGCCATTGTCCGATAATCTGGACAGACAAGTCATCCTGGACATCAGTATTGAACCTAAGCATGACCTTATTGGGCAAATGGACAAAGAAGTAAGACGGTCATAAGTCAGATCCTGCAAGGAATATCTGGGAATGTATTAATAGGATGTGGCATTTAAGATTTACAATTAGGCATCATAGTATTAGAAGGAAAGGTAGACTGACATTATTCTGGCCTATAGACTGATCTGGGTTAGAAGATAATGGAAGAGTGTGGGATTACTAATGCTTTCCACTATTACCTGGGAAAAACCCTAGTGATCTGACAAAGTGTAAATACTAAGTTCTGTAGAGATGATTAGGAATAGCCAGCAACATCCATTACAGTCTTTTCATTTGGTTTTTGACTTGTATGGCGAGTTTCCTGGAGAAGAATTAAGCCTGGTCCTGGAATAAACTGGAATTTTGTATGGGGATTCTCCATGTTTAGTCCAGGGCTAGGCTTAATCCTTGTCCAGGAAACTGGCTCTTAATGTTTAGATTTAATGAAATATGTTCTGTTTCCAAAGCTAAAAAATGGATACTAGGAAAAAAAAGTATGCATACAAAAGTATTTCTCCTTTTTTGCACAAGAGCAACTTTTCGATCTTCCTAAAGGCTGTAGCTTTTGTGTTACAGCACATCGTTTTAGGAAGGCAAACTACTGAAGTGAAAAAAAGAGTATGCTCAACCAATGCACTCTTTCTGTACCCCGGTGAAAACCCCTCATTAATCAGCAATTTATCTCAGCGGCTCAATATTTCACGGCTTATCTGTGCTAAAAGGGAGTGTCTCGAAATACCTCAAAGGCTACAATTATTGCCAGACAAAGGACACGTTCAGTTCAATGCTGCTCTCTTTAGGACCGGATCAGTGTTTTTCTCCTCTTCCGTGTCTCCCGCTGCCTCTTTGCACTTCACTTTAGCCGTGAAACACTGAATGCACGCTGTGCTCTGCAGCTTAAAGAGGACAACTTTGCTCATAGAGTCTGCAGCGGCTCTATGTGAACCAAAGTAACAGCAAGTGGGATCTCTTACCTTATTCTTTGTTCTATTCATAAAGTGTTACATGTGCTTGCTATTTATTTTTTGCATGTTGTTCTGAGTAAAAACACATGCTGTAGAACCATAGGGCCATCCTCCCTTTGTCTGAGCTCCCCGTTTCCTGAAATCTCCCTTGTATTACTCTTGAGCCTACCTCCTGTATGGCACATTCCCGGCCAAAAACACGAGGTTCCCCAACACACTGAAAGCTACAGACACACTCTGCACTAATGCCTGCCACAGAGTTGTGTGTGAGCATGAAATCAGCAGGGGGGTAAGACCTCGTCAGCCTGCGTCCCTTAACGTACCGGAACAGCAGGGGGCGCAACTGGCACACCGCCTTGCCTGCTTTCTCTCAGTCAGTCAAGCTGCCTGGTGTGGCCTGCTCTCTCCAATGTTTTTTTTTTTCCTCCTTTCTCTACACACCACTTGAATTACAGAGATGGGGTTGGGGGTCACACGTCATCATCTCGCCAGCAATAACTTTTTCTGAATGATAACGGAAAGTGATTCCCCTCCGTGAGGACATGTTCTGTCTTACATTGAAGGGTCAAGATATGGAAACGTTCCATAATTGTATAAACACATTCCATTCCCTGGTAAAAGACGTTCAAAGCCAAGTGCAGAATACTCTGAGGGGCTAGAATATCTTTCACACAATCAACACTCATAGTGTCACCTCCTCGGCCATTGCACCGTTCCACCCCTAGACTAGTCTAGACGAGTCTAGCATGTCACTGGCATCTAAAGCTAAGCCTAAACAAGTACCTAAAAGGCAACTTAACCAGTGAAATGGCACCTGAAGATGCTGTAGATATTCTGGTTGCACCTATCATGCAGAAAAAAAATCTAATAAAAAAAAAGTGAGCTAAACTAAGCCACCAGCATTGCCTGGACACCGTCTCACAAAAAAATACCCAAGGTCAGATTCACAAGAGCTGTTAAGGATAATGGCTTATGAGAATCCTGTTTACTGGAAGGTGAAGTAATCAAAGCTGAGGTCAGGAAATAAAACAAAGACCTACCCTGATCTATGGACACCAACCACCTTCCTGTTCACCTGCCAAAAGACTCTGATAAGGAAGCTTCTCACTCTGACATGCAGACTCAGAAGGTATATACATTATGCCATTTCAGATATGGTGTCTCCTCTAATGCACTGTAGCGCCGTCTGTAAAAAAAACAGGTCCTTAACTGAGTGATAGGTGAGCCAAGACATGCATGTAAGAGAAAGCTGTGGCAGCAGACTCAGCGCCACGCTCACGTCTCGAACAATGGAAGCTGTACATGCAGCTTTGTGTCTGTCTGTCAGCATGTGCGCACACACAGCAAACAAACACGCATGCATTGATGCAGCGCGGCGGTGGGACGCAGCCTTGCCGCTGCTCGGAGGGAAAGCACGGGGCAGCCGTAATCTCTCATTCTACATCACACTATGCCTCCTGTGGGGCTGAGGCCTCTTTCAGGGGGAGAAGATATGGAAAGGCACTATATATATAAGTCTATTATATACATCACGTTTTATTGTTATATTAATCTTACCTGTAAAAAAGTTTATCACATATAGAGAATTATAAGCATGCATGCATCGAAGTGTATACTTTGCATACTTATTGCACACAACCAACATAAAAGTAAACTGTAAAAGAATTTCACCCAGAAAATAAAAACATCGTCCGGCGAAGACGCAAGAAATTTCCATTTGCTGCTTTGTCGGAAAACCGTCATCTTAAGCCACAGCAGATAAGATACGACACAACGATCTATATGCGACTTACGAATCAGCTCACGCCGACCTTTCACGACCTGCGATGCGCGTAACAGAAATTGTTGAGACTCACTGACTGTTCAAAGCAGGCCAGCTTTTATGGTATCAAACAGCCATATCTACAATGGTCCATTAAAATGAATGTAAGGCCCAGTCAACCTCGTATAGAATATTCTCACAGCTTTGTATGAAATGTTGCTTCCATTTCTCAGCGAGGCAGATACAGCCCCCCACCCCCACCATGTGTTTCCCACTGGCAACCCGTCTTGGTCGTTCACATTAATGAAAATCCTGATATCGCACTTGTGGCTATAGGATATCAGCACGCCCACATGAGGAAAGGCTGAAACATGCTGAATGGAGACAGCAGAGTAGATCTATAATTGCGTCTCCTTCTCTGGTGAAGAGCATTTTGTAACTGAAGGAGTTTGCTTCGGAGACGCTGCAGATTCATACGGCACTGACCAGTAATGGGACCTGCCCACATTCCTTTAAGCAGTGTTACATGAAGGAGGAGGAAGAGGGAGTCTCACCTCGGGCCAGTTCCTTTAAAGCAAATGCCAAAATCCCATATCGCGGAATGCCTGTTTTCAAATCAACACTCCAGTCATCCGTATAACGTTTGACACAAAAGTCTTCCAGATGTCTTTATGCATATAGCTTGGCTGTTTCCACTTTCATATTCGATTCGAAAGCTGCCTCTCAACGTACTGCATATATCTCCATGATATATTTTGTTGATCTGATTTGGACGCCCACACCATATGTGTTATTTTTATTTTATTATTTACTTTTCTTTGGCCTGCCAGCTCTTTTCCTCTCTGATATCTCATTTGCCAGCCTGATGTGCTGACAGCCACATTTTTCTGCATCTATACTGCCGTTTATGATCCGTCTGCAATATTGTCTCAGAAAATATTTTAATTGCTGTGTCAATTAAAAGAGACAAGTCAGGGCCAGGCTCTGAATCCCCTTAGTGTTATGTTGAATACTTCCTTGGGCATACTAAATCCTCTGCCTCACAGACAAATTCCACATGGGAATGGACCTTTGAGTCTCCTTGGTAAACCTGATCCCTTGTCCATCAACCAAACTAATAGTAACCCGATAGAATTCTTAGGGAAGGTTAGCTAACATCACAGCATGCTTCTGCATTACATGTACAAAGAAAGCACGAAACTAAAACATTTCCAGTACACAATCAGCAAGCTAAAAGTGGTTTTAGATGCAAATCGTTTCAAAATAAAATGTGCTTGATCAACGTCTGTCATGCATAGTGGTTAAGCTAGGCAGGCTATGTAAACAATGCTTTGGACCATGTATTTGCACAAGGAGAATGTTGACTTTGATACATTAACTGTAAAAATGAACGGTTCTTTTTTTTTGCCAGAAGAAAAGAAGTTGTGCAAGAGAAAGAGTATTTGTACGGCCTTTCTTAAATATAAGAAGAGTCATGTGGGCTATGAAGGCATCACAGAGGGCTTTGGGTCTAGGTTTAAGGTTTCCTAATGGGGTATATTCCTGTAAAGCAATCTGTGTTGGAAGGGATATGATTTCTTACCTGCCTTACTTTAAAGATTACAAAATAGAACATTTGTTTTATTACATTTCCTGAAGTTAAGGACACATGTTTGGCTAGGCCATATAGGCAGAAAACAGAAATATTTTTAATACCGGATCATCCCAGCTATCCCAATATACGATACGAGGCAGGGACCCAAGGCAAACCAAACTAAAGGCATCAAACAAAATGCATTCACTTAAAATTATATATGTTTTTGCTTAAATAGAAACTTCAGCAGTTTAGAAATTCTGTTGAAAACCTAGCAAACTATAGAAATGCGTACTGATAAAACTCACAGCCCAGTTCATGACATTAATTCATTTCGATAATTTCAATTATTGAAAGAATTGTCAGAACGAACTTTTTTCTAACCTACATGCATATAAGCATGCAGATAATCTGAGAACTTGGGGGAACCCCTAGACCTAAAGACATCAAAGCCGATACGACCTTCTGGACTCACTGCCTGCCAGAAGATAATAATCTGATAATAACCTGGAATTCTGACCAATACATCACCACTAACTCTTAGAGAAAAATGAAGCTTAAATTCAAATGCAACAGAATGAAATACAATCGAGTTGTTCAAATATAGTTCAAAACCACTTCTGGCATTACTTTTCCTGTAAACTGAAATATTTAGGATTTTAAATTCTCTGGGAAATTACTTTCACTACACTAGGGACATGGCAACTCGAACACATAGACGGCAGAGCCTAAACAAGGTAAAGAATGGGTTAATACACCATGTTTCCCACTCCCCTGTATGCTATGGAGCCCCAAAACTCCACACACCATTAATTAGCTCCGTAACTGCTAATTACTTCTGATCGAGGTAATTTATTCGACGCTGCCTTCAGATTCTAAACAGGAATCGGCGATAGTTGTCCGCCAGTGGTGTTGCTGCTTATGAGTAATTCTCAGAGGTTCGTTTTACTTTTTTGCAGTTCTCACTCTACTGAATGTGCACCATTAAAGACACATTTTTCAGACGGTGGGGGGTACTGGGGCTGGCACAGTTGGTGAGATACCCAACCGAATTGCCCAAAGGCGACGATACTCTGTTTGAAAAGGAGAAACAGCCCCAAAGCGCCTAATGCCAAAAATGCTAACGCCCAAGCGCTGCATTATTTAAACAGGCTACACTGCAATCTCATTCCTAAGACAGGCATGAGTAAAGCAAGCAGTTAATCAGACATTTCTTCTTCTTTGGGCTGTCCGAGTAAAGCTCCGTCCATCTATAATGTCACTGATGACAAACAGATTGAAAGTTTCCACGGAATAGTTAACGGAACTTGACTGAGAGAGGGACTGAAAAGCTGTCCTTCTCCCTGTTTTCTCTCCTCAAAGTTAGTAATGTGAAGGTTATACCTGTGGCATGGAATGTAGGTATGAGAGGAAACCTAATCCCCCATCAAGCTTGGTCTGCAGACAAGGCCAAACATGACCGTGAAATCAGAAGGGGTCCGGTCTGGGCCAGTGTGTCCACAGAGGATGAGTGACTCTCCATGAGCCGCCGAAGAGACTTCCCAGGGGGGCAGAGGGAACCAAATTTCTGTTGCTGAACAGTGCTATGCAAGTGGAGAAACTATAAAACAACTATAAACTTCTCAGACGTGTGCTATGGAAGACAGCCACTAGATTAAAGTGGTAAACAAGAATTGTATGCAATGGAACTACACAATTTAGAATCATTTCCCTTATTACAGCTTTATAACCTACCTCATATGGCTGGAAAACCTCAAACACACTCACCACACCAAAAAAAAAATATTTAAAAGGTGGAATCTGACAGAAGAAGTGCTCATATGTATATCACATCAGGCCCCATCTGCGCACACTTTTTGGGGTCACTGGGCTCATGCTGTTTCTGTATTACTGTCAGTGGTTAGCAGCTAAAACAGAATCCTTAAGCATTCACACCCCTGGAAGAGAAATCTGCCTTTGATGTAAGTAATGATTTTTGAGCAGTGGAGCCATAAGGGACAACAAAGGCCCTTTTTCTGAGGCAAAGCAGAGGAAAGACCTGACCTCGGACAACCATCACCATGCATGGAAATGCAGCTGTTATGATAAAGAAACATTTATCAAAATCACAGCTGATGCAGTCATGGACAAGAATGAGGACAGACAATGTGTATTAAAAAATGTGTATGTAAATAGAATGTGCAATGCAATGAAAACCAACTTGGGAAGAACAGATGTGTCGGATATAATGTTATTCACATGATATTTTAAACAGAGGCTGTGAGCGGTGATCTAATGGTTTTCATAGTGTTTTTTTCTAAACAACATTTGCAACTGCAATTTCTTACATGCATTAAGCCATTTTGCATTACCTAGTAATATAGAGATAATTCAAACCCTACAATTAACCTACTATTTAAGTTTTAATTGTTTTTTGCCTCATAGAGCGGAAATACAGAATTCATATCCCGTGGTTCTGCAGTTACAGCTTTGGGGCCACCAAGCATTCTTATACGTTCAGGCATCCATTGTTAAGGGCTGATTATTTCTTTACGCCATACAGCACTTAAATTTTTAATGATAATATAAATGCATCTGCAATTTGGAATGAACGCAATTTTTTTTTTTGGGTGGGGGGGGGGTTGAAACCCTAATTACAATAATTACAGGTAATGGAGGAGATTAGATGCAAGCCAAAAGCCAGAAAAGACAAATAGGCTTGAGCTGTTTCACTCGAAATGTTTGCACTAGGGAACGTCTGCCAATAGCTAAGCAGGAGGGACATGGGTTGATTTCAAAGGACCATTCAGAGTAGTTTGTGTTTTCCATGATAAATACTGCATAAGCTATTCAGACAGTTGACAAAATTCTGACGCGAACGCTGATGTCATGAGTCTGTGCACATTTCGGTGTATGCTTTGGCTGAGTAACCCCGCGTTCTGCTCCGAGAGAGCGAACCGTTTATTTTAGCTCTGACATATCGGAATTCCTAAGCAAATGACCGTCCAAACTGGATGTATAAGCCAGCCTCCTCTTCCTCGACAAAGTGATGAAACAAGCTACTTAGGGCACAACCTCTTGCGACCATTTGATTTTGTAACCTTGTAATGAACCGAGCTGATTTATGGGGCCGAGGACAGCAGGAGAGCGGCCATTCTGACACAGAATTATGTAAATAATCAGCAGAGTTTCTAGCCTGAGTGAGGTTATGAAGTGTCATAATATGCTTGGTTTGTCTGGTAGTATTAGGGCTGAGAGTTGTGCTGGTTGTTAGTGTTTTACTGATTGCTTTCCATTAATCACTTCTACATCTGTAGAAACCAGAGAGCTAAAAGCAGAACAAAAGCACTACTGCTGCTCTGAGACAGTGTATAAAAAACATGAAAGCTCACAAATGTATAAATACACTCATCTAGTTATACAGTTTGCCTTGATTAACACCCCCCCCCCACACACACACACACACATTTGGTTGTTCAGTTCAAAGCACAAATTCCACATTTTATTGCTGCATCAGTTCATGACAAGTACGTAGCGCGTATAATTCCCACCTTCTGCACAATCTTCAGTATATTCCCCTGCAAAAGCGCAAAGCTGTGACAATGGCTAAAAGCACAGATATGAGAGGCGGAGGAAGCACAAGCCGAGTAGCGTGTGGCTCTGTCTCCATGCGGCGCCTGGCTTGTACGTTTTAAGTGTCAAATCAGCTCTGTATGTTTGGTGGGGATTTCCCTTCAGGTGTTCTCCAGAAAACCAGTAACAAACTGGTCAGGTAAACAGTTGAGGCATGAGTCAATCAATGCCTTGTAACGAACAAACTGGCTATCTGAGAACATTCCAAATCTTTGTGATGGTTAAAACACAAAGAGGCAATGTAAAAGGATATGACCTCGGTTCCTAAGACATAACTGCATGTTCTCCCCTTTCATGTCCCCAACAGCAGTGTCTCCAATAAATGTCTTAAAACAGCTCTTAAAAACTGAGGTTGAGCCATGCGATTTCTCCTTCTGGCTCAGGCTATGAGTGTCTATTCAGAAAAAGTTTGAATCAGCTCAGGTGAGGCAGCTGTCACAGACGCGTGCCGCGGACCAAACGCAATGAAGGGAGGGCATTTTGACCTCACGTCGAGAGGCCAGAAAGGCGAAAGGCCCAAACAGAATAGCATAAGGAACGCTGAAGTTGTTTTAATCTCGAAGTGGAGCAAAGCCAAAAAGCTCCCACAGGACTGTGGTCTGGCTGAACCACAATCTTTATTCTGGAGTAAAATATCTTTTTCATACTCAGACAGCTATTTGGTCCAGATCCAATGAGCACCTAGAGGAACTGGTATACGTTGCATGTTTGATAATTCCCTTGTAACTACCCCTTGCTTCGTGAACATTTGCTGAAATAGTCCATCAGGGAAAGTGCACCTGTGCAAAACACATGTGCATGCTAACAAGCATGATTTGCCCAGTGCATATACTGTACATGCGTACATACAACTGTGTATAACACACACAGACTCTCATAGGCTGTATCTGGCCACAGTTTAATCTCTCCCAGTAGGGGGTGGGATTTTTGTGTTTTTCCCAGCGCACTGTCTCTAATGAAAAAGCAAATATTATTAAATCAGGAGGTGGCTATAAAACTACAAGCCTTTTGCTTCGATTTAAAAGAAATCCCATCTCTCTGGGATTATTTCTTGGGACACATTACAGAAAACATAGCCAAGTAAGTACAGAGTGAACAATCCGATTGCTCCTTTGGACAAGAATAGAAATTGTACACCTCACTTCCATATTAGTCCTCAACAGAATATATGGCCAATGGCTGAACTTATGGGTATGATATATACAAGGCAAACCTCCAAACTCTTTTATTACCTTAAAATGAATCTGAAGCAGTTTGAGACACTTTGTGTAAGATGCGGCTGTCTAAGACTAGGATCTGTTTACCTTGACTGTTTTTTGGCTGTCAAAAAGGCCCCACTCAGAGGGAGGTTATCCTTAGTACTTTACCTTGGGTGTGTAGTTCAAGCGTAAGGTTTACTCTAACCAAGTGCAGCTCCCTCAGCTAACACTTAGTAACAATAATAAGAAACGTACACAGTTTGTTCTGCATGTCCTCCCAAACCTGACTCTCCCCCATGGTCTCATCTCCGTCCTTTCCCAGGCAAAGACTGCCCCCCTCCCCCTTGACATGGACGATGCACTGTCAACTAACCCTTAGCAGCACTGTCAGTCTGCTAGTTTTGCAGACAGTACAGAAAAAACAGACCTCCTTCGAAAGGCAAACAGCACCACCCGCCTGAATGCCAGAGCTGTCCTGCTCTCTCTATCAGTAGGGTGAGGCTGGGCTCCATAGCTCGCCTGTCATGAGCTATGGGTCATTTGCTGTGTTTGAGTGCGACACCAGTAATTGGATCCAGGGCTGACAGACATATGGTAATAAATGGTGGCAGGCTGCATAAACAGGAGGAAAGGTGCCCTTGACCTCAGTTCTCTGAATCGCAGTCTGGGGTCGCGACCTCTGCTGGGAACTCCCACATTGCTGGCACATCTGGAGGGCTGGTACAGAGATACTTGATTGCATGTTTCTGTACGCATGTATGCGTGTGTTAATTTGTTTATGGGTGTTGTCATATTGCTGGAACTAATGACCCCAGTGATTTGCCTTACGAGCAGCGTTACATGTGTCCTTGCTTCAAAGGAAAAAAAAACTTGGACCAGGTCTGGGCTGGATACAAGAGTCTATGGGTAAAACCAAAAAAATGTTACCATGGCAACAAAAATCAAATTTTTATAACAACATATCCACAGTTCTGAACACTTTACACCGTTGTTGTGTTTTCTGCTAGAAATAAATGTCCTCCTGTCGTTTTGTGCCTAAGCAGAACAGAATGAGATGATAAAGGCTTGGAGGACTGAGGAGCTGAATATTCAAATATTCTGTCACTTTGCATCTTAAGAGAAACACTTTCTGATAATCCATTATCATCTGTCTGCCTTTCCAATGCAGCTGTGAACGCCTCCGCCCCCCTCGCCGCCGCCCCGCGGCCCCCCACCGCTGTCATGTGCATCTCAGTAATGAAGGCTGAGATGCTCTGGAGCCCCAGTCTCCCAGCACTCTGATGACAAAACAAAGAAACACTTGAGGTTTTGATGATTAAATCAAGCTGGGCCCCTAATTTCTCTGGCTCTCTCGGCTTGAGAAACTGGCTAATGATGCTAACACTGAAAGAACTCTTTTTGCCGGACTTCCTAAAATTAGCAAGCTTAAAGTCATCAATAAATAGCATCAAAGAAGTCAAATCCATGAGTATTTCACTGGAAGCGGTCATTACTCTACCTATGACCTGGAAGGCTACTGAACCACGCAGGGTCAGCTGGGCACTCACACCCAGTATTATATGGTTATGGACAATAGGGACATGTCCCTACCAGTACTTTGGGAGTTCCTCTGTGTGTTTAGGGGAGTGGGATGGTTCATGGTTGATTTGGTCCCCAACGATGTCGAAATCTACGACCTTGCTTACACCTTAAGACCAGGGGCTCTCTCTCCATACCTCGCTCTTGCTAGAGGGGCCTCCTATAGACATCTCAGAAAACAGGGCTGAACAAGGATCGGTAGGAAAGAACAAGACAGAGGGCGTGCACATCATCCATCATTTACAGGACAGAGCTCCCAGACGAGTGCTTGACCCTGGGACAGCAGCACAGCTAAGAATACATCTTTGAACCTTTGAAATACCTGTTTTAAGAATAAACAACTGGCTTCTCCTTTCTCCAACCTGGACTATTTTTAATGCAACCACTCTAACCTCTCTCTAACTCAGTAATGTATGGCTCTGCACCACAACCCATCACAGCAATGGCCCAATGTGGCCTCCAGCCAGATATTTTGATTATATATATGCGTATATATACAGTATATACAAACATAAATACATGTATACATATATATATATATACATATATATCGCTACTTCGCACTTTGACTTTCGCGGCTTCACTCTATCACGTTTTTTTTCTCAAATACAGTACTGTGCTCATTAAAGTATATACAGTACTGTATATTCATTAAAGTATATACAGTACTGTATATTCA
>JAODKN010000104.1:25364554-25375323 GCA_026774425.1 Petrocephalus zakoni | reverse complement strand
TAAACAGGTTTTCTATGCTCTAACTATGAAAATATTCGATTTATAAATAAAGAATCCTACTTCGCGGAAATTCACTTCTCACGGTAGAGCCTGGAACGGATTAAACCCGATAAATTAGAGACGACTGTATATATATATATATATATATATATATACACATATACACACACACACACATATACACATATACTCATAAGGTCTGACCGATATACAAACAAAAATGACCCCCTCCCCTCCCCCGAGCCACCATAACCTCCACCCCATCACATGTGGCTGTACATGTCAAGGTTAGGCCAGTGCTGCTGCCAGCCTTTGTTCACACACACAGGCAGACACAAGTATGCAGCTCTCTTTCTCTTTCAGTTGTAACTTAACACTTATTTTGCAAACTGTAAATCATGATGACCAGCTGCCCCAAAACATGCCTAATGTGCAAAAGGACAAAATTATCACAAAACACTCTGAAAGCACCCAAAAGGAAAGAAGAAATGTTTAACAATGATTACAAAACACATCACTTCTTAAAGGATATGATTTTTTTTAAATCATAATAGGTTACATGCCTGCTGCAGTCTAAACTGGGACAAGTATGAGAACACCTCTGGCTTGGAGCCTCTGCAAGTCTGTATGACATGGAACTCTGCCTTCAATGCACCGCATATGAAGCATAGTATTTTTATGGGCACTGTCCCAAAATGGCCAAATAAATGATGGTGAATCAGAATCAAACAATTAATTCTAATGTAGCAGAGTGAGGCAATCCATCCAGTCTAAACTGCTTACAATGAATAACGTCCAAATATTATATTGGAATTTTCCATTTCTCATAAATGTTACATACAGGAAAGCGTTAAAATCCACGGCTGCTAGTTTGTCCGGTGAAATCATCCAGGACATAAGCGCATGGGTGCTTGTAGCTAATGGGCGGTCCGGCTTACATAGATCTTTAAGAAACAGTCCTTTGACGGCATTGCGCTGCAGGGAGGCATGAGGAGGATCAGAGAGACACATTATCGGGAAGAATGCCGGCATCCAGGGCAAGCGGTGATAGCAGACTTGATAGCTTAAAGAATTCCCATTTATTTCAGAAAATTTCCAGGGCTGTTTGAAATAACTGGGTAATCTGAAAATAGTGAGTAAAAATACTGTAAGGGTTGATTCAAGAGAAAGGATTGTGTCAAAAACTCTTGACTGACTGATTATTTAGTTACTAAACAGACACTGATGCTTTTTCTAAATTCTAAATAAAATCAGTGGGCCTGCCACCTTCGCACAATGCTTTTTTTTTTTTTAAATGGAGCGCTTAACACCTCATTAATTCTGATCAGTCAAATTGCAGCATTATGAAGTGTTGTCTTTTCGATTGTCAGTGCCCTCAACTTTAAAAATGAATTGTACTGGTTTGCAAAAACCTAATGTTCTGCTTTCCACCTTCATTAGAACGCTTTCTTTGGGGGGGAACCAATGCTGTCTTCCTTGGTGAAGCGAGTTATTCAAATGGGGTTGGGTTTTTCCTAAAGTTAAACATTACAAAGACTGATAGTCATCAACGGGCTGAATTCGCTTTCAAAGGCTCAAATTACAATCCGTGCAGAGTAGCTGGGCTGCTAAAGGAGCCATCAATAAAGACCTGGGCAAATTTCAGGAGAAGCCGTGCTGCTGTAGCTTCCTTCTGAACGGTTTCAGTACTCAAGGGTATAAATGTAAAGCTAAAAACATGCAAGCAATGTTGTTATCAGCAGCAAAGCATTTGTGACTTAAGTGCAGAAGACAAAAATAAATAACATGAAACCTAATAAGCCCCTTTTCACCAGTGGTGATTGGCAGGTGGAAGTCTGATGGCATAGCATGTTGTAACCCCCATTCCAGAATGTGCTACTAAGCTGTGCTGTTGCTAAAGGGGGTCTGAAACAGACTTATCCTCAGACGTTCACTGCTGGGGTCACGACCAGCAGGATAAGATAGAGACAGTGAGGGAGATGCAGGGAGTAACGTGTCCCAAGTCATTCCAGCTCATTTTGAGAGACACTCACTTGAGGGACATTATGATTTTCGTCGTTTATGTATTTATGTTCAGCCAGGGTTGCGTGTGTGTGGAGTTTGCATGTTCTATATTGTGGTGTTTCCTCCGTGTGCACCGGAGGAAAGGCTCCAGACCCCTCGCATCCCGCAA
The DNA here is from genome assembly GCA_026774425.1 of Petrocephalus zakoni. NCBI lineage: Eukaryota > Metazoa > Chordata > Actinopteri > Osteoglossiformes > Mormyridae > Petrocephalus > Petrocephalus zakoni. Next base: position 25,373,150 of record JAODKN010000104.1, on the reverse strand, counting down.
CAAGCGGTTTCAGAAAACGGGTGGATGGATGCGTTCACGTTTTTGAGTCCTTATTTAGGTAATTTTACTAATACAGTTCCTAAAAGAGAATGACCACTCTACTATTTACTTAATGAATAATGTAAATTGTATATAACATTGTATATTTGTTTTTCTGGAGACTCTAATTGCTTGTTTGTTTGTTTTTTTAAAACCATTTGGATATATATATATATAAGTCCCAAAAGTGACTGAATACTAACCTGGATACAGAGTGTCAAAGAAGAAGAAGCTTAAACTGCAATAGGAACAACGCAGAGACTGACAGCAGTTTATATAGGAAACCTCTCCAGGCTGCTACCCTTCTGGTGTAATATTACATCAGGCAGATGAGCTCCTATAGAGCAAACCCTGCTGCAAGGCTTTGGGATGCTGGAATCATTTCAGTGATAACACCAAAGTATACTACAGGTGGAAAGTGGTTGACCTAGCAGCATGAAATAAGAATCGCTGCAGGAATTTCCATTGCTTTCAATTTGTCTAAGTCTGTCTCCTTGGCACGTAAAGGCCAGACTTTTGCAGATGTAAGAAAAGGCGTAGCAGCTCTGCCCCTGCCCCGTTACCACAGAGCCCCTGAGAATCCCAGTGTTCACAGCACTGCTGCCGTGAGGAAGCATCAGACCACCCAAGCGAATTCAGAAGAAATATTTCATGCATAAGGTTTGGAATCAAAGCCACTTCATGTAAATGATCAGAAATAATGTTGACAGCACAAAGAATAAGCTTTCAAGGGCATATGAACAAAACCCACGTAGGCACCAGTGTGTGTTTGCAGTGTGAGTCCCAGTGTTTCTCCACACTGGGGCGGGGGGTGAGTCAGATGGGAAGTGAATTTACAGAAGCAATGTGTTTGCTTAAGAGGAGAAGACTGTGGGTGAGGAGTGTGCTGTTTACGCGCAAATTCTGAGCAAATGTCTTCTACTTGCATATTACTTTTGCATCCATCAAAAGATACTGCACCTGTCCAAAATCTGGGAGTCATAGTCGATTTGTGAACTTGGAGTGAGTTCGTTTATTCTACTGGAGGAACTACTGTATGGGGCCCTTCCACACATGCTGACTGTTTAGAGCCTGGCCTTTCCTTCCAGGGTTCCATTAGATTTACAGAGGAGGGATTCACCCTGATTTTAGACATACAGACTGACACTGGGCCATACAGCAGTCCACATCTGCAATTCATGCCATCTGCTGACAGAAATATGCTGGCATCTGAGCAGAAATATTCTCCCTAAAATCCTTTGTTGGCACAACATTGCTAAAACACCGCAATTTAACCAACAGCACAGTAATACCTAAGTAGCTGCCTATTCCGGATTTACTGTAACAACAAATGCGGTGAACATAAGAGCATGCTTATATTTTAACATTATTGTCATCAAAAACACTGAAGAGCTACAGCAATGAAAAGAATAAGTGATAATCTCTTGCCTCTACGGAGGCTGTGCCTGGCTGCTGGAAGGTGGCATTTTGTTCTTGGGGGCCGTTACCTTAGAACCATTTTCACTACTTTGCTTCTACAGTTCGGTGAACCACTTTATTCAGTGAGGATGACTCAGTATGTTTCTCATTAGCAGAGACAGGCTTTTACATGTATAATTTTAGTTAGGAGGCTCTGAGGCCAACGCACGCTCAAAGTAATGCTGATTGATTCCTCATTGGCTATGATTTGTACGTAGCTCTCAGCATAGCATAGAACAGAACACAGATGCATGACTGTGTGCCTCGCTGCATGGGAGATGGAGAAGATAGCTACAGCCAGGGAAAACAGGACCAGTCACTACACTATTGTTTGTGCAATTAGCCAGATGGGACAGGCAGTGCAGATTTGACAATATTTTCCTAAAACAGTTCCCATGCCCTCATCTGCTTCGAAGAAGCAAACGTATATTGTCTTGCTTTTTAATTCTTGGGTTATTTAGGTTATTACTGTTTAATGTGTAGGTGCCTGCATAAAGTGTCTAATTAAAACTGAGAAAGTGCAGTTAAATTGTGTTTTAAAAATAAATAAATCTAACAAATTTGGCCTGCAGTTGCAAAGAGTACTTAGCTTTGAATGGCCAGCGCTCTTTGTGCAGCACACTTGACATTTGTTTCAAAGACACCAGTTTTTAAAAAAAAAAAGTCAGACATCACCCTGTCAGGGTCTTTGTTTATTGTGGAATACACAATACGCTGTGAAAGAGTGTCTCTTTGTAAGTCTTTGTGGTTTCCCCCACCTGGGGAAGAGTGCGTATTGAAATAGCCTCAGAATGGTTGGTGTTACAGACTGCTGTTATCCGGCAACCAGTGTATTGCATTTCAGCCCTGAATTAACACTGGAACGCCTCGGTTCTCAGACTGGGTGAGGGAGACACAGAAGTCTCACCAGACCCCTTTGGAAGTGGGGTGAAAGATAAACCCAAGAAGCCACATACACGCACTTGGCAACTTGGGTCCATTTGGAATCCAAAGGGACTGCAACAACAAGGCTGCACATTCATTCAAACATCTCCATTACAAGCGTACCTCGGTCACCCTTGGCCTCCTTGTCCTCCGGTTCACCTACACGCTTCCTTGAGCCTCGCATCATAGTCAAAGCCAGAACCAAGTGCAATGAAGCCCCTCTCTCGACCAGTCCAACAAGGGTAGCAGGCTCGCTCAAAATAGCTAGACCCAAACTTAAACCTCAAGCATTGCACCACAACTCATATTTAACTGTTAAGATGTTTTCACTATTGAAAGAAACACTGAGTGCAAACCCGGCTTTCCCCTGGGGCATTTAATTTCATAAAATGTAGACTATTGTACTTGGATGAGCAAAACGGTAATAGGCGATGGCGTAAAGTTCATTTTGAGCTATAATCTGACCGGGATAATAGGTAACCAGAAATAAAGAGACCACGGGTGAGCTGATCTCCTCAATAATGTATTCCCAGAGCAGCACTGAGATGTCAGTGAACACTGAGCTCTTTGTGTCTGTGCGTAAGATGATCATTTAAACATCGAGCTTGGGCTGAGAGAACAGCAGCCGGGCTGCCATGCAAAGGGATGAGACTAAACTGGATTAACGTAAAGTGGGGCTGAGGTGTGAGGGACTTTTAGTGACATGTGAGAATTTTACTCTCAGTGTCCTTGTTCCACATCTTGGGTCTCCAGGTGTTTCCCAAAACTCAGCAGAACGTAAACAAAGTTAAACACTTTCAAATGTGTGGCCAGATGTATAAAAGGCGATTACTTCTTAATCGCCTGTCAAAGTGCAGAGCAGTGCTGGTTGACCCCTATTTGACTGGCTTCTGTTTTGGGGGTTATGACCCAAACACTCCATAAATAGGCTTTGATTAAGCCCTGTGGCTAAAAATAGGCCCTGAGTGGCGAGAGAGACAGGTGAGAAAAATGATGGTATGGGTGGTCTTACGCTCAATGGTGGAGGGCTTCAGTCTGACAGGCCTGAACCACGGCACACAACCTTGGTAGAGGCTTGGTAAGGATTTAATCATTTGGGTCTGCACTGTAGCTGAGCCATCTTAAATACAGAATAAATTGTATGTAGAATAAATCCATATATCACGATTTTATTTGTTGTGGCACATTTTATATAAATCGTCTTGTCCCCCATTTATCCGAGATGGACTCCAGCCCCCCCTCAACCCCCGTACGTGACTGACTGAAGAATGGCTGCATAGAAATTTTAAACTTAAATATATAATCTATCGAACTATAATTAGCAGGACATTCTCTTTAGTACTATTGTAGGTTTGGCATGCAATTGACTCCTGAAATATCATTTATGACCTTAATAAGTAACCCCCCCCACCATGGGACCCAGAAGGACTTATACTATGTATAATGTATAATCTATATCTATATCTATATCTAGATAGATAGATAGATAGATAGATAGAGAGAGAGAGTGAGAGAGAGAGAGAGAGAGAGAGCATCAATAGGAGGCTACCAATGTTTAGATGACAACTGAAGGGACATATTGAAGGTGCAGAAATTTTCAGGTATACATGCCTAATGATACTTTACCTTCAGCCGTTTCTGAAGGCATTTCTGTACAGTGGAACAATGGTTTGAATGTAAATGTGTACATTATATTCTGAAGAGCTGAACTGCTTGTGAAACAGGACCATTTTGAGAAATAACCACAGCCTGTAAAAGCTCACTAGCAACTGCAAATTAAATGGACTGCAAAGTTTATGTATAGTTTTAATAGCTATGTACCATATTGTGCCCTCTGCCAAATATATCATTCCAGATGTTGTGTTGCAAGAGCACAGATTCAACCCTCCCCCAGAACGCACATTTTTAATGAATATGCTTTCATTTCCTTGGAGGTGCAGTTCCCCTTGTCAGGTATATTATATTGAGTATATTCATGTTAGTCCACATTTGTTTGTCTAGGGTATTTTTTAAGGGTCACCTATATCCAGGCAGGGCCACTGATCCACAACAGTGATATTAATTAAATGAACATCCATCACGGCCTGTATATGCATACATCATGGCACATGTGGCAACAATCAACTGTCGCTACATATTTTTATTTCAACATTTATTGTGCAGAAGTTTATTGGTAGTTATGAACAATCCAACTCCAACTGTGCAATTACACACCAAAAATTCCAAAAGATTGGAATTCAAGTTCAACAGAAACCCCATAAAGCTCTATCTCAGTTTCATTCATTTCACGTTCTGCTGAATTCTACCAAGGTGTTACAAAATGGTCTCTTGAGACTGGTTTCTTTTATGGATTGCATGACTTTTATGGGACTGGAGTTTGTTCAATCGGGCTGATGGTAATACAAAGTAATCAGATTCCCACTCAGAGCAGGAAATTGATTCTGCATGGTGGCTGGGCTTGTGGGTCTCTGTGGCACGGAGTATGCTCAGTGCCTCCAGGGCCTGGAGATCATCGATTACCTAACATTCCCACAAGTTCCACCACTTGATCACAACTACACTCCCCTCTGAAGATTGACACAGTCTGGATACGAGCTGCTCGAAAACATAGATGTTACACTAGAGTACTGATGATGCACTTGCAACCTGAAAAGATGCGTGTCTAATATCAATATTTCTATGTCAAAAGAAGAAAATTTATGAACCCCTAATGTCTTATGAAGCTAATTCACCTCGTAAGACCTGCATCATCGATTATGTATACATTTCCTTTAGAACTTGTTTGTTGCATTACATAATTTGGCTAATCTAGGCTAAATCTCAGTTTGCATTACAGGTTTAGTAATTTTTCTTTCAGAGGATGCAATTTCAGACTTCTTTTCCCCTAACACAATCCCACGCACACAATGGTTGCAAGCCTAGATATGACTTATGAGAATCAAGATGCAAATAATTCCAGTGAATTATACAAGCTACATATAAACATAAAAACTCATATCATTAAAAGACACACTAATTATGTCCTAATCAAATTGACAAAGTTACTTCCCTGATTAATTATACATTCACTGTACATGATTTGATTATAAAATAATTTTCTTTCTCTAAAAGTTTTAATCAAAAACTTGATCCATCCTCAGGACTGTGAGCTTAATGGAGAGACATCAGGCCTTAACAATCCACAGAGCCATGTGGTCTGGAGATTGTGCTTCTGGTATGTGGCCCTGACAGGTCTGTGGGTAGAGACCTGACAAACTATAATCTAACAAGGACTCCTAATGAAAGCTAACCAGTGTTCCCTGCCCAGAGCAGGATTAATGGGACCCACCAGTGGAACCTGTCAGCTCACCACCTGCAAAAGGTGAAAGGTGGGGGTCAGGTGGCGTACCATTTGAGTGGCAAGAATGAGCAGAAAGGACCCAAACGGAACACACCTTGGCAACGGACAATGGCTTTGTCAACTTGCAATTACCTTTCTGGTCAGGAAGGAACCTGAATAGGCTATCGATTAGATAGTCAACCTTAACTCCACATTTAGTGTGGGCATTGGAAGTAAGGCTGTCAATTGGGGTAGCTTTCTCCTGCTCAGGAGTTGCCCATGGTGAATGACACATCGAACAGGGAGAATTCTCACAAATACCAGGCTTGTCTTGGTGGACTATGCAACTCAAATTAAGAATGTATGGAGTGACTGCTCCCTCCATCCATCCATTTCCTGTAACCGCTTATCCTAATGAGGGTCATGGGGCAGTGGGGGGGGGGGGTGAATCCATCCCCTGTAGTGACAACTGTTTTTGTATCTAATTGCATATATACCAAACAGCATTTAGAGTACAAAGTCTTCTCAGAGAAACAGTGTGAGGTTCTTGAAAAGGTTGCTAATTTTTGTCCATAATTAACACCAGAGTATAAATGGTACCAAAGCACTCTAGGTGTAAAGTCAATCCACAACTTGTTGTGTTAACTGACCTGTGACTGTTTTTGACACTTGGATGATAAGAGGAAAAAAACTATTAGCCAATCAAACTTGGTAGCGATTTGGATTTGGTGCATAAGGAGAGGAGGCCAGATAGACCTGGAAGACACACATCAGCAGTCAGGGTATGCTGGAAACACCTGGCTGAAGTTATTGTGTGAGGAAAATGCAATGCACAACTCCAGGAAAACTTCTCCAACCTGCTATGTGAGGTTGGGGACATCGTTTATGAACTGACCATGTTCAAAGCCTATTCAGTGGCTGCCAAGAGTTGTGGTAAAAAGGCAGCTGGTGCCATCATGGAGGTAATCCTAGGACCTGCTGGTAGACAACAGTGGTGAGGGAAGCTGTCAAGCTAAAGAACGAAGACTTTATTTCAATCCTTGCATAGAAGTCTCTAGAGACAAATGAGCCAGAAGGGCTTAAGTGAAGGCAGTCATGGAAACAGAAACTCACGGGAGGAGTTTGGAGAGACTATGGAGGAGGACTACTGGGTGGCCCCAAAGATGTTTTAGCAAATCATTTGATTCCCCAAGGTGGAGGTGGTGGGAGTTTGCTCAGGCTGGGTTCAGCCAGGATGAAGAAGTGACAACTAATATTGTTGGAAAAGAACATTTTGAGGAACTCCTTCCTGCCTTCTCACAGTGCAGAAAACTTCTGGTAGATCAGAGTCTATCACTAAAGCTGATGTTGCTATACTGCTCTTCCTAGCCTGCATGGAAAATTTGTCCACACACTGTCGATGTGGCTTTTGGACGGTCGATGAAAGTCAGGTAAAGTACGACTGAACTGATCAACAAGAGTGCTAGCCACACATTTTCAAAAGAACGTCAAGAGGGAGCGCTCCAACTGTAGGGTGATCACACTTCTCAGCCTCTCTAGGACAGCGTTTGCCAGGAAACCGGAGAGGTGACTGAACCCCGGATTTGTAAATATGGATAGTGGCCTGAAAGTACAACAACAGATCGACCCTTTTCCCTTATACAAATACACAAGGATTTGTGGGAATATACTAACAGTCTACATGTGCTTTCTAACCCCAAATCAAGGACATGAAGTGGCAGAGAAGAGATTTAACCCTTCCAATTCTGAGATCATGGTGCACCATTGGAATTCAATGGGTCGCTTATTTCAGGTGTGGGGGAGGAGTCTGCCCTTGTTGAAGGGGTTTAAGTACCTCAAGATCTTGTTCACGAGTGATGGTTACTGGGAAGCAGACCGACATGCAGATTGGTTTGGTGATGACAGCGTTGCAGGCTTCTTATTAGCTGGATAAGTGGAAGTTGAATTGTCAAATGAAACTTGAAGTTTATAAGTCAGTCTGTGTTCCTATCTGCACCTGTGGTCAACCCTAAAATCAAGGTCATCGATACTTGTGGCTGAATGGAGGTTTCTCTACAGGGTTGCTGAGTTCATACTCATTGACAAGGAGTTCAGAGATCTGGAGGGATTTCAAAATAGAGCTGCTGCTCCTACAAATGGGGAAGAGACAGCTGAGGGAGTCTGGACATCCTATACGGATGCCACCTGGTCATCTCCCAAGGGAGTTGTTCTGAGCATCTCCAACTGAGTGAAGACCACAGGGAATCCCAGCATATACTGAATGGATTATATCTGACTTGGGAACATCCAGGGATCCCCCAGATTGAGCTAGAGATTACTGAAAAAAGAGATCTGTTCTGAGCTGCAAGGTATGACACCCCTGCAACCTTTGCCCCGAAATGCAACAAGAACAACAGAGACGAGGTGATATTTTTATGTGGAGAAGCAGAATGCTTCACTATAACGTGGCACGAAAACCTAGACTGAGCGATTGTATACCTTTTGAATCCAGCATAGTGGGACTCTGCTCAGGCCTATAGATGGAAGTCCCAGAGCTTAAAGTATAATAATTATGTTCTTTATTTCACTGAAGTAGGGTTGGCCAGCTATTTTCAAGTGTCAAGACGATTTAGTAGGAAACACAAGTGCTTCTGGTTAAAGAGGTCAAAGTATTAACCTAGCTGCTGAGCAACAAGAGCAGCTTGATTTACAGGAGAGGACAGGGGCGGGCATTGACAGGGGTGGACATTGTCAGGGGCAGGCATTGACAGGGGTGGGCATTGTCAGGGGCGGGCATTGACAGGGGCGGGCATTGAAAGGGGCGGGCATTGACAGGGGCGGAACTGTGGGGGGGCAGGAAGGGAGAGGGGGGTCGTG
>JAODKN010000104.1:25331708-25346062 GCA_026774425.1 Petrocephalus zakoni | reverse complement strand
TAATGTTCGAAATAACATATATTGCTAGCATACCTCCCTCCACCAATGAGTATGAGAGAGCAGCACCCATATTTGCTGCACAAAAGAGAAGACAACTTCTTTGTTACGTTCCTCTGAACACGGCTGGTACAAAGCCCTTTAATTAGGGCTATGAGATAAACACTCTGCATGACCAGAGGCAAAAGGAGTAGTGGACCAGGTCTGTAAGGCAACGGTTGCATATTTTAATTGTGGGAGGAAAGCCTTTGTCTTTTGGAATGCAGCAGTCTGGACTGTGCTTCCCCTGCACAGAGAGCAGATCATTCCAAGAGCTCTGATCTTTTTAGTCTCACGTGTGACTGGAATGTTTCTGGGTGTACACGGCCCCCTGCGCCACATTGCATACAAGTGAGGGTTATTGCGCAATATCTCGCAGTTAACATTAATAAAATAAATAGAAAAATATGTTTAAAAAAGGGATATTTGGCTAATATATTTGGCACAATATCAGAAACGAAAAGACAAATTACGAGTTTGTATAACCTATTGTAACTACTTTGATGCACTGGTGATGCAATGGTTTTGAAACTTGACTTTGGATCTCCTTTCTACTAATCTCCACCTGCTGTATATATATACCCAGTTAATGAAAGTCTTTTGAACTTAATTCGCGTTTTATATAATTTATTTCTTTATATACTTTTTATTTATTCATTTTTTTCTGAGCTACTTACATGTATGACATGTATGAGCTCAGCAGCAATTTGGCTCTCGGGACCTGGAATTCCCAAATCAGAACAGCATTTGGAGCCTGCAGACTAATTCCATACTGGAACAGTGGCCCTTTATTTTCCCCTGTGGGGAAATTGGGAGGTTTTCACAGACCATGAGAGACATGGCCATATACATACAGGTGAGACAAGGGCAGCCAGCCCCCCAGCATCAGCTGGGGTTAAGGGCCCAGCTCAGGCATACAGAGGCGGTATGATTACTCTGCAGGCCTGGGGACTGGAAAGCATGGCTTTCCAGACACAGGTACACATCTCTAATTCACTGAACGGAAAGCTGTTATAATTCCAGTTATGCTTTAATAACTCAGTTTATGGCTTTCATTTGCTGTCTTTTATCTATTTTCTACGTGTATTTGTTATGTTTGTGGTGAAAATAAAATTGAATCACGTAGACGCCAATTATGTTGATCTTTATACAGGTAACATAACGGTGGTGCGATTTCTGAACCCGAGTCGAGATTCTGCCTCCGCATGCAGCAACCACAGCACGCGATGCATTTAAAGTCATTTAAAACCTGGTCAATGAATGCTCTCGGTTACAGGTGAAGAGCTAATCTTCAATCAGACAAATGAGCTGGTAATGAAAGGCAACATCTCGCATGGTAACTCGCCCCCCCTGGACTGCTGATTAATGAGCTGATGTGGAGTGTGACATGGTCTCAGGGGTGTCGTGTGATTGCACCGCCCTCAATAAAATGCTGCCACCCAGAATACACACACACAAACACACATTTGTATTCATATCTTTGTGGGGACTGTTCTATGGGACAAACCCCCATGTCAACAATGACAATGTTAACCCCTACCCAGCCCTAACCATAACCACAAGTAGCCAAGCTAAATATGAGACCTTTTTTAGTTTTTTGATTGCAATCACAGATTTTTATAAAAATTAAGTTTCCTTTTGTGGGGTCCCCACAACGTCAAAGTAACAGGTTTTTATCACATTAACCCACACAAACACACACGCACACATTCATACACAAAGAATTAGGAACCACCTTAATTATGGGCTTTATCTGAGCAAGATATGAGAAGAGCTGCTCATGGTCGGGAATGGATCTCATTAAATGCAGGCCTCGGGTCACATTCTGATGGACAGGAGGACGTCAGTCATCTACTGAGTGGATTAGCTGCAGAGAGAACAATACAGAGCCTCCGTGCGGGCTCCCCGCAGCCCAACCCCCTCATTGGTACACAGCATGCCAAGTGTGTCCCCCTGGCAATCATCGCACATCCTCCCTAACCTGTCAAATTAGCTGTTATTTCCTAATGCACTGTCTGGTGTGCATGACAGCAGTTTAGTGGGAGCTATAGGCTTGACCTCACCTTAAGGTCAGCTATATGGAACGATAAACAGTCTCCTCCCTCCAGTTAGTGCATTCCTGTCTTCTCCCAGACATTTCATTAACACTGATACTATGGCTTTTGTCCCAACAAAAGGGAACGCCTTATCTATCGGACCGTTTTAAGGCGTCCTAGCCTTACAGAATATACGCTTCAGATTTGCGTATGCCGCCCCAGCAATTTTAAACAGAGTATCAACAGATAATTTTCTTGATTGCAAAAGCTGCCCAATTAACTAGGTGAATGCAGAATAAGTAAAATATAAATGCATAAATAGTCCATCGTGCATTTGGAGAAGTTTGTTCCTTGGTTCTCAGTAATGTTTGGATATGGATCAAGTACCCCGAATAATGAAATTATTAATGAATTATTAATGAAAACAAAGGTAAAATGCTATTTCAAGATTTTCAGTGATGATATACAATACATAAAATGGAGAGCAAAGAGAAAAATAAATAATATATCATTTACTAAAAACAGATTATTTATGGTTTTTCTATTTAGTGTTTTGATGAATGAATTGTGCTATTTATCCAGTAAAGTGAGTTACTGTTAATTTCTCACTGCAATCACTGCTGACCACCAGTGCAGTGTGGTAAACTGCAGTGGCCTAAATAAAATGATCTGTTTATCTTCTGATCATTAGCAGCAGAGGACAATGTCATGGACGGCTACATACTGGTAGGCTACCAAGTTTGCGATACAAGGAAGGCAAATCTGAGGAAGCAGGCCAGGATGTACAGAGAATAAACATCAGCTTGTGCAGAAAGCTGCTGTGCCGTTCTGCAATGGATGGATGCAAAGTGAAAGATAGTGAGGAGATAAAATTCATGGTAAGATGGAACTGAATAGTTCTGAAATATTTATGTTTTGCTGGTGCACATTTTTCTGACATGTTGGTTTTACTTGAGGGTTTTTAATTTTAATTCTTTTTATGTCACTCTCACGCAACATACCTGAGAATGATTTTGCACCTACTCAGAACGAATGCTTCACATTTAGAAATAGTTCTGTAGCTGAAATCTATTGTAGTAATATATTTTACTGTTAGCATGATTTCTGCTCTCTATGAACCTACCTGTCCATTGCAAGTACTTTAGAATGAATGATGCTAGGCCAGTAATTGAAGCCTCCAAAGTGTTTTATCTGAACACACATGTTTGTATTCCTACCCAGCCCTAACCTTAACTATAAATAACCAAACAAAATATACACATTTATTTCTATAAAAAGTCTGAAGTAGTGAGGACCAGAAAATTTAACTCATTAGTCATGTTTTTTTTTTGAGGATTTGCCATACTGATGAGGCCCTCACATTTCCATGAGGACTTCTCCAAAGTTTGACTTGGTTTTATTCTAACGATCCCGTGGAGTCATATGTGCCACTACAGGCAGGTGTTGGCAAACATCCCACCGTCATCATTAGGTGCTGTTTCCTCCTAAATAAAACAGATGAAAGGGGAACCTGCTTGTTTATCAGGAGGAGGAACAAAGCGAGCAGTAATCACCATTTCTGTGTTCAGTCCGCAAAGCAGCGGGGGATGTGCCCAAGCTCTTCAGACACCTAGCCGCTGGAGTCAGACAAGCTCTCAGTAGTAGGTCTAGGGCTGCAAACTCAGAAGGAGGTTTGCTGTTTACTGAATGAGTCACCATTACTTTTCAACCACTATTGATGTTTGGGAAAAAAGACAGAAAGGGGTTGCAGAAGATGGATGGGGGGGAGGGAGAAAAATCACATCACAGATTTTTCACAGATCTACATCATTTCCAGTCCTGTATTCCCACAGTACTCTCATATGCTGAATCAGACATGTGCATCTGTGCAACTAATCTTGTGGTATGGATATATGAGCAGGAAGTAGGTGATATGGGGCCACAGATAAGGCAGAAGAAGATGGGGAAAAGAAGATAAGTATGCCAGAGAATAATATTATGGGGTGCGAGATGGCTTATTACAAAAGCTCAGTAGGACACCGCATGCAGGATGGTATGCAGTGCATTTCTGAGATTCTATGGTGAGACCAGATGATTAGCCAATCAGTGGAAACGCCTTCCAGGATGGGGTCTGGCTTCACAGCAAAGCCCCACAGTGGCAACGCTTTGGTCACAGCTGTGTGCCCCTGCTCTCCTGTTGCTTTTGTTTCACCATCAAGGTCAATATATTATCATGCCATCATCTTACCACCTGTGGTGAGTCACCATTGGCTTCTTTTGGCCTCTGTATCTCTCAGAAGACAATGAATACTGTATATGGAACTATAAGCTATAAAAGCTATAAGGTGGGGGGCTTAAAAGACAATGTATATTGATTTGACGAATTTACAAAATAATACATCTTTCATATCTTTTCTCCACACCCCACATTGTCCTTGTCAATAAATCTAAAGGCCCTTATATCGCTCTGTCACTGACGTTGAGGTAAGAAACAATACAAAAACAATACAAATAACCTTATCACATCTGAATGTTTACATCTATTACAAGACAAAAACAAAACGTTCAGAGCACATAGTATGGTATGGTATGTCAAATGTTAATTTTCGTTTTTTAATTTTCACAAAATGCATTCAGTGCCACAAAAAAAGCATTATTTAATGACGAAATCAAATAATGCATAGCTGCATTTTGTAAGAACGGCAAATGTCAGTTGCATTTCATCCAGGAAAGCAGAAAATTGTAACTTTCTCTCATGCACAGAAATCAGAAGCAATGTTTCATTTTGTGCACAGAATTTATATTAGCACTTTGTGGACAGAAGATAGACATTTCGTGCACAAAATGCATTTTATAAACTAAATAATTTGTTTTGTGCATTCTGCCAGTGAAAGAAAGTAATTTTGTGTACGACATGCTTTTTGTGAATGACAGGAAGTCATTTTGTGGACAAAATGCATTTTGTCAGCTAAATCATTTCAATTTCTTTACAAAATGTATTTCGTGAGTGTTAGGAAGTCATGTTGTGGATGAAGTTTTGTGGGTGACTCGGCAAAAGACAAAATGCATTTCATGATTCCACAGAATCAGTTTCAAGAAATTACTGTGTATCATTCATGACATACAGTTTGTCCACAAGATGACTTACTATCACTCAGGAAATGCATTTCATCCACAAAATGAGTTTTGTTTATTCACGAAATGCATCTTATACACAAAACTAATTTATTTAGATCATAAAATGCATTTTGTGTACCAAATGAATTATATAAGTTTTATGCACAAAATGAAACATTGCTTTTGATTTCTGTGCATTAAGGAAAGCTTTTGTGGACAAAATGTAACTGGAGTTTGTCTTTCTGTGCACAATATGCAGCAAGGCATTACTAGTTTCGGTCATTAAATAATGCTTTTTATGGCACAGAATGCATTTTCTGGACGAAAATTAGTACTTGACACTTGGCGCTCCATAGTAAGGAAGCAGTCATATTATTTTTACTTCTACAGAGCAACAGCTTTCAGATGAATTCTTCCTACAAACCAAAATACTTTAAAATATTATGCATGTTGCTGGAATGTCAGATTGCACGGGAAACCAAATCTTGCTCACCTCTCTGGGGCCAGCTAATTGCCACCTTATTTTTAAGCTCAACTGATTAAGTGATTTAACTCTTTTGCTGCCCGCTTCCAGTTTCTCTTTCAGCCATCAGTTAGAGGATTCATCAATGACAATGTCATCAAGCTGACTCCTATCATCATAAAGGAAGTTATACAAACTTTTGGTGTCAGTCCTCATTAGTCCTCATGTCAGGTGGAAAGATTAATATTAAACATCTCAGAAAAGACCTGACATTGTATGCCTCTGAGCTGTCGAGGCAAAGAGCAAATCTTCCTACTTCTGAGATTCGGTGTTATAATTAAATAGATTGTAGTGCCCTGCCCTACCCTCTCCTCCCTGCCTCTCCATGGAATCTGGGCTCTACCTCGTTACATTGCCAGGAGTTATGGAGAGACATGCCTTTAATATTAGCGAACCATCAGCAAGCCTGCTTATCCCTGGCCTTGCGCATAGCAGTAGCAAAACGAGCTCATAAACAAGGAGCCGGATTGAGTAGAACAATACCAAACAGCCCAGGCCTAATTGGATTCCTCAACGGGGCTTGGCACATGACAGAAGCTTGACCGCCGGTGCCGTGGAGACCCCCATTGTGCCGGTGATGGCTTTATGTGCTTTTCAGCCGTGTGTCAGAGCACCAACGCAAGTAGGAGCTGTTATAGGTTTGCCTGCTGTGCTCTGCCATTTTATATTTGGTGTACATCCCCCCACTGCCTCCCCCCCCACCCCAAACCCACTGTTTCCTCTCAATCACCTGTGAGGTCTTGGCTGCCCTGAGTTGCCATGGCTACAAGCAATGTGCCAGCAATAAGATGCAGAACATCTTCTCTCTTGTTAGCTGCAGCTATCAGGAGGCATGTGACCTTTCAGCCAGTTCCGTATGGTGTACATTCGACTTTAACTGCTATCTGAGTGGCGTCCTTACAGAAATGTACTAAACTAAGGGGTCATGTATCTATGACACATAATTATTAATTTAATAAACATTTACTTTTAACTTAAATCAAACTGAAACTGAAATACTCACAACAGTCAGTTAAGATACCTGTGAATGAGCCAATGTCAAACAAGTTCATAATCCTGAGGGGGTTTTCTTTAAATCATTTTTGAAGGTTTTCAGGTTTATTTTTGCCTTTTCGTGAACTGTAACCCTAAACATGCATAGTCAGAGGGCTTCTCTAAGGACTGAATGATTCTTTTAAACATTTTCCTTTCCCAACCAGTTTTAGGGACACAGGGTAACACATGAAAGCGATATATACCCTAGGAGGAATACTAGTAATGCTACAGCAGTGGGACAGTCTGAAAAAAAGACTTTACTAACAAAGTAAAAAGTTACAGAGTCGCATATTTCTAGGTCATGTGGCTGTGAATCCTTTCCTTTTTGAAAGGACAGTGTGCAAGTCCTCAGCACCGACAGGACCAAGGCCTCTGACGGTGAGGTATGCAGCTGAAGCAGCTGTGCTGGACGCATATGTTGGGATAAGTCAAGGACAAGGTCATGCAGCAAAAAAGCAGCAAAATTAAGATTGGAGAACATATTGCCAAGCCTGGGAAGTAGCGTTACCCAGAGAGACTTTATAGAGCAGAGTGATAAAATCTGAGTGATTATTTGCTGTACTGGTCTGGAGATGGCTGTGGCTGCAGCAGATGAGCACCTGTAGCAGGTACATTGTGAACTGGAATTTTGACCTAATGTGACAGTTAGGCCAGGTATCCATCCATCCATCTATCCATCAATCACCCCTCTGTTCATTCTGGTCCAGGTCATGTAGGGTTTAGGGTATGCTCATTGTAAATTGTCCTACAGGTTTTTCCTCTCTTTTTGGCTAAAATTATTTCTATTTAATTTTAAAATCTTGCATTTTGGTTTAGTTTTCAAGTCCAACCTTCTGTATTTTGATGGAATCATAGCCTTGTTTGGCTATTTTACCCTAGTGGGCCTTCAACGCAGTATTTCCTTATTAAAAGATCAGTAGAAAGAAAGGGTAATTTCACGATTTTCAATTTTCTCTACTGTGGGAGGTAATTATCTTGACCATGGTGCATATGTTTTCAGCGGGGAATGGCTACTGACTAATGGAACACAAAACAATCTGCCAGGATTTATTTAGGGCAAAATAATTGTATTTCCCTGTGGTATTTCGAAATGAAAATGCCGGTGCCCTGTGTTTGGTTCCGTGCCACAAACAGCACACAGGACAAAGGGATGTTTGTTTCACTGCATCTCTTTTTCTTGTTGCAGCTCATTAAACATTACAAGATGAAACATAAGAAACATCTTTTAAACACTACAGCAGTAGTAATACACGTAAAACTAAAGCAGTAATAATACGCCACATGTTTTTTAGATTTTAGTGAATCACAGACTAAGGCATAAATAAATTTCCTCCCCATGCCATTACATACAAGGAGAAAAACAATATTCAGCATTTACAATACCTTGCTTCTCAACTCTAAAATCTCATTTTATATTAAGTATAATAGCAACAGAATTTTCCCCAAATTTGGCCAGGAATCCCACTCGTGTCCATAAATCAACCATCCATCCATCAATGACTAATCTAATCAATAATCCAATTACTTATCCTAATCTGGGTCATTCACACTTAATTGTAATTACTGGTCTTACGACACTAACCTAGCATCTACCTTGTTATCGCGCTTTCCACTTTTCTCAGAGAACTGAAACAGTTCTAAGAACTACAGTACTGTAACTAGTACCAGTATTTCCAATAAACAACAATTACCATAAAATTACTGGAAATCACTACCCCAGTGTGTCAGAATGTATGATTTTCCACCTCCCTCCATGAATTTCTTTGTTGGAGGACATATGGGAGAGAAAGAAAAACTTTGCTTAATTCATCCTGTTGGGGGATGGGGGGTTGCAGCCTAAATAACACAGGACAGGCTTTGGGCCTTTGAGGGTGTCAGATAAACCTGCAATGTATCATAAAGCGGAAGATACACGGGGTATTTCTGCATTAATGGTGTTCTGGGATGAGACTCACGATGGTGTCCTTGATATGATAAATTGGTCAAGCACTGACAGACAGAAACACACACACACACACACACACAGAAAAAAAAAAGTGTGTCTCGGAAAATGACACATTCCTTCAGGCCCTGAAGGACTCCCAGATTGTGGTGGCACTTTTTGTATAGAGAATATGCTCAGAGGAACCAAATAAATAAATAAACAAATAAATAATAAACACTCAAAAAGGAGGACTATTTGACAGCTCTCCCAAATGCTTTCAGAGCATTGCTATCATCGGGGACTCCCTGAGGATGCCGTTACCATGGAGACAGACTGGCGAGCCCGCTAACGAGGGAGCTGCCGACGGCCCCCACTGCCGATGGCGAGGTGCAGATGTCAGGAAGTGTTTGTTACCCAAGCCAAGCTGATCGAAACATGAGAGAGCCAGGGAACATGTCAGACGGGCCTGGCTTCCTCGTGCACTCGGATGCCAGCCCCTGTGAGACTGGTACACAATATATTGATAAACAGACAAATAAATAAAGCAAGATCATGCTGGATGAATTACAGTCAAGATAGTAACATCCTTTTTCAAGTGCAAAACATGGAGCTTTATTACACATGCCTTGATTTTCTCTCCCTAAAGCCCAACAGTAGCTTATCTGTTAAAAGTTAACTGCAAGACAATAAAGTAATAATAAGAAGTATTGCAGCTGAATGAATTTCAGGAGACACCAGGTGGCTTGAATCCCTATCTGACACTAAAATAAGCTCAGCACTGTCCTTAAGGACCTTTCAGAGGGGTACTCTGTCCTGTACAGTATTCAGACGCTCCTCAAAATAAGTGTCCCTGACGTCTATGGTGAGCAAGCCAGGCAGCGGTCCTGTTTTGGACTCTACATGCTGGTTAGCAGCTTCCAACTGGCAAGGCACAGGAGACACAGACACGTGACTTACAATCTCAATGGAGGAAAAGGTTTTGGCATTTGAATTGAGACAAAGAAATAACTCCTCCCGTCCACATGAAAAGAAGAAGGACATCGCTATGGAAGTGCTAAGAAATATGTGTAAGAAGTGACAATCGGTCACTGAAGCAGAAGCTCTCTCTGTACATTCTGCTACCGCTAGCCTCATCAGCCTTAGTTTATTTCCACAAGATCACCTCTCTCAAGGCCCCTTACCCAACGCTGCCAGGTAAAACAACTCCAGAAGCACAACCACTCAACTATTCAAACAAATAACCGAAAATGTCTCTGTCAGCATGACAGGATTCCGTCAACATTTGCAGTGTGTGATTATAGATATTATTGGTTTTATTTATTCAACTTTGTTAACGATGGGATTACTCCGCCGCTCGATTCTTGAGCGGGCTCCATATGAATGAGGAGCTTTGTTCCTGCCTAAGACAGTATGACCTCTATGATCACAAGAGGACAAGGAGCACGTACAGGCCCATAAATTGTGATAGTAATGTTTAAATAATGAAAAAACTAATTTCCATGTGCAAGATCATAATTTTTTATGCCTTTAGTTTAGGCAAAACGAAAAAGTAACATCATAAATTCCCCTCCCCACCTTACAAATCAAGCATAAAAAAGTAGCATAACTGAAAGCTTGCCTATTTTAGCATTTTGAAACATTTCCTATGAGTGGCTCAGTAATCACAGTGCCTGACTGGGCATATTTTGTAGCTCTACCCTCACAGCTGAGAAGTCCACAAGTCCTATTAAAAAGGAAAAATGAAAATCCACAATATATTCGAGTCACTCTCTCTGGTGAGCCATTCAAATTTGTCTGAACTTCCGTGTTCACCCTGCCCTTAGTACTGAGGTTTTCTGGTCATATGTTAAACAATTTCCACTCACGGGTCTAATGACATAGTCAAGATTGGAAATACAAAAACGTAAGTAAGCAATTATATAAAAATTGATTTCAGCTGTATTTTCAGGAAAAGAATCCGTGATCAATCTGCTTTATCACAGGTAAATGAGTGTGAATTTGCATCAGACTGCACTGGCTTTCATCTGTAAGCGCTGAAATGTCACGACCTGCATCTAAAGACTCAGTCTCACTTGACAGGTCCACGTTGGCATTTGACACGGGAGAAATGCGCCAAATTAGGACGTCACTCGCTGGGACTGATGTGCCGACACAGTCCAGTGTGTAGCAGGGCGCGGGGGGAGCGGGGAACATCCCCGGCTGAGGTCTTATATTTTCGTCCTGATGATCTGCCCCTAATCCGTGCCGTGCTCCTTGGAATCCGGCGCAGGGCGATGCTGGATGAAGCGCTGGGTTTGGAAAAGGCGCGGGTGACGCCGCCTTTCATCTGCGCTCCGCTTCGCATTCCCTTTGAAGTGCTGCCCCTCCCACCGCTGCTCCTGATGGCAGGCGACATATGATTACAGTGTTACGACAGTGCGAAAAAATCAAACACGTACAAACCCGCCGTCCTGACTCGTTACAATGATTATCCGTTATTATGACCCTTATTCAATAACAGGCAATGACATTTACCAATGGCCTTGTGTGCCTGGAGCCTTGAATGTTATGTTTTGGGTCAGTCTGCTATTTCACATTCTTATTATGGTTTACGGGGATGACTCCCACTTTACTTGGATAGGGACCTGATTTAATCTCACAGCTCCCACCAGGGGCCTGATCCCTCAATCAGGTCTAGCTGCTAAGCGGGGAATGGCCGTTTTATCATCAAGGTTTTCCCTTCCTCCTTTTTTTCCATCTATCTGCCATTTCTGTTCTGCTAAATCAAAAAATATGCTGCCCATGTGGTAATAGACATTAAGCTTGCCCTCAATGAGCAGAGATCATAGTCAGGCCAGCTTCGATAATGGGATTAATGGTAAGTCCACCTGCTCCCCTCATACCAAGCCAAGGCATCAAGACACTCAGCCCATTCTTGTGCCATGCGGAAATTGTGACATTTTTGTAATCTAAAATCATCAGGTCATCAGTCTTGAAATAAACTGATTTTAGATCATATACTGTGTGTCCGTATGACACAACAAATTAAATCAATATTGTGATTTGACCTAATATCTAATTGTTGACATTATGTTGGCAGGCATGTTGTTTAGCCCCGTAATTGTGCTATGCTGCGGTAATTTTATTTTGTTTAACGGCGGACATTTCCCCCTTGTCTGTTTTCACTCTAAAGGGTCTTAAGACCAAATAAACTAAGCAGTAAGTATTAGTGGCCCATGTGTCCGGGGCTGGACTTTTACTTGTGCGAGTGGAATCAAATGACAGGGAAGGATGTGAGCTTTGACCTCTGCTTGTCTGTCACACAAAGTTTTAATTAATAAGCACGTCACAGGCATCAGTCAATGTGGTGGAGACGTGTTTCACAATCACATATTTCACCAATGAGTTAAACTACAGCAAGAAACTTACATAGAAAAACAAAACAAAAAAAATTAAATATAAAGTATTCAACAAGATGTGAACTGATGTGAATTTCAGAACACTAATAATATTTAGGAGGGACAAAGAACCCTTGCAAGCAGTGGATTTATTTGTGTTTCTCAAAAGCAAAGCAAAGTCGGGTTTAAACTGCTTTCAGTCTGGTTCACATATGTGACAGAGAGAGCAGAATTTTCGTTTTCTGCTGTAGGCCGTAAAATTCATGGACACTTCTCAAGCACCAGTCCCACAAATCTGTAGACGACTCATTCATAGTAGCTCTTTAATTAGAGTAATTATTATAAAGTAGTATATAGTTCATGTATATATATACATATATATATGTGTGTGTGTGTGTGTGTGTATTTGTTACTACTTATATGATTCACTTTTTTGTAAATAAGTAAGTATCTTTACTTGTATGTAAAGATTTTACACATTAAAAAGTAAACTGCAGGATACAAAATGTAGGAGGCAAGCAAATGTTTAAAGAATAGCTAAAGAAAATGTACCTGTTGTTAAAAGAAGTTTCCAGTGCATCAGTTATGAAACACATCACTGGACCGCTGCACTGACAGCCTTTCCGTACTTCCCGAGCGGAATCCCCATTACCATCTATGCACGTTCCACTCTGCAGCAAAGGCTAATTGCTTCAGGCTGCATCCCACCCGATTCCACACAACCTGGGCCAGTGCCATATTTCAAATCACTGGTTCATATTATTTCCAATTATTTGCAATGATTACCTAACATTGCCTCCCTTCCTTATATTGGCTGTATACATTTAACAGTATCAGAAAAGCGAATCTGATGTTCGATGTCGTTTTCTTGCTCGCTGGCCTTTGTGTCAGTGGTGCACAGAGGCATTATGGATACTGTGGAAGGTGAATACCCAGGGCCCAGGAGTCTGAGCTGACCAGGGTCCTCAATAAACTTGGGGTGCTGGCAGCATGTTTATGGCCTTAATATGGAACAGATGCTCTCTGCCAAAGCCTCTTATGTCCCCTCATCTTTATTTGTGCTAAAGTGTGGCATGTGCTGTGGCCCAGAGTTTCCTGTATGGGAGGGTCAAACCATGGCTTCATAAATTCCAATTTATTAAACTCACACTGCCTCTGCCTTCAGCAGTCACCCTGAGATGTATCATCAGTCTCCCACGCGAAACGTTCCATATACAGGGAGTCTGCAGTGCTACTAATCATGGAGCGTTGCACTAAAAATAAGATTTAAAATAACGTGTGTGACAGTCAGAAAGAGGTCAAGCTGAAAGCTTATAGATGGGTGGTGTATTGAAGAGTACATGCACACTTCTTCTATTGACAGGCTAGCTTATGGTATAAAGATATGGAAGCTTGTTTGAATAGAGGGACAGGTCGGTAAAGGAAGGCATGCACATATTATCCCCGCACACATGTATGTCATCTGCGGTGATGATCGCGAATTTAAATAAACACCGTGACGTTGAGTACACCATATGGATCTTTTCCCCATACTTTCATACCTCCTCTGTTACATTTATTTCCTTCCCGCGACTGATTAAACAAGAGATTCTGGCTTGATGAAGTGCACCGTTAAGGGGGAAATGATTATGGGATAATTAGGTAGATGATGTCAGAGCCGTGTCTCTTTTTTTTGTTGGGCGGGGAGGCGCACAGACAGTGTTGGATTTCTTGGAGGAACGTGGAGATCCTGGGATGTGGCTCGAGGCCTTATGACACGCGTTTGTCGTCAGCCCTTGATCAAAACAGGTTCTCGGCTTGAAGACCAGGCCAGTGGTACCTGTGAAACACATTCTACAGCTTCTCATTTTGCAGAATCGGAGAATAGTTTGACATTTCATCATTAGATGCCCCCCACTCTGTCTGAGAGACACCATACAAGTTGAAATTGTTGAAATTCAACAACTATTCCCTTGTCTTGAATTCTTTCAATGTCTGTTGCAGGTTTCTCTGGGTAAATGTAGTACTGTGTAGTAACTGGTTGTTGATTGTCTTCTTCTTCGACTGCTGCATACATAGTGTAACATACTCTCTGAGCTTCTGAAATAATGCACCAGAATCATTGACCATAATGTGATATCAGTATATAGGTAAACATCTAGTTTTCATAACTGTACAAGTTGACTAATCGCTTGTGTTAAAGCCAGCAAACCAGTCATATATTTCATATATTTTATAGCCAGCTAAAGCATCTATTACTCAGAGGAGAGCCAGCTGATTAAGATTTCTGGCTTTGCTTAGGCCAAAAAGGACTAGTAATAATCTGTTTGATATATGTAATGTAAATT
>JAODKN010000104.1:25285153-25296384 GCA_026774425.1 Petrocephalus zakoni | reverse complement strand
CCCCCCCCCCCCCCCCCCCGCCCCCCCCCCCCCCCCCCCCCCCGGCGGGGGGGGCCCGGGCCGGGGGCGGGCGCCCCCCCCCCACCGACAGCCTGCACTGCTTCCTCCTGTTGAGAGGAGGCTTATAGGCCCAGCCGTGGCCCCAGGGTCTGAGACGTAGCAGCCAGAGGAAAGCTCATTAGCACGAGCTCCATGGCAGTCTCAGGTGCAGCTAGTAAGTGCTCAGTAACAAGCACCACGGGCTGGAGGGTCTGTAATCTCTCCCACAGAGTATTTAGCAGGCGACTTCAGGATGCAGTGCACCGCTCTCAATAAGTATAGTTCATTAGCCAGTTCGAGCCGGACGTTTAATCTGGGAATACACGCGGAGGCGGACACGGCAATTGCAAATAAAGATCAAGCAAGACTTGAAAATTTCAAGAAAAAGTTCAAACGTGCCTCACGTGCGTCGTCGTTGTAAAAGAGACTCAACGGTAATGCAGCAACGCATAATTCTTCTGTGAGACAATGGGAGGGTGGAGGGGCACATATTTAAGCTGCTTATATGTCTCTGTGCCTTTGCCAATACAAGCTGCATAGTTGCTGCCTGCTGGTGCTTACACTAGCCCCTGGCTCGATGTAAAACCCAGGCAACCAAAGCCAGTGGCTGCCACTTCTGGGATCGCTTTGCATCACGCCATGGAGTCAATCTGACACAAGCTGGCAGCACCCGTGTGCTCACGCTGTGAGGACTCGCGCAAAAATGAAACATGTCCAAACACACTTAATCGCCCTCGATCGCCAAAGTGCTTCACTTTGGTGGGGTTGGGCTGAGTTATGGAACGTGAACTGAAATGCAATATTCCAGTGTGCCGTTCGATTTCCTTTAATGCCGTTTTAAGCTGGAAAATAGCGAGCAATATCCCAGGTTATGCAGCACAACTACATAATTGCATATGGAGGGGGTGGGGGGGTGGGGGTAATTCTTCCTAGGGGCAATTTAGAATTTGGAGTGGGGGGGGGGCACTGAGATAGATTACTTTTTAAATTGCCCCTTCATTTGGGGGCCTCAGTCTGTGTTTCTCAAATTACACTACCAGATACCTGTCATAGCAGTACGAATACACCATGATCAAGGCATGCACCGACTTGTCTAAGAGCAGAGGATATTTGCACTCATAGCCATATTTAGGATGGATGCTGATAACAGCAAACCATGCTATGTTCAATGCAAACTTTTTTTCAGAAAACAAATAAATCCACAATTTAAATTCACGTTTTTCTTTTTTTTTTTCCCCATAAACAGTGTTATGGTCTTATTTAATCAATAACTCTAAGTGCTATTGTGTGACGCTACCTTTACAGAGGATAGTATGAGTGGTCGCGTGGCTTCTGATTGGCTAGTGACAGGTCCTGGCTCCGTGCCTGTTGTCTCTCATTCCTGCTCATGTCAAACAGTCATTAATTTTCTGCCCTGCTGGGCCTGGCAGGCAAAATAAATGAGGGTAGTCCAGCTGCATCTCCACCAGACCCCGGGCGCAGACCCTGTCACGACTTATCCCTTATATATTCTCAGCTCGCTTCGTGAATGAACACAGCCTTCTGAATAAAACGCAGCAAAATGTGATGTCACCTCACCACGACACACAAATGATCCATATCCACAAATGATCCCACGCCTTCGGTGGCGAGTGCCCATTTTCGCAGGGAACCCGTTAAACTTTGTTCAGTTCTCATTCCATTAAAAGCGACTGCGATACCTAGAACAATTTTGTTTGTGGCTTTATCTCGTAGCTATTGGAAAGACCCCTCAATTTATGCCTTTGAATGCCTTATAAACACAGTGGAATTCAATGAGGAAAAAAATAATTTAAAAGTAAACCACAAGGTCATCAGAGCAAGGAATTAAATTTGACTTGATTAGATTTGCTTCAGCAGCTACAAATTCGGCTTTGCAAATTAGAAATTACTTTAAGACCCAAAGTGGAAAACAGTCTTTGCTATTGATAGGTTATGCAGTCGAATCTTTACCTTTTGTTCATGTTTAGCTACTTATTCTTCCTGAGACACCACAGGAAAGATGTCTTCAGTGTTGTCCTGTGTCCTCAGTATACTGCCTCTGTTTAGCAACAGTGGGTATTCAATCATCTCAAAGCATTCAGTTGCTTTGCTGATTAAATTATATATATATATATATATATATATATAAATTATATATGTTTCTCTGTCATTTAGGTGATTTTTTTTCTCAAAGGCCACAGAAAATCCATGGTGGAAGGGAAGTCCTGGACATACAATATGAAACATAAATTACATTTAATGGAAGTTACATGATAATGACAAAATCCACAGTTTTTTATCATTGTATACCCAGTCACTGACAGCAAAATGAACTGTAGATGTCCTTTCTGCTATGACAATGTTCTGCTGGTGTGTTTGCATTACTGATACATAAATATGCACATGTATCTAAATGGTTTTTGTACATTAAAAAAGAACAGGTGAATAAACTGAGCAAGGTATACACTTTATGTGTCATTATCAATGCATGTATTGGTTATTACGATGTGCAGTATTAAGAATTAGATCATAATGCCTTATTTCTTCCATGGAAATTGAAACTTTGTTTGGACAAGTGTTAGATCTAGCAGAATAAGACATAGTTGGACTTGGAAACATATTATGTATTATTACAAAGGTTTCCGTAAAACTCATAGTAATTGGATCCTTCACGCCAGGTTCTGGCTTTGTTGTATAGCTTTCTTTAAGCAAGAACACAAACAACTAAAATGTTCAATTGTTTGAATGAAAAATTTATTTGAGAGCTTGAAATTGCAAATTGAAGGCACAAAAAAAGTTTGTGTGCACATTTTTGGGATTTCGTGAGCTCAATTTAGTGACTTGTGGGAACGTTAAACCATATTGTGTGCACAATTTAGTGCAACAGGAAAACGTGGCTGTGGGCCCTCCAGGGCTCTGTATACCATTAGTGTATCTGTTATAGTTACTATAATAATAACTATAGTTATTAGAATTATGTTGAGAGGCAAAAAATAGGTAACTTTTTGTTAATTGTCCAGAGTGATGCACAGGTGAACAGGAAAAAAAGCCCTGTCACCTGACTTTGCAGCTACCGCACCTTCCCCCCCGCCATACTTATAAAGAAATATCCATTTGTGTCTTGTCTATCCATTGGCATTCCCAAATTATTGTGTACAATGTGACAGCATATATGCTTTTCTTTTTTAACTTGCGTGTTGTAATTCAGTCCTAAAGCTCAATATCCTGGAAACACAGCCCTGTCTATGAATAATCGCTTCCAATAATTAAATGGCATTCAGCATTCACTGTTCCACCATTGCACCCATGCATATGAAAACAGTAGCATTTCTTCAACATCATATTCATAAAATTTTTCAGAAAATAACCATCGATGCCATGCTTTTCTATGGCGTAGGGTGGATCCCTCAAAAGACTATGGATCTTGTAGATATCCACCCTCTTTGCCTGCACATAGAATGCTCTACACTCTACCAAAGACACATATTTAATAAGAGACATTAATTTAGTCATGCTGAAGATATTCCTCCCAGGCCTGGCTTTTTTACAACCTCAAAGAATATGGGATTTCAAGGAATGTGAAGAGGAGAAGGAGAATATCTGTTTCATTGTAAGCAGTTAGAGTTTCACTCAGTGTTTGAACCTAAGCCAAATGAGTGCATGTCCAGAACTGAAAAAACATATTGCAGACAATGTGATAATGTGAATTATGCGAAAAGAGATGTAATGTATAAAATGTAACCATGGGAGTAAACTGTAACCTAAACTGCTATAAGGGAATTTATCTTACCTTGTCTGTTTGGACAAATAATCTCTCTGTTTTCCTAGCTGAAATATACATCAATTTCAATAATTGCTCACCCAGAGCAGGCTTGTATGCAGCTTAGGAAGTTCAAGGCACAGGGAGATGCCAGTTCGTTGTAGGAAACACAGTCACATAGTCTGGGAAGTTTAAAGATTCCAGTGCTTCAGTAGGAAGAAAATAGGAGTTGCTCATACACACTTTGGGAAACCAGGCAGGTTGCACAGATGCAGGGAAGGATTCAAACCCTCAGCCGCTGCATTAGGAGGTCAGGGTGCGACCCACTGAGCAACCAGCGCACATGACCAAATAATGCAAAATATGACTCAGTTATTGCAACTGTCCTTCCACTTCCATAAAACCCTCATGAATTCCAAACCACTGATGCATTTCCAGTGACTTTTGGAAAGCTTCCATCTCCAAAACAAAGAAGGAAGGCAGTTTGAAAGGACCACACATGGGCGAGAGTAACAGCAGAGAGTTAAATGTTGGAATTGTTCTTCATTAAGCTGATGTGTCACAAGTGCCAGGAATGCTCTTACCCACCACAAACGAGTGCGGCTATTGAGAAACAAGCTTTGTGACCAAGAGGCTACCAGCTTAAATCCCACAAGAGGCCCTGCTGTTATATCCCTTAGGAAGCTACTTGACCTTAGCCACTATAGTTAAACACATCCAGCTGCATGAATGGACAAGAAAACTTCCTTCGGATGAGGGTTAGGAGGGCAACGGTGCATTGTAATGTATTACACAAATAATATATAGCGGAGAGTGGCCAGTGATTCAGCCTCTATGTCACCTAAGTTGTAAAAGCCTGTGCAAGCTAACGCAAAACTCTAAAACAAAGCTGGTGACTCTAGGCCACATAAACGACAATACGTCTGATTTGTTACTATTTCTGTTAATTCTGTAAATCTTTGTAATCTTATGAAGGAACTACTGAAGGAAAAAGTAATGAATAACACAAGTGAAATACTAACGCCTTGCTTGTTCATCACTAATGAATGTTCATCACTCGTTCATGATTTTTCCATCAGTAGTAACAGAGTTACTACTATAGGTATTTGTGTCCCCACAAGTAAAGTGAAATAAAATAAGTGATCATCAATAGATATTAATTTAATTGGTATGGTTCTACCTTATATGCTTCTCAAGACATCCACCAGGTGAGGAGTAAACACAGTAACAGTGTGTGTTAATCTATACCAGTATTAACCTGTACCATTTCCTCAAAATCTTTTAGAGAGTGGTTTTAAATGAGGAAAAAAATATGTATGTGATTATTTTATATATTAGGCTTGTCAACAATGTATTAGTATCACTTTAAGGTTGTGGGTATGGATTTTCCTCTGTCTGGCATTTACAAACGCTGCCGTTTCCCAGATTGCACCTCTTGGGGTAAAAACAAGTGGTGGGCTATAACAGCAGTCACATTTTCTTCTGGGTGACTCAGGAGTTTCTCAAGTACAGGTTTGTCACTTAACCTACATAAAAAATCAGAGGGACAGACGCCCCCCCCCCCCCCGATCTCTCCCCTTCTCAGCTATTGGCTCAGCATCTTCTTTCCTGATTCCGAAGATGCCATCGTTATAACTCGCAGCCAAGATTGACTCTGCCTCCTTGAATTGTTCTGCAATAATGTAAAAACCGCCGTGATTAAATTCAGTGCTTGTTGAGGCTGAAGATGCGATGAGAATCTTGATTGTCCATGTACAGAGCAGTGAAGAGTCATTTAACAACACCCCAGACAGCAGTTACAGCATATACTACATGCATAGACAAGGAACAGCAGGCACACCGAGAGGTTATTCGGTGTCAATGTGATCAAAATTAAATAAAAAAAAAATCCCCTTCATTAAACTGCACTGCTAGATCGGGAACAATAAGGGGGGTGGGGGGGGGCACTATATTTGTTGAAAGGAGGTTTTAAGAAACATATTTTTCATTCTTGCATAATTAGGTTGTGTTAAGGTATTGGCCCACCACAAAGGGATAGAAATATACATGTAGGGTATTTTCTGAAATATGCAGACGGGCAGTCTCTGTCTGACTCATTGTCAGAGAGGGGTTACCTGAATGGGATTCTGAGCAGATAATAACAGTAAAGTATTTTAAAAATCTCTTCTGATTCCCTGCAGAAATAGCCATTATTTTAACAGAGGGAGCCAAATGAAAATACTTCACGGAAAGAAGACTAGAAACTGACCTAAGAGACTGCTAAATTTATTTGTTAAAACAAATCTTGTTAAAAAATACAGAAATAAGGCATAAAGATTTAATGCACCTCAAATTCCATGAAAAAAATCGTGCCAGTTGAAAAGTCACCACTAGAATGTAAGTGCTGAAATACACAGCACTACTGAGTTTTCAAATGACAGCTATAAAGCGTAGGAAAACATGACATCCTCTCCACACAGCAGATTAGACCTCTCTGATTATGCAACACGTCATCACATCATTATATAGACCGAAGTGCAATAGACCTAAAATCCAAAGCATTGGGAAAAGTCAATACTTTTAGGTATCAGTGGGTATTTTCATTAAATTAATGATTTTCCATTCAGTAAATATGAAATTCACCCTGTGGGAACACTTTACTCGAGGGGGCAAAAACAATGTCTTAGTACACCCTTATTTCATGAATAAATTACCCAGAAACTAAGTGTTAGTTACATACTCATCCCATGTTTGCGCAGCATTAATGAATCATAATGGCTCATGTATTTCATGCAGTTCATGATTTGTACTTGAGTAGTAACTGAGTTACTAGTACCCGTCAAGTAAAACGTTACCCAACCGGTTTTTAAGAATAGCCTTGCCAATTTGATATTTTGAAACAGAATATGGGTAGCTTAAATGTGATTCTGCAAAGACTGTCCATCTGTAGCTCCTGGGGAGTCTCAGAGAAAGCTCTCACCTTCCAGTAGAGGAACCTGGATGAAGATCCAGAGCCCGTTCCATTGTATTAGAATGACTGGGACTCTGTGTAAAGCCTTAAACCTGGCGCCGTTTCCCTGTATGACTAGAACTCTGTTGTGGTTGGCAATGAATCTTGACTGGGGTACATAAGAAATTTAATCCTTCTGCTGTTCTGTGTTTAATAAGGGAAACTAAAGAAGAATATCATTGGAAACAGGCCAACGCCCTTACGCAAGTCTCTATTGTAATATCAGGTTGTGATATTAGGATAAATGAGATGTCTTTGAAGAGCACACTAGACACCTACAACAAGCATATGCCTAATAAACTACTGCAATCAAATAAATGTCAAATCTATGCATTTGTCATATCTGCGAACATATTTTCTCATATTCCTATATGCATTGCATACATCATCCTACTCTAGATAAACAGTTACAATTCCATCATACTTTAAAGACCTAAGCAGAAGAATGGAATCATAATTATGATAATTAAAGCCTGTCACAGGACACAGAGCTGCTACAGATAGTGACAGTTGACACATAAATTGCCATGAAGGAAGGTGTAATTTTAGATGCTGTCGGCTGATTTGAAGAAGGTCTTCGCTTGCAGAAGCTGTCAAGAGAAATATGAATTGCCACGGGAAGGTTAGACTTGATGGGTAATAACAACATGTTGGGAATTTGTATGGGACAACAATCTGATTGGACGTGGACTCCTTAAAATCGTAAAACATGGTAAATAGGTTAATTCAGTGTAAAAAGAGGTTAGAAGATAGATTAGCCATTATTCAAGTTGGTGTTGATAATCGTAAAAATTGTATACTTCATACTGGATGTTTATTTTTTTATAGGCAGTTCAGTTCCTTCAAGGTAAACCAATATTATTTACAAGTTTGATACAAAGCAAAGCTGTGCTGAAAGTCCATAAAAAAAAAGAATAACTGCACAAGTTAGAAAATCACAGAGAAATTAAATAAACAAAGCTGCAGTTTAGTGCAAAACACATAATTTTGACTATCACAGTATATTAGGGAATGAAATATGGTGTATAGTAATAGGCATTGTTCTTGTTAGTATTGTGAATTTGGCTCAGCTCACAGTGCTGAGAGGAGTGGAGAACCCTCTGAAGGGGATGTGGGCAGCTGTGAGCACGGGTAGGCAGCAGGGTGGGAGTCATGCAGAGGCCTGCCTGATCAGGTTTCTCCCTGTGATTTACACCAGGGCAGCTGCACCAGTGGCACAAGGGCACCACATGAACCAGGGCGGGGGGGGTGTGTGGGGACAAAGGTGGGCGTGGCTTCATTCTGCTGCTTCATCCCCATCTCAAAAATGACCCTTATGCCGCCAGCTGCAAATGATCTACGGAGAGGATCGACTTCAAGTCTGCGGTACCGTGGGCTCAAATATTACGGCATGCAGAATAAGTACCAGTGAGACAAATGGCACCATAAAACTATCAGCTCCTTGGAGTTCATAGTTATAAACAATAAGCATTAACATGTCAATCAATGTGATAAAAAAGGTTTTATTCCCGAGAATGATTTGCACTTTAAATTTAGGTCTGAAGGTCATGCATGTTGTGTTGGATCCCGTCTTAAGAGTGTGAGTTATGGATACACTGAATAAGAAAATGGATCTCTGAAGAAAATTTTACTTTAACTTGCTCGGATGTTTATTATTTCGATTTCATATGAAAAGACAATCATTTACAATGCAAAGATTACTACAATAACAAAACATTTTTTTTGTTTCGTAGTTGGTCATGTGGTTCTTATGCTAAATGTCTCTATTTAAAAGCATGCAAAGATTTTAATGGCATCTGACTTACGCGGGAGTACAATGCTTCAGTCTCGTACACGAGGCCAACTACTGTTGTACCCTTCATTGCCTATCGGTTCTCCGTTCCCAAGGGTCCACTTACCCCCACTGTTGTTACACAAAGTCCAGGTCTAGTTACACCTCTGCCATGAAGTCTTGGCTAGATTTGGAAGTTATTATTGTCCTTATTACACTGCTAAACACTGGCTGCCTCTCAGGCCCAAAGCTCATTATTCATCTTGATGACAAGTCCAACACATTCCCTGGGCAAAACGCCCTTCCTAGGCGGGCAGGACCAGGTGGAAGTGGAGGTGATCTCAACACAACCTCCCAACATGAGCATGCGTTTTGAGTACACATACATGTCGAGGTTTGCTCGAACGAGACAAAGCAGAACAGAGATGAAAGGAAAACCTAGCAAATTGGCATAACAACAGCATTTTTGTTTATTGTTCTTGGACAAAGAAGTGGAACCACTTCAAAATAAAGATGAGTCGTTGCTTTTGTTTTGCGCTCAAATATTATAAAAATGTCTTTGATCAAGTAACAGATAAAAAATAAATAATCTTGGATCTTGAAATTACATTTTATTATAATTTATGTTTAATTGTATTTTAGCATTTAGCACACTAAGGTTACTTGAACATAGCCTAAAGTGAAATTAAGTCTTTCCTTCAACAAATAAAAAAAGAGATTTTGCAGGAAAGCCTCTGAGTCTGGCATGTACAACCATAATTGCATCGCAAAATGTGATATAACATGTACAGAAATGATTTCATAAAGGGTTTTCTTCAGTTAGAAAAGGAACAGAAGAGTGCAATAATAAAAATATCAGTCTGAAGCAAGCGAAATGCATGTCAAAAGTTGCGTATCGAATGGCGACATTCTTATTGACACTAATTGGCCTAGCAAGCTGGGAGCACCACTGAGCACCCAGAGAAATATCAAAGTTAAACTTTTGGCGAGAAGCAGAATTAGGAAGTAAAAAAGTTGGGGCAAGAATGACAGAGAAGGAGTCATTTATAGCAAGGTTTTAAATAAAGTGCGTTTTACAGCCACTGTCGGAATAGATGATTTCAGTTATTTTAGCATTACGTTCTGTAGCAACCAGGTTATAAATCATTTCCTGTATAATCGAAATTATTCCAACCCGTCGTGTCCGAAGACATATCCCACAAAGTCAACTTGAAATGTTAGCAATGGGCATTGCAGATTGAGTGAAAAGCAATTAACCTTATACGATATTAGTAGTCAGTGAAAGCCAGAGGGTGATGGAGGAAACGACACCTCCTTTGTGCAGCCCGAGGCTAATGAACTTCTACCACATACAATTTAAATTTATATTAACTGCAGACAATTTAAGAAGCATGCAAGTCTTGTGATCTCTCTCTGCTTTGTGCAGAATTAGAAATGTTGTCCTCATTACTCACCATTGCTTATGCAGCTATGGTTGGTAACTGAGAGCAATGCCTTTGTTTAAACACAATTATGCTAATATGGCAAAACAATCTGTTACTTCTACAGACTGTTCTTCCTTAGGCCAAGACGTACAGTATATGACTGACTATATGATTACTGTCATTCGTTTTAAAAGATGTGAAAATACTATGTGAAACTTAACTGATACATTTACCCAAAGAATCAAACCACAATTATACACATTGTGTTTCTCTGTGTAGCTCTGTGTTTAACTGATGTATTAAAAGTTCCTGGGAACTGAGCCATCTGCCTCTGTTTTATGAATCTGAGTGGTGATGCCTCAGTACTCGTGGGGAAGCGGTGGCATCACTGCCTGTCTGTGCACCAAAATCCAGGCTAGTACAGCACAAGTTCAATCATCCATGCATTCACTACCACTTTCTCCTGTGCTTGATCATGGGAACTATGTGTGCAAGGCAGGGAATGACCCAGGATTGGGGGCTCACACACCATCACACGCACATTCACACCTACAGGCAATGGGGTAATTTTACCGTAGATGTTTTTGGTAGGTGTGTTCTTATAAAATGAAAAACAAATGGCTATCAACTGCATGATTGTACAGCACTACGGTTAGGAGAAGTTGAAAAAAGGACAGCAATATTTACAATAGTCCTTTAGTCTGACCTTCTCACCAGTTTAACCTATACTTATGTTCTTTATCTCCACTGTTTATTACAATGTGCTGATGTGCATTGTGGAGGACCCCAGCAGACTGTAACCCCTCCTTCTGACAAGCCATAAAGGTCAGCCCTGCTCTAAGCATCCTCACACTCCAGCAGCAGTCATTCTGACACGGCCTTATGAGAGGCTGGCTGAGAATGGACATTGATCGCAGAATAAGGGAACAGGTGTGCATGCTAGGCCACCAGCACTTGTGTTCTGTTAGCACATTTACAGCTCCCCAAGCAGCTGAAATGAGTAGAGCGAGCCACAGCGAGCACCAATGCTGACAGGACAGGGACAGCCTTTTTGGTGCAGGGGTATATTTAATAGGCCGCAGAAGACAGACCATAGACGGACAAGAATTGTCAGCTTTAGGGTACCAAGGAAAGCCAATCTGGCCTGACTGGATGCCTTGAATTAGATTTTTATCTCTATTCTCACTATCTCCATTGTCTTCTGCGCATGTTCTGACAACATTCAAACAGATCTTGGTTTTCAATTCC
>JAODKN010000104.1:25271531-25281721 GCA_026774425.1 Petrocephalus zakoni | reverse complement strand
CTTCTCCCGCTAACCGACTTTCGGTATTACGGTTATGTTTATGTTTATGTGTGTATACACATGCTTCTCCCGCTAACCGATTTTCGATATTATGGTTATGTTCATGTTTATGTGTGTATACACATACTTCTCCTAACCGACTTTAGGTATTATAGTTATATTAATACATAATCACTCATAATCTAACCATATTACTCAAGTGAAAAACAAAGGATTTTCAGACACATGCACACACACAATCACACACATGATCACAAGTATACATAATAGGATTTTGCCACTACTTCCACCTTTCAATACTTACAACCATAAGATTATAGTGTAAATGCACTATGCTTCCCA
Organism: Petrocephalus zakoni; assembly: GCA_026774425.1. Taxonomy (NCBI): domain Eukaryota; kingdom Metazoa; phylum Chordata; class Actinopteri; order Osteoglossiformes; family Mormyridae; genus Petrocephalus; species Petrocephalus zakoni. The sequence goes on along the minus strand of JAODKN010000104.1, from coordinate 25,281,379 downwards.
AAAGATATTATGATAAAACAATAAACAAAGATACAGAATTCATTGTGCTGAACTTTCCATCATGGATTAATTTTCCACGTGTTCCCCCTTTCAGAGTAAAATTCAAACCTGACAAATGTGTCTGTCTGTAGCTCTTATTCCCATGTGTCCTGAGGTGATGGTCATCGTTTTGTCAGGAAAGACCAGTGCTCATAAGCAGTCTAACCTGAGTCTTTTTAAAGGTCAGTGACTTTTAATGGAATGTAGAGATTTGTTGGCCTTTGCAAAATAAACTATTAATTAGACAAACTAGATCATATAACTGTTTTACGTTGGCATTTTTTTGGGCCATAGCTTTATTCATACAGTGAAGGAGTGATGTAATATTTTTTACAGTCAATATTTCAGTCATGCTTTCCATCTCTCTCAGTTTCAAACAGAAATCCAGCTGATAAATTGTTTTTTTTAGCTTCTGTTTGATTGGTGGCTCCATGTTTTAAACTGATTTGCAATTATAATAGGTGCAGTCCCTGGTTCCATATTCCTTTGAACAGTGAGACTATTTATGAGAAATCTCGTTTAAATTTCCTCATGAACGGACAGCTTCTTGCCAGGGGAATAGGAAAATTATTTCACTTGACACAGCTCAAAAATGTGTAGTTTTTTTGTCGGTTCCATCTTAAGATAAAAACATATGCTAATATTGTTAAGGAACAACTTTAAAATGTGTAAAATATAGATTTACCGACCTAATAGTGGTCATTCATATTTTAATATGACACAAACATCACACAAAGAATAACTTTGTTAATAGGCATCAGAAAATCAACTTTTTGGCTAAATTAATCTCAGAAGTGATTGTACCAATTTAAGATGTTCCACTTGAATGACTTGGGTCTGAATATGTTAAATAGATTCCATATTTTGTTTAAACCTATTTATCTGGGTAGCAAGTACATATTTACATTAACATTAACATCATTAATTAAGATTAACAAGAGTAACTAACAAGAAGTTCTCCACAAAGCTGGATGGATAGATAAACACCGATGTAGAACCCAAACCCTTCCTCAAGGGAACTTTGGCCATTCAATGTGCTTGCTAAGTTTCACCACCAGCTCACTTAATTATTTATGTATATTATATATAAGTATATTGGGTACTGATTAGCTATACAAGGTGTGCTAGTGGTGGAATCATAAAACACATGGGTGTATCAGAGGGTTGCTGCAAATGCTGGGGAGACTTTAGGAGAGGTTTTGAAATGGCTATGCTTTGAAAGGGCACAAACATGAAGACATTTAAACATTATTTTCTTTGACTGCCTAAGACTTTTGTACAGTAATGTGTACATTTACTGTATACAGTTACATTGATTCTATGGGAATAAAATAAAAAATAGGAATTGAAAAGTCATATAGACAGGAGACAATTACAAATATGCTAATGACAAATTGTTGATATTATCTGTACTTTTAGCAACTACTGTGTATTAGTTTACATTCTCAAACAATTGTAACAACTGTAATATCATTATTTAGTTCAGTTAAATGATTAGAATATCCTTCTTTAATTAATTATCGTTATAAATTACATAGATTTAAGAAGATTTATGCTCTTTCGTTAGGCCATAGATTTTTAAAATACAAAATAAGTGGTTATTGTAGAAGCACTTATTCTATTCCTGCGGACGGCAGGGATGCTGCCCAGGGCTGCTCTCCCTGGGCAGTAGGCAGAAGGATTCAAATTAATTAACAGAATGCCAAGGAATAAGGTTAATTAAGATCTCAGCTGGAATGCAAAACGCGGCATATTCTTTGACCTACAAGGTCTGGAGTTTGACACTTGCGCCATGGGAACTAAAAGTACGATGTACTGTTGTAGGGCAAACTGAGAGAAAAAAAGACATGTACAGCATAATGAAAACGCTGACCATAATACAAAAAGAATCAAGCTGGTTGTCTTTCAGCATCTACATATGTAAAGCTCTGCAGGAACCAGAATACATATGGTTCTGGGACTGCTCCCCTGCTGCAGACACTTTATTATTAGTGTGTTAACTCAAAAAGTATTTCACTAATCTTTAAAAAATTTGCTGAAACACTGTCAGGGTGATGACAATGTTCAAATTTTGCTCAAATTTTAAGACAGATCGCATCAAAATTGGTGCAGTCCCACATAGTGATAGCAGTTCCAGACACTTGATCACGTTAGTATGATAGCTCAAAAAGATTTTTGGCAGATCTTTTTCAAACTTTGCAAACATTTTGTATGAGAGAAGATCTGCACCTACTCAAATTTTGAGACAAAAAAGAAGCATCGCTGCCTGGTGATAGCAAAGAGGTGGGCAGCCACAGATACTTTGTCAGCATCATAACTCAAAAATTATTTGTTGAAAAAGCATCGCTATTAAATGCCATGTAAATACCATCTACTGCAGTAAAACGTATGGGCGGTATGAGAGAGGAGCATTTGCTGATACAGTGTGTTGCTGCGCCCACCATACGACAAACCCTGCAACAGGTAATACCTCAGGACCACACTAGTTAGAATGGAGTGGAACAGTGTGAAGTTTATTCCAGTGGCTGGAGTGCCACTATGAAAAATTAGATGCCACCCAAGTCAAGTGCGAGGGCCTAGAGGTAGGAATTGGGGGTATGGGAGGACCAAGGATTAGATGGGGGGAGTGCGGGGGTGACAGGGCCATGCCAAAGGAATCTAACTTAAACTTTGGTCAAACCATCGCATAACAGAACTTGCCAAATTATAAAGCATAATAATACAATCCGTAGTAAATTTGCCGAGAACTGGCCACTACTCACTGCATTCATTCTATGCTAACAAATATCTCCACCCCACATAAAACAGGAACTGTATTTGAAATCCCACTTTATTGGTGTATAGGGTTTTGCTTCTCAGAAGGGACAATGACAGAGAATGGGACAGGAACACATTACATACCACAAAAAAAGCAAACAGGAATAGAGAAACTGTTTCAACAGACAAAGTGAAACGCCAATTACGTTTGCGGGACAGGTGTTACTAATCAACACAAAAGCCCTGGTCACCTGACGGCCATTCGCGCGGCAGTCCCCGCTGACATGCGCATACCTCCATTCACCACATCTGCAACACTTCAGCCATAATGGGAAACCATTAGTCAGTATCATTATCAAACATACCACAGCCACATACACATTACAGTTACACAAAGTCAATGAAAAAAGAGCTATAGTGTAATTTCAGCCATAATGTGAAATGTTGAGGATAAAAAAACTGCCGTTTAATGCGTTTCACAATGGAGTCCTTATGAGTTTAAAAGAACTTAGCGAAGCAACTTTTGATCATGTCAAACCTGTGCACCGTGGATTTGCATGTCCCAGGAATAGTATTTGGACAGTATGGCAAATGGAAGAGACAGAAAACAAGCTTTTTCATTGCCATCAGCGGACAGAAACTCATCATTGTCTCACTTTCATCCCATGAACTACAGTAATGTAGTGACAATTAGTGTAATTAGTAGTGTACTAGTGTAAGTAGTGACAATTAGACATAGTCCCTTCCAGGTCATGCGGTATGGCTTGTCATGCTCTGCCCTTTGCTCCTCCAGGGCACATATCCCCCTTCCCGTTATTCATCAGTTTGATTTCTCACTGTTTACGTAACTTTTTACCGAGCTTGTACCCCCACTGTAAAGCTGGTCAGAGTTTATCTGCATTATTTCCAGATTACAAAAGCTGTGTCATGTCACCTGAACCTTGGCTACACAGTCACTCAACAGTACACTCAGAAGGCTTCCTTAAAATTTGTGGTGCATTGCCAGGATTTGTCTGGGGGTTAAAACACTCATACAGTTCAAGGGATGGACTGAACTGAATGTTTACTGTATCAAGTATTTCAATCTCCCTCCCACTCAACTGACTTGAGTCTCCTTTTCCCTGGTACAGATGTTCCCACTCCAATTTTTGGCAGCGAACCAGAGGAATACACACAAAAAAGGTTTCCCTATTTCTTTGTAAAATTGTTCCTCCTCAGCTGTAATTGCAGGTAGTAGATCATGCTTCCCTATCAGCCATGCCCTTTGCATGGTCTCTCTGGCCTTAGGGGCCCATAGGGAGTCATCGTTAATCTCCCGACTGTTAAGAGATTACACTCCATTAGAGAGAGTCAAATCAGGTTAGGAAAAAGACCAGGACCAGCATCTGAAGACAGAGAGATGTATCAGCATTGAGCTATGGATTCAGTGAGTGTGAATTGTGGTGCTGGATCTGGTCTGTTCAGTCCAGGTCGGGGATTCTGCTGGTTTTGCACATCATGACATCACGCAGTGTCTGGAAATGCCGCTCTTGCGGTTAAGGACCCCATGTGGGAGGCTAATGCGCAGAAGCCACAGCTATTCACATCAAGATACTCAGTGTTTTGTTTTTTTTTTTGAAAATGAATGTCAGTCATCCTTTGTTGTACAAGTCTGGTTATGCAGCAAAATATACACATGCCATCACTTTTTAATAAAAAACACTCGCAGGGCGTCAAACAGTGCACTGGTACCACTCTTTGTGTTGGTTTTTGGCTCTTAGATATACGTCTTTGACCAGACAATATGCTATTCAATGTATCCAGATATTTACAGCATTTTAACACAATTTATTCTTTATTAATGAAGTATTCTATTTTTGTATTTAATTTGTCATCATAGTGTAAATTAATGTAATAAATTCATATGTAAGATAAAATATACAAAAAAAAAATTCATATTGTTAAAATATTTAATTTGTATTGAATCTAACGTAACTTGGAATACATATTTTCATGTATATTTTCCAGAGACAGCTTGGTGAGTCATTCACCAACACATGCTGGACAGGTAATAACGAGACCCTCGCATTTTCATCAAATGTCGCCAGCTGCATTAGGGCGCCTGCTTGCACGTTCACTCATTGTGTATGTAGAACAAAACTGTTTGTTGATATAAACAAAAGCCCACGTCTTCTGGCTATTTCCCACAGCTCTGACAAATTTCGCTCTGAAACTAGAGTGTGGATGGTGTTTGTTGGAAGGTACGGATCTCACTTTTCCTCCCCCTCTCTGGTGCAATTGCCTCTTCATTATGCTTTACTCGGTTCAATCAAAGCCAACAGACTCTGCCCATTAATCAGTAACATTCTCCACAGGGCTATGGAAGCAATATGTGCTGGAATCAAAGGGATGCTGCCTTATGAACCTTCTCCTCTACTCCTGGCCTCGCATTTGATGTCGGCAGAATCTTTTTTGTCATGATACAGGCCCACTAAAAAAATAAAACTAAACACACATTCATAGTAACACGGCATGACAGCCATGTCAAAACTTTCCCTCGTCAGCAGAGCAGGGTGGTGTTTAAATAGACAGACAAGCCACTAAGGCACTTCTAGCCTGAAATAAAAACAGCAAAATGAGAAGCAGTTTAGAGTCCATACAGCTTAACCTATGGCCACTGACGCAAATTTGAACCTCACTCGACTGGTATTCTCCTGTTATACAACAACATCGTGTCAAGAAATCAGTGCTTTTTCCCTAAGCACCACTAACACAATACGGCCCTCACTTCTCACAGCTGGAAAAAAGCCAAGAGGCTCAGCCAGGTAGATTATTACAAATATCACTTTTTCTACAGTTACCAAGTTAGCAGACAGAGCTCGCAGTGCTCAGAAATTCCAGACAGCTCAGTAAAATCACTTTCATAAACAGATCAACTCATTTGAGCTCATCTTTATGCCTGTCGCCAGGAGTAGAGACGCATTCCCGTAGCTTCCATAAGCAAGGACAGACCCTGACATTGCTCCTTAGACACTTTTATCAAGGTCCTCAAGACATCGCTCTGTTCTGATTGGGTGCCAGCAAAACAGATTGTATCTAAAAAGGGCCAAAAATGGCTTCATTCTTAAAACTAAAGCAATATGCAGCCTAAAGGAGAAAATAAAACCTGGTTAAATATGTCGATGTGGATTAAATAGTGTATCGAGGCAGATAAGCGTTATTAACTTACACTGCTGCTGCATCATTAAACTCAGGCAAGGGAAAACTAATGTAAGGCACGTATCTTATTGTCAATGGAAATACAGTACAATAGGAAGGAGGCAGTTTGATTGAGGATGGAAGGAGTTTGTTACAGGAAGCCAAATATTAGAAGTGAGTTATCCCAAAACAATACATAATTTTGCAATGTATAACAGTATTCCAATGAGGAAAAATATTTAGCAAACTATAATTTGAAGGGAATCCGTTTTAAAATAAATTATAAGGAAATAATTACTTTTCATGAGTGTATCGTAATAATGACAGAATATTGAATGAAGTCGCTGAATGGAAGTGAGAACTTCTGCTTTTCAGGCATAAAAGCCGACTGCCCATCCATCAGCCCAGGATCAGCATGAATGGCGACAGTGAATGGGCAACCTCCGCGAGAGAGCGAGGAAGTGCCACGCTTCGCAAGAGGAGAAAGATGGCTGAACCTTCTCCAGACAACTGCCCACGGGGTTAAGATGAGAAATGAATCCTTTTGTGAAAGATGGACAAAGCTTGATAATCCAGAGCGTGACATGTGTGAAGGCCAGGAGGAAGCGTCCACAATGGCATCGAGGGGCCAGTTATTTATGGATGATGAGGACCACCTACAATGGGGAATAGGCTTTCCTGGCCTCGGCCCAGCTGCATTTGTCTTGCTGAAAAATTTCACTGCCTATACTGGAGATACTAGTCCAATCAGAAGACATGAAGACTAACCATGCACTGCGCCAGTAAACCTAATGTCACATTTAAAATACTCAAAATGTAAAATACTCAACTGAAAGGAAGACACTCAAGCATATTTGGCTATAATGAAGTTTTATCCAGTATCAGGATAACACAAATGTTCTCAGGAAACAGATGACTGCTTATGTAACAACTTAGGGGTGAACTAGACATTCTGAAAATTGATCCCTTGTCCAAGTCGATCATTTGTCTATGTAAATGAATATAGCCAATATAATATGTGCTGATGCACATTGTTGTGACAAAGGAGCGTTAAACTCTTGCAATTAACCTAGGCTTGAAATTAGCATAGACATTTCTAAATGCCATTTGATTGCATCTCGCTTTCAAACAAATTTTCTGCAGCGAAATACCAGCTTTTGCAAGCTATTGCAATCCAAGCTATTGCAGAAGAAAGATAAACATTTCTATTCAGAGCTCATAACTTGTTTAAGGAATTTGCAGAAATTCACTGCGCGCATTCAGGGCCTTAAATGCTAGTTTCATTTCACCATTGGAAGCACGTGCCAAATGAGGTAATCCATTAGCCATCAACTGGAAAACGTCCAACCAGCACCTGAAACACTGCACTGTTAGGCACATTGAAACAAACATATTGCTCCTTCTTCTGTATTAATGTGTGACAGTTTGAGCAGCCAGGACAGCACTTAATTTAAAATAGGTTAATATGCCTTATGCTTAGCATTATTCAACCTGAAAATGAACTGTGCCAGTATATCGACATGAAGTGCCTTTGCCTTGAGTGCATTGAGACTGATGGCAGTATGCTGCTTGCCATCCATCCTACTACCCTCTATGCCTTGAAGGCACGCTGCTGAGTTTCCATGTGAACAGACCTTACCACTGAGAAAGCAAACACTGAACAATATGTAATGCTACCTGTCGTGACAGAAGACACCGAGTGAACATAATTTCAGTTTATCAACGAGCTGGGTGCTCAAGGGCATAGGATGCTGCAAGGGAAGGCGGGAAGGCTCTTGTCTGCTTGATAAACCCATCAGTTCTTCAGTAAACCATCCAGACTTACACATGGCAAAAAAGTGTAGCATGTGTGGTTGAATACTTTGACGAATATTTTTCTATTTCACATTGAAAAATGTCATTGTAATAATGCAACAGGACATATGACTAACGGGACACTTTTTTATGAAATGATGCATATATCAGCTGTCTTAAGACATTGGGCTAATCTGTCTTGTGTACTTTGCTATTGATTTGAGTAAGAAAGTAAAGCAGCAAACCTTCATTTACAAACGGCAGGTATTTTCTAGACTTCCTACAGCAGACCAAACCACATTACAACTGGCCAACATCCAACATAATGAAGACAAGTGCTCAGTAACATTTCTACAGGTTTATATTTTTTTAAACAAACTAGAAATAAGTATATCTAGAAATAATAGTTAAAAATAGGCCCTGCCTGGAACTTGAGCTTGAAAGCATTTTCATTTCTCCAAAATACACCAGTTTTTCGTTTTGCTCTTGAAAGACAGTCACTCTCAACTTCTGCCTGCATGGAAAACATATGGAATTTATCATGCATATCAAAAACATTTATACTCTTTGTCTACAATATTTTTGCCTTCAGCCTTTAGCATTTTTTTTGTGGTATCTGCAGATAAGTAAGGATTGGTGACACAACAATTGAACTACTTAAGTGAAAATCACTTGTGGTGTGAAATTACATCCCACTGCCCACTGTTTTCTCGAATCTACTGGAAAGCCTAAGTTTTTACACGTGCTCTTAAGCTGTTAAAGCTATTATATTTTAATGTCTCCTATTTCTAGGTAAATGATACAGGTACTTCAGCTGAATGTCAGCACAGCAAAAAAAAGAAAACACAAAGGGCAGAAATTCTCTGTTGGATGAATATAGAACACTTTCTGAGCATAATGCAAATGATTGGCGGCGTCATAAATGGCCGAGAGCTGCTTTAGAAAGGAGCGCGACGTTGAATAAAGGCAAACACTTCCAGGTGCTGTGAAGGAATCACGCCTGCTCCTTCTAAAGATTAAGCAAACTAGTTTTTCCCCCATTGTTCAAGATCTCAGGTCATACAAGGGGTAGTGTGACCATTCAGGACTATTTTTTAGGTGAGAAGGTTAAAACAGATGAAACAGAGAGAAGTTGTTCTCAGAACAGACGTTGTTGCACCACCTTCCACTACCAGCATATACTTCTTGGTTGCTCATCCTCTTTTTCTGTGACTAACCCAAACGCCCTCCCTCCCTCCTCGCACTTCTCAGGTCTCGTTCTTATTCTAGGCTGGTTCTACTGTGATTTATCACGTCTATTCCCAAGCCAAAAGCCATGATGTCACCCCCCCCATTCTGGACTCTAATCTCCTGAAAAACAGCTTGGACTGACATGCTGCAACTGCTGCCAAATGCTGTTTACCCCATGGCCTCCATTCAATATTCGGTATTGGGTCTTAGGAGGTGCAGCACAGCCAGAACTTCTACATCTGGTCAGGTGAGAATTGCAAAATAAGGTCAAATAGAAGAATAGCAGGCATTCAGAATACCTTACATGCCGTTCTATTCAATTCTATATTTCTGTCTCTATGTTAATTATACAAACAAAAAAGGGTATTATTGGAATGGGATTCAAACAGGGATGGCAAATTAACAGGATCGCAGGAGATCAAAACGAGGCGGCTATGGGCACTGACGGGCACTGACGGGACGAGCGACGTTAATGACTGGACTAGTGAGCCAAACAGGTACTTAAATACATACAGTGCCTATAAAAGGTATTGACCCCCTTGGATGTTTTACCCTTTTGTAAATCAATCAAGATAAAAAAAAAAAGAAAAGAAAAAACCCTTTAATGTCAAAGTGAAAACTGATTTCTATAATGACAAATAAAAAAATGTAACATAAAATAAGTGGCTGCATAAATATTCATCCCCTCCAAGTCAGTATTTACTAGATGCACCTTTGGCTGCAATCACAGCACGGATTCTGAGTGGATAGGTCTCAGTCAGGCTCGCACATCTCGACACTGCAATTTTACTCCATTCTTCCTTGCAAAACTGTCCAAGCTCTGTCAGGTTGCGTGGGGATGGGGTGTGAAC
>JAODKN010000104.1:25229709-25258670 GCA_026774425.1 Petrocephalus zakoni | reverse complement strand
TATATTGCCGCAGCATTAGCTGCTAATGTTATCATAATAATTATGACCGAAGGTACCCAGCTATCGAGGCTAACGTCGCCATTTCACTGATAATTTTGTCTACTGACGCAGGGTAATGTTACATATTAAGTTGTTCTGGTTATGACCTGCTTCATAATTAGTTAGCTGCACTGCTACCATGTTAATACAGCTGATTAAAATAGTTTACAGCTGTCCTCGGGTCACATGGGTCAATGTGAATTTACTACCAAATTACATTACATTACATTATTTTGTGGTAGCTTCTTTCGGTAAAGTGTCTATCATTACGTGTGCTTTTTAAGTGCTGCATTTGCAAACAGCGCTCAAACAAAAAGTGCTTTTTTCCAGATTCTATCATCTCCCTCATGTTGAATTACTTAAAATACCATCATTATGATATGCAGTTTAATCATTAAAACCAATGAGTTGTTCATTTTAAGAGACCTGTCTTTTTTCTCTTTTGAATAATTATTGCATTTTAGTAAGACAAAAGTATTTCTTACCCGATTACTAAAATAATCGATAGCTGCAGGTAAAACGGGAAATTTCCCTAGTTTTGGGGACCGTCTTTCAGGTCCCCATTTGGATAACCTCAATTTTATAAAAATCTGTGAATGCAATCAAAAAGCTAATAATGCCAAAAGTCTTGTATTTAGGTTGGTAACTTATGGTTAAGGTTAGGGCTGGGGTGGGGTTAAGGGTGTCGTGATTGGGTTTAGGGTTTTTCCCATAGAAATTAACTGATGGTCCCATTTAGATAGGTATGCGAGTGTGTGCGTGTGTGCGAGAGAGAGAAAGGGAGACTAGTTCATATAAAGGTTAGAACATTAATGCAGAGTGCATTAGTTGGCTGGCATGTTTTTTTTTTTTTTAACTTTAGGATGTCCCTCTAGAACAAGGGTGTCAAACGCACATTTTTGGTTTTACCCTCATTTAACACACCTGATTCAACTCTTTGCAGATAATTACCACACAGCTCTTCAGCTCAATCATTTGTGGTGGAACAGGGAAAGAACTAAGCTACACAGGGCACTGGACCTCCAGGACTGGAGTTTGACACCTGTGCTCTAGATGGTGTGTCTTGCGACTCTGCATGTTTGTAGTGTTTCAAGAATACTTCACCTTCACTTTGCAGTGTCAACAAATCACATGTGTCTTATCTAGCTTCTTTTCCCCCCATCTAAATTGTCGAAATGTGCCCAGACATTTACCTTAAATGAAAATGGGGCAGGCTGAATAGCTTTTTCCATAACTCTATCAAATCACTTGTCCCTACATTATGCATGCTGACTACATTTCCTTCACGCTCAAGAGAAGGAGGTCTATCTGTGTATATTTCACCGCTTAACTCGTGTCGGGGGAAAAAGTAAACGAATGCCATTACGTTACTTGAAAAACATAAATTGATTTATTGCAATGCATGAATCGATTTTGAGTCGGCAGAGAATCGCGATTCGACTCATTTTGTGCATCCCTATTATTTTGAAACTAGAGATCCAGAAATCAAACAGGAAGCAGAAGTATATACATCACAAATGAATACACAGGTATTACTACTTATTAATGCTCTGTTTCTTAGCAACTGGGTAGCAGGACCATTTTCATTAGAATGGGAGGTTAAAAGAATTTTTTTTTGTCAGATGTTTATTTTTAGAAGGACATGCAGGCGTAGTGGTACCGTTACGGTAACATTTTGTGAGAAAGGTTTGGTTCAAAACGTTAAATATCTGGGTCGCAACTTAATGACCATAGAAATATGTGCTCATAGAGAATCATAATGTCTCTTACCATAGCTGTAGGCATCGGCACCCTCTGGCGTTACAGCAGTGGTGGAAGCCTGTGAATCAGCCGCCGGGAAGGAGTTGTCAGCCGCAGGGGGGTCAGCATAAGGCATCACCTGGAATTCAGTTTTTAATTCAGCAATTCAAGCTCTCTTCAGAGTCCCTTAGGCGTGCATGTTTTAGGTGAGCTAAATCTAGGGAAGTGTAAATGTCTCACCTGCACCATGTTAGCGTTCAAATGAGGGTCAGGGGCTACACCATTATCTCCACTTAGCTGTGACAATGGCTCCCCTGGGGAATCAATCACGGTTACTTTTTAGCAGAAAGAACTCTTATAACTGGATGTCCTTCTGAATGCTGATAATCAGCCAATGTTTTGCTGACTGGAACAGAATTCCTACCTTGAATGATGGCTGGACTCCCCAGGGGTACTTGAGCAGGTTGGGCATAATATTGCTATTAATAGCAGAAAATAAAACCATTTAATCTCTAGCATGAGACATTTCTATTAAAACACAGCTATTTATGCAATTTTAAAAAGTACACACTGGATGCCATTCCCAAAACGCAATACACATACCTCCATGATGTCAGGAGGGTAGCCCAAAAGAGAGGTCCCAGATTTGTCAAACTCCCTCCTGTAACTGAAATGTCACAAAAATAAATGGGGGAATTTCCAAAGTGAAATTATAGTACTGTGCAAAAGTCTTAGGCAGTCAAAGGAAATGTTTAAATGATCATTTTAGTGTGAAACTATGATGGTGTGAAACCTGCCCTAAAGTTACCCCAGTATTTGCAGAAACAATCCAATATACCAAATTACTTAACTCAACCACTAACCCCACCTTGTTTGGCAAATCAATACGTCATTGTTATTTAACGAAGTTTATTAAGTGATAGCTGAGATGCCCCCGAGGAGAGCTTTGGGATTCAATGTGATGTTTAAGAGATGTGTGCTTTGATTTGTTGTTTAATAGTTGATAGTTTAATAGCATATTTACAGTACAAACCTTGTCAGTGAACTATGAGGGCACAAGACAAAACTGTTCATTAATCGTAATAGAAGTAAAATGTTCAATTCATCATGATACTGATTTGAGCCCTAGTTCTGTTAAATTGTGTTTTTTTTTAGCAAACATACTTACTACCTAGATAAATAGCCTTAAAAATTCTTTGACTGCCTACGATTTTTGCATATAGTATATACAGAGGGGAAAAAAATGCTAAAGGTATTTATACATAACACAGACTGGACACTACACAATGTGACTTACTATATCTCTAAAAGTGTACTTACTTCTGATTTTTTAAAGGCTTCGCGACCTCAACGTAAACTCGCACTCCATCAATAATAAGAGGGGGAGGTTTGGTCAGGATCTCCACCAGTCGAGTCACTTGCTGGTAGGAGTACATTTTTAAGCCCAGTATGTGAATAGCGGTAGGCGAAACACCATAAAGACAGCGGAACACAAAGCCATCGGAAGAAAGGGGAATTGATCGTAATGATCGTACCTCATTCGAGTCCATATCTACAAAGCAGAAGCACTTGGCTCCTAAGGGCTTTCCCTTGACCAGTCGTACATTCCTCTCGTCCAGGTAGGCATACGGGTCCAAGGCCTTCAGAATCGTTTCTACTGTGGTGGTGGGCTTTACATTCTTTATGATCATGGCTATAAACACACGAGAAACATGAGAAAGCATGACCTCCCAGCAATGTTTCTCCTCTGATTCAGTCTGAGCAGCTTCTGCTCATCTGCACTCTCCTAGTCTTTACTCCTAGTCATTCGTCATGCTTAGTTTTCAAAGGATACTACTGAACCAACTGATACGATATGCAACAGACTATTATGCCGAGTCAGCATTAGATTTAACTGTGGGCCCAAGCTCACGTACTCTTGCTTTCTTTGAAGATGGGGTCCATGGGATGCAGAGGAGGTCTCAGGTTCCTGGCCGCCAGGGACTCGGCCTGCTTCTGCTGCTGCAGCTGCTGATCCACCTGCTGCTGCCAGGCCTCCGGGGTGAGGGTACAGCTGCGCTGCCACTGGCCGGGAGCCATCTTGGGACCTTGGCCGTCTTCGCTAGCCATCTCTGAGGGCTCCATGTTAACTGGAGGCGGCCCAGTAAGGGGAGGCTCCAGAGGCTGGGCATCCTTCTGCCGTGCAGGCTGTTGCATTATGGGTATAGAAAAGGCAAAAATGTTTCCAGAGATGTTAGGCAGGGAAACTCATTTGGGGGCAACAAATTCAATCAAAATTCAACACATAAGCTAAGTACCTGCAAATAAACACCAGACAGTCGAATGATTTCACATTTATCTAATGCCACTTCAGTGGATCAAATTTTACACAATTTAAAAACAATTATCCATACTTCTGCAGGTGCTGTGAATTGTTTTATACGGGATTTCACTTACAGAGGTCTCCTTGCTGGGTCCATCAGGCTGAATATATCTCATCAATGCTGTCTTAGTGCCAACCTTCAGGGCTCCCTGAAAAGAACGGAAAGGATTATGCCCGCCCCTTTCCTCTGGATGGCATGAAAGTCTCAATGACCTGAATGTCTGCATCCAGCACGTAGTGTTTCGTGCTTGTTTTCTCAGCTGGGAAGTTTACATTTTGTTGGGGGACAGGCATGAGTAAATGCTGGTCACTCGTCAACCAGAAACCAGCGTCAGGTTTTTTGTTTTTGGGTGTGGTTACCTTTGTTGTAACCCCAGAGTAAAAAGCATAATACGAAATCCACAGAAGTTACTAGACTTAAACGTGTATGTTGAGGCCAAAAATGGCCATTGACTGAAATGATTCAAGAACTGCAGAGTCTTGGTCCCAGACTACAGCTGGTAATTTTTCCATAAATGGGTCACCCTCTTTGTCATGGTTGTATATTCCTTTAGTTGAGCAAGATAAAGGCTATTAGGACAACATCACATGTTCAGGCATGTGAGCTGGATCCTGTTTCAGAGAAATCAAAAGTTGATATGAGATGTATGCCTTTGCATGCAAGCCCCTTGCCCGCCTGCTCCCTGCAGAGCTGTTCAGTGTAATAAGGTAGCGAGCCAGGAATAGCCCAATCGTAAAGCATTTTAAATCGGATGAACAGAACAAACGTGTTCTGAAATACAAAAAAAAGTCAGACCATTTTTCTCCAATGGCTTTACGTAAAACATGGCAAATTTCACCCATTGAGACTTCCTAAAAGTTGGCATTCATTCATTATTTGCCACGGGGTACTCCAAAAATCAATGAACACCCCTGGGACATGCAGTTACCGAAGTTACTTCACCCGTGGATTTTACCTGAGCTGCCATCAACAGAATCTTTGAGGCTGTAATGCCAGTGTTGAAAATTAAAAGCTGTACGATGGTCAAGACGAAACCAAAGAAAAGTCAAATTCATTAGCCTAACAGTGCTATACCAGACCTGGATGCGGCCATATAAAGGTTCAGACCTGTGGCGAGGAGGTTAGAGTCACGTGTATTGTACAAGTGAGGACACCCTTCAGGTTTGTGTACAAAGGCTCGTTTTCAGATGAACTGCCATGAACTTCCTCCCAGCCCTCCACCCCCATGTGCCAATCTGCAAGATCCTTGTAAAACAGCAGGTCTTGCAAACAACCTGTAGTAGCAAGACGTACATGTTTAGTTTAAGTTCAAGGAAAGTAAATTTCCGCAGCGACTGATGACGCGCACGCATTTCCTCTCGAGATGAGCAGGTCAGACACCACCTCTAAACTGGAATTGCATACCAATATGCCAAAAGGAGACATGGAGAAAAGACTGTATTAAGGTCCACACAAGAATTCTTTTTTGTCTCTTCAAGATGACACCCAAATATTAAAAAAAACACAACCCGGCAAAGTTGGAGAACATAATGGCTCCCAGTGCCTCACAGGACAGATGAAATCAGACCAAAGGAGATGGGTCCAAGAAAAATGAGGCAGAACTGGAAAGATGAACAATTAACCCGAACCAAAAATAAGAACTCAAATAGTGCCGACGAGCTGTAACTGCAAAATCGAAGTGGCTCACTAAGCCTTTGAAGAAGATAAAAAGGTTGTCTATCTGAAACAGTCAATGTGACGAAGAAAGAATAAAAGTCATGGTTCGGGTGTCAAGCGGATGGCACGAAGGGTGATACTGTCACAGAGCTAGATGCGACAAAGCGAAGGCTTGAAGAAAGCTCTGGGGGAACTCCCTGAATGTCATCAAAGAACCAGGCACAACCAGAGATATCTGACAGATGAAAAACATGTAGAAGTGAGGCACCAGGGATGTTTCAAGTTTTCACAAGAAAGCAGCAGTACTTGGCTTGTAGTGTACAAATGGTGGCATGAAGGATTTGATAGCAAAAACAATCCACGGGTTTTAAATGAAGTGCTGGGAAACAATCCAAACACCGATCTGAATGAAATAAAAGCCAAGTGAGCCACACTGTGCGCGTCACACAACTCTCTCAGGGTGCCATTTATATAATTCCTATATTATAACTTGCATATTAATGTAGACATCTGTCATCAGCAAAAGACTTAGAGATGCAAGCGTATGGATTCAAAGATGCAAGCATATAGTACAATGCTCCAAAGACAACCAGTGCTACAAGGACACAGTGCGAGTGGCTACTTTGCCCCGACCATGATTCTGACCCGACAGTGCCTCTCTTTACCAACGACGCATCTTTCAACGCCTCCTTAAGTTTAATTGTTAGTATCTACCAAAACTGCCAGATGTTTCTCCTTTTAAATGCATAATAAGAAACAGCTGAATTCCACAAAAGCATAAATTTGTCATGCAAAACAACAGAAGTTATGCATCCAGGGTTATATATTCAAACTGCTTAAAAAAAAAAAATCAATGACAATGCCCATGTGATAACAATGGAATGGACAAACAAACCAGGAGCATGAAAAATTCTAGAAAAAGTGAGTTTCCTTCACTCCTTAGCATCCCACACCATACAATCCAACTACGCAAAAGACTATAACACGTTCCAATTCCCAGCACACAATACAAATATCTGCACCCAATGAACATCAACTCCCTTCAAAAAGTTTCCCATAAAAGAAATATCCATCACTTGCTTCATTGAACAATTTCATAACCTAGTTATGGTAAAAAAAAATACATATAATGTATATCTTTCAGTAGCTCCAAAGGCTGGTTAAATGCAACCTGGTTAAATGCATTTAAAACTTAAACTTCATCAAAGAAGCAGCACTTCATGCCAAGAACTGCCACCAAACACTTCTTCCATTCCATTGTCCCTCCAGCATCCAACTACTTCTCTTGCCAGAAACTGAGAACTTCATAACCGAGTACCATCCTGAAACTTCACCCATATAGCTTGAACCTTGAATATATGTCAGCCCATCACAAGCAGAACCAGTACTTTTGCTCACCCTGACCACCCCCAGCCATGCCAGTTCCCTTACATGGAGAGGACCAAACACCCCAGCCCCGCCCACCGCCCTTCCAACCCTCAACCCCACACGCCACTCCCAGCCCAGGCCTTTTGTCCTGCCCGGTGAGACAGCAGTTGTAGAGCGACGAGGAAGGGCCACCTGGTTGGACTCCATGAAGTGGACTGCATCCTCGAGGTTTAAAAACTCCACATAGGCCGTATCGTAGCTGTAACCTGGGGACAGCATTTAAAATAGATGGATCTGTGTTAGTCAATTCCGGTCAGGATAACACTTTTCAAGCAAAATAAATAAGCAAATATACAGTACATGTGAAAAGTATCTTGTAGATGAAAATCAATATAAATAAAGTGCTTTGAACGGCTAAGGAACAGTAGCAAGGTTTGTTGACAATAAGCGACAAAAAAAATTCGATAATGCTTCGTAAGATAAATCCATCTACTTCATTTCGCTGAGCCTGTTAGAATGGAAAACATTTTCCTCCTCTCTGAAAAGAGCAAATACAAACAAACCTATCAAACTCTGCAGGGTCTTACAAATACAAACAAACCAGGGAAATCTGAGTATGCCTGCCTTTAACCTACTTAATGACAACTTTCTAGCCGTTATACCTACTTTAATTAAAAGGTGCCAAAACACTATCGATAAGTACACACAGGACTCGAACAGTCTACTGAACAACTAACATACCTCAAAAGCAAACATCATTTTTCAAGTATTCAGACTTTAAAAAAAAAATCTGACTTAACATTGGAATATTTAGAATATCACACCATTTTTGGCAAGGGAAAAGGCCTTATGCCCAGGGGCTACATGTCTTTTGCATACTATGACTCCATTGCATAATTCTACCACAATAACAAAAATAAAACTGCATATATTCATGGTTTCTCCTTATGTTAATCTTTGTTAATCTCAGTAGCCAAGCCATATTAGAAACTTCAACTCTGCCTGTTGCAAAGCATTTATCGCCTTACATGGAAGAGGAATTTTAATTAATATATCAATCAAATCACGCATAATTAAATACAAAGTTCAGAATAGCGATGTTTAAGACGGCAAAAAGTACACAAGTTGAAACAAAGACAACAACTGAATCATTTCTGACAAATATGCAAGACCGGCAGCGTAAAACTTGGACCATTTATGTACTCAGTAGTCTTGTTCAGTTCACAGTGTAATTCGAATATCAAGGTTCAAAACGCAAAATGTATTTGAATCCTTCTCTCCTCCCAACTTATGGTAAGTGAGGTATGAGGACACATCTACGCTTCCTGTAGACACTTGTAACAAAGCATGATGCACATGGGTTCAAGAATTGTCCCCAAAAGAAGCAGCCTACACAAAACATAGGTGATTACAGAAGACAAGATAAGTTTGCAGACGATAAATCAAATCCAGATACACCATGTTCCTTCAGTATCAACTATGAATAAAACCTCTGAACCGGCATGATGCTTCCACCTTCTGATTTAAAGCTTGACAGATTTCCAGTATCGCTTCAGATCAGTGGCGTTTGAATGCGACTTAAATGCTAAAGACAGAAGATGCTTCTCTCAAATATTTAGAGAAGATGGTTACCACGGTTGGGCTATGAAGGACCAGGAGTACTCAACCAATATGAAGCAAAGTTGAACCAAACAATGAACCAGTCAGTGCCAAAACCATTAGCTCAAATACGGTTTTGACATATCTGACAAAAGCACACATAGCTGGCTCAGACTTTTATATAAAGGTTAGAGAAAATTTGGCACACATTTCAAAGGAAACAGACTGAAGAGGGAAAAGTGATTGAAGAACTTGACAACGGAAACCGCTGATTGAGAGCATTGCATCCGACCACTGCTCACAAAGAATGTTTGTGGATGAAAGGCAACAAGAAACTTTTGCCATAAAACACCTTCGCTGATGATGCTCCCAACTCAGAACGTCAGAAAAAGGTAGCATAACTACCAATTATCGTTATGATGCAACCCGTTGCTAATGTTTTATTTTCATCAGTCATGTTCACAAAAGTGGACAAATGTACACCTTCACCAGGGTCAGAGAAGCGTGCGCGTGTTTTTTAAACAATTCACAAATCGTGCCCATAAACACTCTTCGTATCGCGTCCCTTAAATCACAGGCCTCTTCATTAGCAACGTTGTCTCACCTGGCACAACATTCTTTATTTTCATGCCTTGCATGGGAACGCCGTCACGGACCGCAAATGCACCAAGGATCTAGAGAGAATAAATCCAATCAGAAATGCTCTTCCAGTTCAGAAGAACTGCATCCTGACATATAACAATACATGTTCTATACTGTCAGGTTACAGTACAGCCCCTGTCAAAAAATATGGAATCACTACCCTTGGAGGATGTTCGGTCAGTTGTTTTACTTTATAGTCCAAAAAACAAATCACAGATGAGAGACAAAACTTTTACCTAACAGCTGAACATTCTGGTTTTGGAAAATTAAAAAAATGAATGAATTAATGACATCTTTTTTAAGATCAAGTTGTGGAAAGAAATATGGAATTTCAGATACAATTCTGAAACAAATACCTGCACAAATATAATTATGCAAATTAGTCTGCAGTTAAAAGAGTGCTTGCAGACCTTAACGAGTTGTCACACCAGGCTGATTGACAAGAAACATCTGACAGTTGAAAAAATGGAAAGGACAATAAAACTCCTTCAAGAAGGTAAATCAACACGGAATGCGAAATGCAATGGCAAAAGATGTTGGTTGTTCCCAGTCAGCCGTCTCTAAAATTTGGATTAAGTAAAAAAAAAAAAGGGAAGGTTGTAAAAAGGAAACATACAGGCATACCAAGGAAGACATCAAAACATCAGGACAGAAAACACAAAGCAAAATGCCTTGAAAATAGAAAATGCACAACAACAAAAATAGGCAGAAACAGGAGTCAATGTTTGTAGTCAAAGTAGGTTTGGTGATGATGAAGTCATTTTTCAGGATGATAATGCATCTTGCGATCGAGCAAAGAGCGTTAAAACATTTCCTCAAAGGCATATCAACTCAATGACATGGCCAGCAAACAGTCTGGATCTCAATCCAATTGAAAACTTATGGTGGAGATTGGAAAAAAAAAAAAGGTACATGACAAGGCTCCATCCCGCAAAGCTGATATGTCAACTGCTGGAACCTAACTGATGACGAATATTGTTTTTCATTAGTGAAGTCCATGCCTTCAAGCTGTCAAAAAAGCCAAAGGAGGTACAACGAAGTACTAGTACTAATTGTTTTTTTTTGTTCTTGATTCCATAATTTCTTCCACAACATTGAATGATTCCATAATTTTTTTCCTCTACTTGATCTGAAAAAATGTGCCAATCATTTTTTTTTAGGTATGTTTTACAAAGCCAGAATGTTCAGCTGTTAGGTAAAATAGTTGAGCCATTTCTGTGATTTGTTTTTGGACTAAGAAGTAAAACTGACTGAACATCCTCCAAGTTTAGTGATTCCACATTTCTTGCCAGGGGTTGTACACATGAACAATTGTTCAGTTAGTGCAACAGTGCATCACTCCTGTTTGTTCTTTCTGTGACTTGCAGTGATGCCATAGGAATACTTTTACGAAGTAGCAGCTCATCAACATCGGATTTTCTACTCCTCTACGCATTACTATCCTTATCCCGTTTTGCCTTAATCTTTGTTTTTGCTTAGTTTAAGTACTGTTTCGTTATGTGTGTACTATGAGCAAATATGCTGCATCAAATTCTCTGTATGCATACATACTTGGCTAATATACATATTTATACATACTTGACTAAGCTACCCAGACACAGTACATCTACAAATACAGAAAATGTATATTCAGAACAAAAATAAATAATTTTAATGAAAAGTGTACGAAAAAAGTATATAATAGAAAGAAGAGGTAAAGGTTAGGTTACACAAGAGATCTTTTTGTTTGTGGAGGATGCAAATGCGTACCTGCTCCATTGTCGCTGTTTTAGGAATTCCGGTTATGGAGATGGTATTGGATACCTTCATTTGCACTGATGCATTTCTGTAATCTTGATCCTTCAATTACGAGTAAAAGATGCAAAAAAAAACTGTACGTCAGAAAAGGAAATTAAGCAATACACAGAGCTATATTTATGGAACATACACATTTTTTGCCATTTCATTTTCAGTTGTTTCTGTAACAATTAGTAAGAATTTTATAAGAATGCCAGTAGCTTACCTGAGACACAGAGTCACTGAATCCCTGAGGTGGGAGTGATTTGGATTCTACCGGAGTGTTTTCTGTTCCTTGGTCTTCCCCAAGCTCGTAGTCATACGTGTGACCAGAACCTGTTCTATAATCAATGTCTCTATAGTCCTGGTCTCTACCACTGGCTGGAAATTCCTTTTGCCCTCCAGACAGGTTCCCTCTGTCAGGTCCCTGATTAGGAGTCATGTCCTTTGGCCCATCAAAGGAAGCACAATTATCAGGCCCATGAGGGTCAAGGTTTTTTCCTTGTGTGTCCATCCCTCTAAGATAGGGAGGCCTGCCTCTTATTGACTGGTCCTGTTCCCTGGGCCAAACCTTATCATTATCTCTGCTTGAAACATTCAGGGGTGGTGTGTCAAAGTGAGGCCGTGGAGGATCTGGCAGGCCTTTTCGGCCATATGGGGCCAAGTCACGACCAGGAAAGTTGTGTTCTGAGGGTGCATTCTTTTCCCAGTTCTGAGAATCTAAACCTTCTCTTCCAGGAGGACGGAAGCCATAAGATTTTTCCCCATCAACAGGGAAATCCACAGGTGGCCTCTCTCCTCCCGGGAATTTTGGGGGTTCTGCAGGACCACCTTCCCTCCCCCTGGGTGGAGGAAGCCTCTCTCTGCCTTTTGGAAAAGGTGGTCCTCCTTTCATATGTGGCGCAAAAGAGCCTCTTTCCCTCATGTCTCTGCCATGCCACTCCTCCGGAGAGGGTTCACCTTCTCTCCCCCGCAACCCCACTGCAGGTTCTCTCTGCTCCGGAAATTGCTGTTCTCTGAAATTCCCCTCCCCTCCCCTAAACTTGGATCTGTTTGGGCCAGTAAAGTCAGGAGGTACGTCAGTCCTTCCTCGACCGTCCATAGGTACCCCATCATTCTCTCCAAATCTCTGAGGAGATCTGTCCCTAAATTCAGCGGGAGGTCGCATGCGATTCCTGAAGTCCATATCAGATTCGAATCTTGTCCTGGGATTTAATGGAGGAGCATTTCTCCTCTCAAAGTCCATCATCTCCCTCTCTCTGGGTTGCACATCCATGTTAAACCCATCTTTCATGCCCATGCGAGGTCTATCCCGCTCATGAGTATCCCTAAAACCCTCATCCCTTCCTCCAATGTTCATGGGGTGGCGCCTCCTTGAGTCCATGGGAGGTTCATTGAATCCTGGCATATCATTGCGGAATCGCTCTCTATCCCCAAATGGTCCATCCCCTTCTCTCATGCCCCGGGGTTTCATGTCCCTTCCGCCCATTTCTAAGGGGTGTCGGATTGGACCCATGAAATTTGGAGGGCCTTGTAGTTTGTTTCTCATTTCCATTTCGTATCGTTTTCTCATTCCCATATCGCCTTCTTCTCCTGGTCTGAAGAATTCCCTGTGTGGCTCCCTTCCACGAATTTCTGATGGCTCCATATCTCGAGGTCTCATTTCAGACGGACGATCAAATCGCCTCATATCCATAGGTGGTCGGTCGGGCGGCCTGTGGCCCATGGGCATCGACTCTCTCCCTCGGAACTCTGGACATTCTCTACGGTTAAACATTTCCCCACGAGGATCTCCACTAAAAAATAATAATAATCATAATAACCTTCACATTCTTCCCCAATGCAATTTAACAGATTACAATTAACCTGAAAATGCCATAATTTTAATTATAAATTGAATTAACTCATTTTATTTTTTTTTATCTTACCGTAACGGCGGTCCTCCTCGTGGACCTGGTCGAGGACCATCCCACATGACTGAATAATATCAGCTTACACCTCAAAAAGCTGCTATATGACCTTAAAACGGAGAAAAAAGGATTGATTTCGAATTTGCCGACCCAATACTGAGCATTTTAAATAGCCGATTCAGCGATAATCAATAGAACATCAGCACGCTTCGCTTTTTTTACGGGGTTCATGCTGAACATCTTAATGTTACAAATACAGCTGACTATTCATTACCTGCGTTACAAGCCCGCTGAGAACAGAAAATGCCATCATGCAGCTACCCACCTAGCCTGCCACCCGACTAAGCAGTCAGTTTAACACAATCTGAGCCGGGCTCCGGGCAAATCTATTCCCACCATCCCGTCAAAATGGTGGTGGCTATATATTTGCGCTGCTCCGACAAGTTGCTAGCTGCACCTAAGACTCGGTGCCGTCTCCCAGCCTGTGCCTGGGACGTGGACTAAGATAAACATTTAGCCATATATATCATTCTAAGCGTAAAATGCGCGTCCATAAGTTACTAACATTATTAACAGCATTACGGAAAAAGTGTTAGCTAGCAGGACACTACCAGCTAGCGCAGACGCCGTCGCTGCATCGTTAGCTAGACCATGCGACATCCTCGCACATGGAAGCTTGCGCTGAAATATACGCTTTTTATTTTATATTCTGGAGAGCTTTTGGTAAATATACATATATATATATATAATGCACGTACCGCTTTCTTTCTCGTACCACCAACCTACTGCTGTTAGAAAAATGGAAGCTGGAGTCCGGAAGTGTGTCCCCTGCAGTGGCAGATCGCGGACGGATGTTGTAGTACTAAAAGGACTTAGCTAAGCGCAGCCTTATTCATCTTTGCATATTGTGCTACTAAAACGTACTGGGCGGTAATGTTTATTCTTTTATTATATCCCCATCGAAGACCAACGGCTGTTTCCAGACATATTTACCGTAAGTGAACGCGGCCGACTGGCGGCAAGCGCATCCAAATGCTACAGCTAGCCGCTGGCCAAGCAGACAGACAGGAAGTTCTGGTGAATAACGCGAAGCTGCGCCCCCGTCCGCCCAGCCCCCACCGCCGCCGCCGCCGCTGCTGCTGCACTGCGCCGCCCGGCCAAAACTGCGTCCGCTATGGCGGAAATTACGTCAGTAGGTCAAGAAGAGGCGCGGCTACACCAAAGACGCAAACGAGGCGCCAGTGCAAAACAAGAGGGGCGGGGAAGAGGCTAGAGGTGCGGGATTAAATTATACTGACACCTACCGTGGTGGTGTTACTACAGTCAACGCAGTTTGTTTTTACAGGGGTATATTGTCTTATTTTCCATATGCACTTATACAGTCAGGACATACAATGCAGAGTTAATGACTCTTTGGATAGGAGGCCCCGTGGTTATAACTATATTTATGTATCTGCAGGGGAGTAGCTATAGTCATCCGGGGCCCCCAGACAGAATGCCATTTTGGGGCCCCGGCCACCCTTACATTATATAATTTTATGTATTCAAGGGCCTCTGTACAATTCTGGGCCCCTTGAGTCTGTCAGAGTTTCCATGCCCCTCTGATGCCCCTGTGTCTTTGTTCTCACATCACAAATTGTTTCAGTGTAGATTACCAATCGAAAATGACTGACTTAACACACTTCAGGTTACCGCAACATTGCATTTAAAACACTTATGTACTGCATTGTTAGTTTGCATTAGATACAAAGAAGAATAGTTCAACTTATTAGACATTTAACAGCCGGCCAGCCACGAACACAGAGTATCATAATATTCACACCAAAATAATGTAAAACCAACAGAAAATGTAAAAGATGAGAGATCTATCTCACAATATTCTAGACTGTAACTATGCTTTCATGACACAGATTTTTCACTTTGGATTATTTAATGATACAAACCTAACCTTTAAAACAAACTGGGATGAGGCTCACTTAAACATTCTGTATAGCTACATGGTAAGAAATATTCAGCCTTCAACGATGCTACAGTGTTTATTGGTTCCAAACGTCCTCTCTTTTCACCCTCATCCTCACCTCTCTTTTGTACTGCAGTATTTGTTTTCCATGAGTACAGGTAACATTTAATACGTCCTGCATTAAAAAGTATGCATTTTTGTTTAGACCGTATTTTTTCCAAAATGAATTAATCTAGAACTCACTCACACGAGCGGTCTTTTAAAGCCCTTTAAAAACCCCTTTTAAAGCTTTTAGCAACTGTGTATTATCAAATTTGAGAACGTAGATTTTATTTGGTGCATTAATGAACCAGCCTCTCCATTGCTCTAGGGGGCAGTAAAGGAACTCTGGAATAAGTGCAGATTGGTAAAAACAATCTGTAATAAGACTTATTTGCACTCATTATTTCTGAAGCATTTAAATGAAAGGCTGTATTAGGTGAATAGGGTGTTTTTTTCCTGCGTGGTTTCGCTTTCGCTTTTGCCCCCAGCAGGGTCATGTCCTCGGAGCAACTGGGGTTAAGGGAACAGCTGTGAAATCTCTCTGTCATTCCTGTTAGTATGTTACTTTTGCCCTAAAACAGAAATTTTGCATCCCTGGGGTTCACTAGGCTACAATCAGATAAAGTGTTATTCTTCCATATGAGGGCCCAATAAGACATAATCCTCAACCCCCCCACACACACACACACAAAGACAGGCTTTTCCATGGTATATATGGACACTGAAATACAGTTATAGGTCACAACTGTACAAAAGTTATTAACAAAAGTTATTAATTAGTTGCACAAAACATATATTGCATTCCCTGGGTAGTCTGGAAGATAAATATTTTGTAATATTACAAGTATTATGTAGCAGTATCAAAAGGAAAAAAATATATATTGGGACTGTTAAAAACAGGTTTGTAAACATATTATTACATTGGTTTAATGTGATGTAATGTATTCCTTCAAATTTTAACAAGTATCTCAGCTTATCCGATTAGTGTTTCCATCTAACACCAGTGGACTGATCTGTGTAGCAGTAGCAGAATGTGGATTAGCACCCTAAGTACCCCTCATTTAATTTGGCTCTGAGTGATATAAATTGTAAAAAATGAAACAGTGTTCCCAAAAGTATGCAATGCAAGAAGCATGGTGGTTTCATAGATAGATACATAGATAAACATTTTTTTTCAGAATAATAAAAGTATTCTGATCCTGGGTGCTCAGTTAGTGAACTAACAAGTAGCTAGCTAGCTGGTAGGTGAAAGGTATCGCAGATATACCATCCAATAACTATCCAAAAGCAAACCTGACTCCGTGATTTGCTACATGCCTGACTGTTCAAGGCTGGAGAAACGCAGCCTGTTCTGTTAAATCTTGATTTTTGCTGAGGCACACAGATGGTTGGGTCAGAATTTGGCGTCAACAGCATGAATCCATGGACTCAACCTGCATTGTGTTGATGGTCCAGACTGGTGGTGGTGGTATAATGGTGTGTGGAATGGTTTCTTGGCACAGTTTGGGCCCAATATTACTAATTGATCATCACTTGAACACAGCAGCTTATTTCAGTTGTGTTGCTGACCGTGTCTGCTCCTTCATGGCCACGATTTATCCATCTTCTAATGGCTACTTCCAGCAAGATAAGGCACCGAGTCTCAAAGCAAAACTCATCTAAAACTGGTTTCTTGAACACGACAGTGAGTTCAGTGTTCTTTTGTGGCCTTCCCAAGCACTAAATCTGAATCCAATAGAACACCTATGGGACGTGGTAGAACAGCATGGATGTACAGCTGACCAATTTGCAGAATTTGCATAATGCAATCATGTCAGTATAGACCAGAATCTCAAAGTTTCTGGCATTCTGTGGAATCCATGCCATGAAAAATTGAGGCTGTTTTGTGAGCAAAGGGAAGCCCTACTCAGTATTAGTATAGTATCCCTGGTAAAGTGTTCATTGATTCCATAAAACAAGACATCACAATCATAATTATTGTGACTGTGTATTATATTTTGATGACCACCCATTTCCTGAGCTAACTAGCTTAACTAGTTATACCTTTAACTAATAAGCTTTAAATTCAGTACCTTTTCTGCTGTTATAGCATACACTTTTTAAATGGATTCCATCCTTTTTGTGATTCTTTTCTTTGTCATAAAAGATGACAAACTCCGGGCAGACAATCAAAACAAGGGAATCACCTGACTTATCTATGTCAAAATAATGTTTATGTTATTACAAACTTCCTCCTTGATGAATTTGAGCAGATCCATTTTTTATTCAACTCTTTCTGCTTCATTTTTTTTAAGTCAAATAAGTTGTTTTATATTGGATTTATATAATAGGGGATGTATGATTTTCATTGCTTAAACAACTATGAATAGGCATTATTTAATATACAGCTAAAACAGAAAGGGGAAAAAAACATGCAACTGAACCAAAATTACTAGCAGAAGTTAATTATACTGCCTGATGCCAAGAACGAGTTCTGATGGGAAAGTTATGATGTGCTATGAGGCATCTTAAGAAGATCTCAAGATCAAACAATAAATTTTCACTCAATGTGTTTTATTAACCATCAAATTTCAAAGAATACGAGAATTACATATAGAGACAAGACTACTGGTTTCCCAGAGACAAATACAATTATAAACCCATCAGTAAGTGCGTGAATAAATTAACACATTTAATTATTTGTGCCACAGAATGTGTATGCAAAAAGGCATCGCTTTGTAAAGCTGTGAAGTACAGTCATCGCTGTAGCTCTCATATCTATAGAATATTGTGAAATAGTGTTACCAGCAATTAAAGATCAAACGACAGATATTCCTTTCCCCAAGTAATATTTCAATTTTTTATTTCAATCTGAATGGTTTGGATAAAATATAAAAGCATCTAGCACTATAACTCTACTCACAATATATTACATTTCCTTAGAACGTGTAAATAAGCCAGTTTGTTGATGGTAATATGCCAGAATTTTCACTAATGATTGTATTGGTACCTGTTTTGAAATGAAATCTAGTATAACATTGAAAAAATAGAAACGTTCATTTATTTCTCCCTGAAAACTGACAACACCTTTGTGGTAAATAATTACACAAAAAACGGTTTTCTGGTCACAGGTTTGCAGTGGTAATTGTTGGAATTGATGCCATCACTGGCGTATTCTGGCATCTATGTGGAAACTATACTCTAGTAAAGGAGGCCAGGATACAGTGCTTGTGAAGTGCACTAGATGGCACCAAGGTCAGATCCAAGGACTGCTACTGCTGTCTTCACCAGGAGCATGTGTGTTACAAATTTGTAGAAGCTGCATAAATGATTACCAAGAAAAGCATTGTAATCCATGTAAATCAGACAAGATAAAAGCATCTCAAGAGCAAATAATGAGTGTGATTAGCGGTTTGATTTTGCTCATAGGCATTACGAGGATTATGAAGTGCAGCATCACAGTTTCATAGCCATAATAATACTGCTCATAATAATACTGGTATGACAGCAGTATAATCTGGGACATCCCCTACAGTGAATTCTGCTCATCTATTATTCATTCAAGGAAATGATAAGATACATCAAATCACAATAAATTAACAATAATATATAAATTAATAAATAAAGACTATGCAGTACAACAAGTTTATTCAAATTTTTAACAAAAAAAGATTTTTACCATAGAAAATAATTATCTTATAATACTGGTATTCACAGAGCGGTAATCTGGTGCATAGCAACCAAAGTTAAGAACTTTCATTGCAAGTAGAACAAGGGATTAATTCGACCAAGAGCTCATAGAAAACCTGCACTGCCTGGACTGAATAAAGTATTAAGTTTGGAAATGCGTACCAAGACATTATGCTCTCGCCCACTGCCAGCGCAACACAGTAACATGCATTAACATGTTGTGCAAATTGCAAAATCAAAATAAACTTACACAGTTTATATTTCATATGATTGTATATATATATATATATATACACACAGTATATATATTATATGGACTACTGGGATTTCCATCCTTTATCTAGATACGCACTGCACAGTTCATGTAATATGAAATTAAATGTTTCAAGCAGGGACACATGATGGCATACACAATGTGAGACTTTCATTGCTTTATAATATACTGTTGATTTATATCTTTTGTTCTTGTAATTTTGGCGTACTAAACCAATAATGCAAATTTCAAAGGAAAATTCGGTCGATAACCTTAACAAATATAAAACATGACGACAGTGCTTGTAGCGAGTATTCACAATTTTGCTTGCAAACAATACTAAATTAACATGAAATGTTTGGTTGGATTCTGTTTGGCTACCTTTGCAGCACTTTCTATTTACAGCATTTGAACATTTAAAGAGTTTTTCTTCTTCTCCTTCAAGAGTCAACATTTTTTCTTCCACGAAAGGCAAGATTAACCTGAATCCTGTTATCGTTACCTTATTAAAGGGATGGACTGCGTGACACAATTTTTATTCTCGTAACTTGAACTTAGCAACTCTGCAATGACTGGATGGACAGCTGCATTAGATTGCTTCTATATCTATCAGTTTTATTTACATTATTGTATGAAATTTAGTTAGACACTGAGTATTACACAATTAAAAGAGCACAGAATGTATGATTGTTTTAACCTGTCAAGCAAAAAAGACGAAAAAATGGACGTTAACAGATAATATCAAATATTCCCTTTACACGGGGAAATGCAATAATTCCCATGACAATAAAGATGACCCTTTTTCTAATGATGCTAATTATAAAGGGTAATTACAGAAGAGACATACCACCTAGATCTTCTCAGGTGGAAACAAGGATAGCTCACGCATCTGCTGGCTGCTGTTCCACCTTCAACAAGAAAGGCATCAGTAAGGCTGGAACAAGCATCAAGCGAGGGACAATGCAGAAAAAGCGTTACACATAAACTCCCTGGAGAGATTAACATAGGCCATCCCATAAACCGAGAGAGAACACAGGCTTTATAAGACCATACTGCACTAAAGCTGCGGGTGAAGAGGGAAGCAAATACATGGTCACCATGCCACCAGCTAATATACAGAGTGCGAGCAGCTAAAACTGCAGCGAGGGCATGTTTAGCCATTCTGTGCTTCCCAGGCCTCTGAGGATGTCTGTGCTGGGGCTGGGGCCTCCCCGTTACTCTGCGATGAGGGGTTGTCCTCTTCGGGGGCAGAGTCGGGCACTTTAATTGCAGCCACACTATCAGGCTTGCTCTCTGTCTCTTTGTTGGTAGTGGGAGGCTCTGTGTCGCCAGGGGTGCTGCCAGGGGCCACAGCTGGAGAGGCGAGGGAGCTGCTTTGAGTCGCCGGGGTGGTCGAAGATTCTGCAACGGGGCTGGCTGCTGCCAAACCAGCCTGTTCGGGAGCCCGGAGCCTCTTCATAAGGGTTGTGACCCTCACTGCTTTCTGTGGAGTACAATCAGAATGGAAAATAATGGAACAGTACATTCCTGCACAGTGTATGGTAAAGAAGAACCAAGTTAGCGGCTTGTTCAGAAAGATAAATGATATTATTCTAAATAGTGATACTGAGCCTGGGCCCTAAACGATCGCAAAATGAATGTCACATAGCTAGATTCCATATTGTGTTGTTTAACGCCAGGAAGAAATAAATAAACAACAGTCTTGAACAATAAAGAAAACACAAAATACATATAAAAAAATCTTACCTTCCACTTTGCTTTGGCAAAATTCTTTTCAATCTGTGCACAGACACCATCTTTAATGTTCTTGTCTGATGCTGCATTACCAGAAATCCTAAAAGAGAAAAATGTGGCTATAAAAATGGAAATGTCTAAAAAATGCACTATGGTAAGACCATATTGTAAGATAAGTGCCTTTCAGATTACACATACAGACTACTCACTTTTACCATGTCTGTACCTGAATGATGCATATCATTTTATGCAAGGTACACAGATGTATGTAGGTATACATTTAGAAGTTTTGCAAGCATTCAGCAGTAATGACAGCTAACTACAAGTCACACATAACTCAGTACCATTCATGGTTGATAGCTTCCTGAGCAGTCAGTCTCTGGTCTTGGTCCACCTCCATGAGACAGGACACCAATCCTTTGGCTGCAAGAAATAAAAATCATCCAAAACAAATTCTGGATTTTATCTGGAATAATGACCTCATGTCCTCCCCCATACCTGAATCCGAAATGTCATCCCAGTATGGCGAGTCAAACTCATAATCTCCAGACAGGATCTTCCGGAAGAGATTCTTGTCATGATTCTCGTAGTCATCCTCGTCAGACTCATCGTAGAACGGCGGGTTTCCTGATAGTCTGTGGACAGGATGGATGCTGAAAAGCACTACAGCCATCCACTACTCCTATTCAATCAGATTCATAATGCCCCATAATGATAAGCTTAGAAGAACCTTTCTTTAACGACATTTTAAACATAATATTCAGGCAGTTTTTATTGAAAGACTCCCTGAATGGTTGAAAAACAGAGAAGCGTGTTACTCTGCGGGTGCAGCTCCACTGCACTGAACAGATGAACCTTCCAGTGTTCGTTAATTTCCAGGTTGTGCCTGTGACATCATACTTAATCTGTACTCACTGCACCATATTTGACCTATTACCTTCTTTGAGTTGGCATAACTATAAGTAAATGAAGAAATAATGAGCGATACTCACAATATATATATTATGACACCAATTGCCCAGCAGTCAACAGGCCTTCCATATCTTTGTCTTCCAACTACCTCTGGAGCTGAAAGAAAATTGTGGCAACCAAAATCAAATATACTACTAGACATATTATTTTTTTTTTTTTTCCCCCAATTAACATACAAATATTTCTTCCCCCAAGACCTAAACGCCCAAAGTTTCTTACCTAGATACTCTGGTGTACCACAAGGTTCTTTAATTAGTCTATTTTCCAACTTGGCCAAGTGGAAATCACTTATTACAATTTTGGAGTGCTTCAGACGATTGTAATACACCAAATTCTCCAGCTAAAATAGCAAAACACAGGACATTATTAATTCTTTGCAAGTGACCATTAAAACGTGACCATTAAAACGTGACCATTAAAACGTTCCACTGTGAAATTAAAAATCCCCAAATAATAAATCTCTGAAAACTGTGTCTATTACTATGTAGAAAGAATGTAGAGTCCCACACAATAATATAATTTATGTCTACGGCTTTGAGGTGCTTTCATCAACACAGGACCATACCTTGAGGTTTCTATGAACAATACGCAGTGAATGCAGGTAGGCCACTGCCTCCATCACTTGTCGAATGACATTACTGGTGTCCTTCTCAGAGTAATATCCTTGGTCCAGGATCCAGTCAAACACCTCCCTGCCGGTGGCCCTAAGTAGATAATGGATTGCCCTCACTCACTGTTGAGTCTTGGCCATCAAACACCCTGTCATTGGATTATGGATTTTATCTGCCTTTGAGCACTGTCAGTAAGTACCAACCACAGCTGACCATGAGCAGCCTACACCGCATACCTTGGCTGAGCGGAGCTGAGCTTGAAATGGATCCTATTGAAAACTAAGGCTTTGAACTTGTTCATAGAATGAAAACAAAAACTAGAAATGACTGATATTTTGGTAGGAACAAAAAACAAAACAAGAGACTTTATACTTTTCAATGTTCTGGAACAGCAATGTATATTTGAAAAAAATGGTGACTGGTTAATGATATTATTTTTTCGTTGCTTTCATTTTATTGAGTGCAATAACTTTGTTCTGTTTGCTTCCCATCTTTCTCACTGCATCTTCAGTGTTACAGTGTTAATGTGAAATGTGATGTGGTCGCTCTATTTGCAACCAGATGAGGTAAATATTTCGCAATTTACCTCATAAATGTTGGTCTTAGATATAAACTTCATTAATGTTTGATAGATAGGCTACCGCATATCTAATGTTGGAAATAGCTAGCTATTTAGTCCAGTTAGGCTAACCATAATGTGCCCCCTATAGCCTATTGGCAAGCTTTTTAACTGCGGCCATAAAATGACAAAGTTTCAAATTTTTCTGCATAGTCTGTTTGTGTTTAGATGGGACAGCCTAGGAAACAAAACCCAATGCGGCACAGTAAATACAGTATTTGGCAATAGCCAATTCTACACCATCCAAAATTACATACTGTCGTATCACACAGCTCTACGTGGAACATTTCATTTGAAAAATCTGGCTTAAAGCCCTGTGAAAAAACAAAAATATGACAGTCATGTTCCTGTAAATTCAAAATAAAAAGACTAATGCAGAAATATCTTTCAATCTGTTTTATACCCTGGTTGTCTCATGGCTTGTTTAAATGTGTATACAGCTCAGAGCTCATTGTGCAAAGAAAAAATCCTTTTTTTTAGCCGCAAAGTGAAGAGCTTACTTACAGTTCCAAGAACAGGAAGTACTCTTTTCTGGTTTCAAAGACATCAACCAGCTGCAGAATATTAGGATGCTTCACCCTGTGAGGAAGCCGGATAAACGGAGAGGGACTCAAATCTCATGTGGCAATGCTTTGGTTAAGATATACAGCTGCACACATTAAGAACGCACCACCATTTTTCCACAACATCTGCGCTCAACAGCATGTTTACTTGAATGGTGTGGTAAGGTTGCAGTTTCCTTAGCAGTAACTGTGGTAGTATTAATTTTTATCCAAATTCCATGAATTAAATAAATTAAAAGTAGCTTTAAGTCAGCATCCTCATTTTGAAGTTGAAACATTAACACACTTCTGTATTTTCTATAATATACATATATATTATATATTATATTATATATATATATATATATTCCGGTACTGCTCACCTGCATTTAATTTTTTATGCTACATATACACAAAAAGTCAAAATAAATATTTTTTAAATGAAATGAGTACACTTGAACAGCCAAAAAAAAAAACTACGTATTTCAACATATATATCTCGATCTAGCCATCTTCTAGCTGCTTATCTTGGTACTGCTAATTTTGTTTCATGCGCGTGATATGACAATAAGGTGACTGGACTTTGTCAGGGCACAGGGCAGTCTGGAGCCTGTTCCAGGTAGCGGAACTGCAGAAGGGAGTCAAAATTTACAGAAAGCTGTGTAAACACAGGTTTGAGGCAACAATGCTACCCATTCAGTTCCCAAATATATACACATATACACCATAAAGAACTTTGAAAGAGGTTGTGAAAATATGATATATCAAATTAGATTTATTTTAGGGCTTTTGCTATAGACTATGTTAAATATCACAACAGCACAATGCAACATCATATCTCCATATAATATGAGGTTCTTTGTCGTCACTTTCAACTAAATTATTTAGCTTAATTTACTTTCTATAATTCCTACTAACCTACTAAAGATAAGCTAAAATTAATTAAGCAAGCTCAATCGCTTAGCAACATCAACTTACATAATATGGTATATAATTAATAATTAATAACCACTGAGTATATATATCATTTATATGTATATGTACGTATGGCTGAATGATATTGGAAAAAGTTTGCATTGCGGTATCTGAAATTTTTGCAATAAATATTGCGATATTTATAAGGAACTAGGTGGTGCCTTTGCTCAAAAGCATCTCTATGGAATAAAAAATATTTCCATACACAACAAGAGGAATGTCTTCAACTGCCATGTGTATCATATAAACAAGTACTCGATAAAAATCATTAATCGAGAAATTACTTGAATATTAAGTTCTTTCACAAGTACATTTTCATTCTCCTTTAACGTGGAAGTGGTCCCACACAACTGAGGCTCTTCATTCTCTTTTTTTATTTACACATTCATTCACTCTATCCTCTTGCCAGCATAGTGTAGCGTTATCGAGAAGTCAAATTTGAATCCAAGCTTTTTTATAGTCGAGAAATCCAGTTTAATCGGATATCATGACAGCTCTATATATTTTTAATGGTTCACTTTAGTCAATTACACAAGGAAAAGGAAATCACAAGAGTAAAACCAAATTTCTATGAATGAAATGTTGGGACATCATACATTTAGTCATTTTCACAGGCTAAAGAGACTTTTTTCACTCCTAAATCAAACGAACGAACCTTCTTTTTAGCTTTTTGTGTTTGATGTTGACAGTGATAAGTCATTGATTAAGCTTAAGTGTGCTAATGCAGGTCTGATAAGTTAGCAGGAGAGAAAAATGTGTCTGGGTGAGAGAGCTTGAAAGATCATTTTCAAAAGGTTTTACATTTATTAGGAAATAAATTATATGGCAAAAACAACATCTGGAGAAATTGTTTAGTAGAGGAGAAGAGTCCTCACATTAAATCCATCTAGCTGGAGTAATTTGTGAGATTTTATTCTGGTTCAATGCCTACTGTATACTGCCCTGTAAAGAAAGTGCCAATAACTGTCTCTCCACACTATTTAGAAATTCAAAATGACTTTTTAGCATTTCACATAAAATATACATATCTATACACATTATATGTTTGTTTCATGAGTATTTAAGAGGTTTATTCTCCCATTATGCACATAAGTCAAAAATGTGCTTAAAAAGTTACATACTTTGAGTTATATTTATTTTCTCTGCATCAGTGTGATTACACCCACCACATGGAACCTTAAAAAGAAGGTGCAGCCGTACAAGAAGTATAACTTATGCATCAAGCACGAAAAAAGGGTTATGCCCTTAGTGATTATGGCAACAAGCAAAACATGGAACATGGAGTGTATAATTTACATTTTGAACCTAACTGATATCCACAAAAACCCTTCTGTTCTGAAAATGAAAGCATGGTGTGGCCCACTACACTCATATTTGGTCATTTTCACAAACAAAAACCAAATGTTACAATGAAATACAGTGTGTGGATTTTCTGTAGAGCAACTGACATTATCTTTTTAGGCATATTAAAATAATTTAATTCTGATTTAATGATCTCCCAACCATTTCCCCCAAATAGGCACTTCCGCCGTTTTAAGATCAAATAACACAAAATTAGATAAAATGTTTTTAAATCTTTCAGCTTTATTGTGTGTAACCCACAACACAGTCATTATAATAAGATGTACCTTAATTTCTTTGTCTTGTACTGTCAGTTGTTTTACACTGCAGCCGATTAACCACAGCAAAGGCAAAATCAACATTTTAGACTACAATATAATGCGAGTCTACCATCAAACTAACTTTAAAATTTGAGAAAATCGATGTTACGCAAATGGGTTTGTGACAATTACCCATATTGTGTTTAAGAATGAATCCATATATGGCTTTTCCCCCCTCTTGGTTCAGAATATTTCTGCAAACAAGCAATGCCTAACCAATAGATATGGTGTAAATATTAGTATTATTAGTAGCATGGCCTAAAAGTTTATATTGCATTGCTAATAAAATAATCATGCAATCAAATGCATAGACCAAACAACACAACACTACAGTGCAGGTTGCAATGAATTATTCCAAATCAATATTACTAGTCATTGCCACTAAAAAGCCACACATCTACACCATTAAGTGTGGAATGTTTAGGCAAGTGTCTAGGTCAAGCCAAGAGGCAGTTATTTTATGCCATCTACTGTTGTATGTATATAAAGACATTTTTGTCGATTTCCGTCTCATATTTGGGCCACTATGGTATTTATGTAATTATTCACATGCATTTTGGATTGTAACATTAAATTTATAAAAGTTTCATTTTGTCACGTTTGGCTTTCTGAACATTACAATATTGAGTTTGACCATGTATTTTGAGTTTTGAGTTTGAGGCACGTGACTTAATACAACCCTCCAGAGCGCATAGTGAAGGGTGCAATTAAAAATGCATTAGTCAATGGCAGAATGCACGTAAGGTGTGTCAAGAGTCAATTACATGCGACACGCCCGTAT
This sequence comes from Petrocephalus zakoni, assembly GCA_026774425.1. Taxonomy (NCBI): domain Eukaryota; kingdom Metazoa; phylum Chordata; class Actinopteri; order Osteoglossiformes; family Mormyridae; genus Petrocephalus; species Petrocephalus zakoni. The sequence continues at coordinate 25,231,758 of JAODKN010000104.1, read as the reverse complement.
TATAGGGTGTTTATACTTGACCATACTTTGTATTCTTACGTACCCATTTGATGTCATCTCTCATTGCCACCAACACACAAGAATAGAAGTACTGAGGGTGGTGCCAATCCCCGGATGTCGTTCTTACCCCGCCCCAAATACAAAGGATGCATCGGTTACATCCGTGAGAAAAATCCCATGATTATCCTTATATTGCGTCCCAGGTTACCAAGAAGGCTCTTTCAAAGAACACAAGAATAAGCTTTGGGTACTTGGTATTGATGAACATTGATGAACATCTAGCCAAAGTGCATGTAAACACCATATTTAAGTTTATGGGAGAATATGCTTAAGTGAAAAAAGCATGCAGCTATGTGGCTTTTTTTGTCTTAAGCACATGGGAGAATCAACCCCTGAGTAAAGAGGAAGTGAATAGGAAGACAAGTGGTGAGATGTGGTGAGAACATGATCCATCCTGAAGACAGTGCTGGATGGAGCTCTCTTAACACTGTTTGCACACTGTTCCTGATCCCATCTACAGTACAAGTAGTTGGGTCAATATACCCTGTGGGAAATTCTTCATAGAGCTCTTCATCAAACATTTAATAATAAGCTAAAAACCATAAAGCATTAACTCACATTTTTAAAATAAAAATCTCATTTTTGGCAGCTTTCCGCACTTTTCTTCCATCCTTTTTCAGAAATTTTTTACAAGTGTACATTTTCATCGTATTTCTGTCCTTGGCTCTGAAAATTTCACAGAACTCCTCCCTAGGATAAAATCAAACAACATAAAATATTAATTTACATGCATATTTTACAAGAGCACAATGTCCAGCAATATACATAGACAATAGCTTTACCAATTAGTAAATGATTGTAACAGACGTAATGCAAGAGTACTCACGATCTAACGATCTGTCCCAGATCATACTTGTCAGTCACGTCTGAGGGATTGTTGTAATCCTTTTTCTCCCCGAGAGTTAAGCAGCCAAATGGCATGACCAGTTCTGCCCTAATCAGACAAGAGAATGTCCTATTAATATACAACATAATTATGCACAATACAGTGATTGATCATAAACACATTAAACAAGAAATGTATTTGCTCATACTTAGCAGTAGCAAAATATACCACAGCACTTTTTTAACCTAATCCATAATCATATACAGGCCATCCCCAGGTTAATAATAATAATGATAATAAATAAATAGACAAATAATAATAATTATTATTATTATTATTATTGTACAGTAAAAACAAAAGTAACCACAGTGGATAAAAAAAATGTACACACCCCTGTTAAAACGCCAGGTTTTTGTGATGTAATAAAATTAGACCACAATAAAACATCTCAAAACTTTTTCCACATTTTATGTGACCTATCATCTGTATAATTCAACTGAAAAACAAACAGATCTGGTTGATTTACACAAATGATGGTATCTGACAGGTATGTGTATGCGTGGTTACATGTATCGGAGCAAATGTGCTGTTGAGAGGCAAATAGAATTTCTCTTTGTTCATTGGGACTTACTAATGTCATGGGTCATTTGAAAACTGATTATACACACACTGTCATGATCAGCCCCGCACTGCGTGTCTTTTGCCCTGTGCTTCCCCCAGGCGTGATTTAATTAGCCACACCTGAGTCTTGTTAATGTTGTGTTCCAATCCCCTTGTTAACCAAGCACACCTGCCTTGTGTGTCTGTTCCTTGATTGGCTCCCTATATTAGTTTGTCTCAGTCTTGTGATCCCTGTCCGGCCATTGTCAATGCTGCTCGTCATATTCCTCCTCATCTTTACCCTAATCCTGGCAATAAATGCCCCCTTGAGGGGTTTTCGAACTGACAGCATGCATCTTGGGTTGTTCCTCTCCCTGTGATGTGACACACACACATACATACATATATGCACATATATATATATATACACATATATACAAATATATATATATATACACTTTTTTGCCTCCAAAACATGATTTCATGTCATGAAATATGCAGATGGTTGTGCACAACAAATATCAGATGAAGTGAGACCTACTGTTTTTATCCACTTTTAACTT
>JAODKN010000104.1:25193266-25206485 GCA_026774425.1 Petrocephalus zakoni | reverse complement strand
TGTTCATGAAACAACAGTTTAGACCGGTTTGTTTCCTTCTTCTGAATGGATTTTCCGCTGTAACTACGATGTGACGGCCTTATTTGTATTTGTCTGTAGTTCAGTAAATACTTGAACTCTTAGGATATATGGTTTTCATATGTTTACATAGATATTGGCCATGTTATTATTTTTATGTTTCTGCAAACAAGTGCAAGTGCTTGCTGCTAAGTGTATTCGTGGTTTTCAGTATAGAACTTGGTGAAAAGAGTACAGTTCGTGTATCAGTACCTTTTGAACATTCTCAGCCCATTTTGATAATAAAGCAATAATACTAATAAGTTATAAGTTTGTTCACTTTAAACATAATATACAATTTTTCATCTCTACCTTATCCTATTGTATTCATCCTTTTTTAATTAATAGATGAACTTAAAATTTCAAGGTGAAAAAGATGGGACTTTTTGTTGTGACTTCTCATTTAAGAGCTTGAGGAGACACCACATACCGCAGGTAATTTGAGTTTGAGACCCATGGTCAATAGCACTGAATTGAATTTACAAGAGAGACATGGAAAGATGAATCACAGGACACGTTTCAAAGATCACTCCATTAGAAATGGAATTATTCATTGGTTTTTCCAGCTTTCAAAGGCTTGATTAGTGAGGATGACACTAACACAGTGTTGACAAGTTAGGAGGTGACTGGCCATACTGTAAAACAGGGAACCTGGTGATTTTATCTCCACAACCTCAGACCCCATCAGCAGTGCAGAGACCAAAGCTATTTTACTGCTTAACAACCCAGCTTACAGCTGAAATCTAACAAAATACTTAGTTACATCCAAAAAACTAAAGAAGATGCCTTTCAAGATACGAAAAAAAAATGTTTTAAGAGGGTCATCAACCCCACTGCAAACCCCACGCTACAAAAAAAATCCCTTCTTGTTTAATTTAATTGATTAATTCTGTGGCCTCGCTAGAGTTCCCAAATTATTTTGAAATCTGAATCACCACTTTAATGCATCATTGCCTAATCTTGACCATTCTGATGCTGTGTGTTGCCTTGGTTACAGAGCAACACATATGAGTCTCAGTACAGTGCAGCTCCCTTTAACACTCAATATCAGACAAACTCATGAAGTGTGTGTGAGTTAGGGGGGGGGGGGTTATGTGGAAATCTTTCAGCAGTGTGTGAAACTTTGGATACATTTAGGAATAAATTGCTTGCTTTTAACGCACACAGTGCACATAAAAAAACTGTCTGCAGGGCTAACCCTGACCAAAACACCCGAGATAAACCTGTGCTGCCAATCTGCTGGCTGAAGAAAAAATGCCATCTGAATATAGAAAAATATAAGGCATATTTCATTAATGCCAGTGTATTACATAATTAGATATACGCAACCATGCTATACTGAAGGTACTCTAGCGATTATCCTCTTCATCCTTTACTTACAGATTCTAATTCATTGGACTGGCTTTGCAATGAGCCTGCATCTTACATTTCTTCAGCATGCATAATAACCAGCAGGTGCCAGTTGCTATTGTGTAATGACTGCTTAATGAAAACACATGCAACTCACAACCTCTTTACACCACACACATGTTACTAAGGTTTTTAATGGCCCTGGTTTTAGTTTTCACTGTTAGCAGCGCACAGCTGGCAGTGACTCAGTTTATACTAATTGCATTTTTGCTATACCCCCTAAAATGAATCGGTGTGACTGAAAATTCATCAGCACACATTCCCATCTTGTGGGTTGCTGGATTGCCATCAACCAGAGGCAGGCAGCCTCTCCAGCACTAGACCACTTTGCGTCATATCTGGAAGCCAAACTATCGACACCTTTGCCTGAATGACGTCACTTTAGTTTGGCAGCTATCCTGATCCCGGGATGACTCACAAAGCATTAATCGAGATGGCATCAAGCTGCATCGGTCTAGGTGAAAAAACTCAGCAAGTACTGCAGCCTGGCAGTCATATAAAAAGTCCCAATTAACAGAATTTAATGCAGGGCTAACAGTGTTGTGTCAGTAAAGAACTTAAAATCCAGTCTCCGAGTCATAAAAAATCCTAGCTCATTGGTTACCACCTTCAAAATGATCTGCTGCCTTGCTCAGCAAGCATAAATCATATACGCATAAAAGGAGAATAATCCACTCTGTCAAATACAGGCCTGCCAGTGGAGCTCAAAGACATGGCAAATAGGATCAGCTGTTTTCTGACACTGAAACCATACTCCTAAAAATGAGCATATATAGGATGTGGGATAGATTTTTCTTTTAGAGAAACAAGAAGTAAATGACAAAATGACAAGTCTGTCAACCAGACCATGAAAAAGTAGAAATAAACAATCAAAGACTGATGGTTCTGATCCAAAGCACTGACTATTCACAGATCTGTGCTGACTCTTCTGGCAAATAAGTACCAGTAGAAAATGAAAGTATCATCGCTTCAAAATGCTAAAAATATTATTTTCTTCTGCTGCCAACACGTAAATTATCCCAGACAGAGGGGGCAGCCTGTATCAGGGATCCTCAAACAGCAGTTCACACATCACACATGGCTTCTGTTTGAAGCACAATAAAAGTGGTAGTACATGTAAAAATAATAAGAGGACCCTTAATAAAGGATGACAGTAACATTAAGTAATTAAAACAAGTATTGGTGGTTTAAAGAACTTATCAACAAGCCTGGCAACTCAAGCCGATCTATGACTGCTGTTTCCTACTGGAACGTTTTTAAATGGAAAACAATTTAGTTGAGTATTTAAGCACCTGACATTCAACAAAGTTACAAATAAAGTCTAATAGTTTCTTGAAAGAATGGGCATGAACATAAAAAAAAATTATACGCATTATACGCATTTTTTAAATCCGACGTGATCGATATTTCATCAGTACTCAAAGTTCACAGCAGTAGACCTACATACAACAAGCCATGGGGTAAGTAGTGCTGGATGAGGGATTTTGTCAATTTAGTGGTCTTAAGGTACCAGCCCACAACATTTTTTTATTTCATTAATAAATCCAGGGGCAGTTCTAGGGTAAAGGAAGATCCAGGGCTTAGCCCAGAAATTTTTTGATGAGTCAGAGTCTAAGATTTAAAAGTATAAAATTCTGGCCATGTATTCCATTCAAAATGCATCAGTTCTGCATCTATTGCAGCTCTGAATCTGAGGTTTCATTACAACAAAACCACATTATTATGTAGTTATGACTTTTCAGGGTTTCAGGGATTCAGGGCTTTGCTTGCATTTGGTAGGGGTATTGTGCCTAGGATTAAAGGTACTGCAGATATAGATACAGAACAAGGTAATCTCAGCCACCTAACCCCTCATCTGACAGGCGGTCACCTCCCCATCCACACTGGCATATTTCCAGTTCTCTGGAATTTTTTCCCAGTTATAAAAATTACAGAATACGTCATGACATACAGAAATCATGGAAGAAAAGTATATAATTGATTTGGTATAATGACACCTTGAGTGAATATTGCATGGCTAAACAATGTAATATCTGCTACGTAATATCTGTCTAACTTAAAATAATACATCAAAGAACAATACCCTGCAGTGTCTGTTTATAGATCTAGTAGTGCAAGAAGTACATGCAATATTTCTGTCCAATAGTTATCCAAGTGCAAGAAAAAGTGAGAATTCACAGTCATAGAGACAGCTAACACGTGAGTGATACCCAAGCGAGGATGCACAGATACCAGAGTTTTATTTATATACTAAATTTAGATATACTATACACAATATCAAATATTAAATCACTGATTCTTAACCCAGTTCTGCGGCACCCCCAAACAGTCCACATTTTTGCTCCCTCTCAGTTTCCAGCACTGCCGAACAAAACGATCTTGAACACTGGATACCTGGCACAAGTGTGCTGGTAACTGGGAAGGAGCAAAAATGTGGATTGTCTGGGTGTCCCTGAGAACTGGATTGAGAAACATTGCATTAAATAACACTAATATACATTTTTATGTGATCCAATTTATTTTCAGTATTGTTTAAAATTTTTTGGCTTACCCATCATTCAAAAATATTCCCATTTAATTGTTCATGGCCAACTTAAAACTAAACCAAACTAAAAATGTCAAATTCGTGAGTCTGGAGGGGTGACTACATGTATTTTCCCATTTATGTTAATCATGAATATTATAACCGTGTAATCTTTGCTGTGGAATGTGTGTGTTTCGTTAGCATGTAACCTTGACAGTCGCTTCTCTGAAAGTTTTTTAGTTTGTACCATTTTAACACCTCTGATGAAATTGTACTGTTTGTTTAGATCATTTTCACTTTGCAGTGGGAAATAACCAACACAGGGTAGAGGAAATCTGATCATCCATTTTTGGGGTTTGTTGTGGACATTACTCGTAAATGGAAATTGCTGTAACATAGCTGCACATGTTAAATATTGGTGAGATAGCTGTAAAGCAGGGATGTTACGCTTTATTAAACCAGGGACCACCAAATGGAAAGACCAAAGCTAAGGACCACCTTTGCCACTAATACCTGATTACTGTGGACTGGGTGGGGGGGGGGTTCACTGGTGTGAGGCATTAAATAATTTGCCTATGCTGAAAAAGACATTTAGAAGAGCAGAGGAGTGTTGTGTAGTAATGACACATTTTACCGAACACATGGGAGTAGCAGAGGAGTATCATGGGAGTAGCGTCAATACATTTTCTCAAGATTTATGAAATGTTTCTATGGACTGCCCCTTTAAAACCTGCTGTACAGCATTGTTTCTTATAAGTACCTTAGGAAGCAAAAGCCAGTACTCTACTTTTGTCATTGTGACATTTGCAACACTGGTGCAAACACATGTTCAGCTATGCAGCACTTTGACTCTTTACTATTTAATAAGAAGCTCGTGGGAACCCAGCCTCAGACCAACCAAGACCAGGAAACTAGCTAACTGTGCTGCATAAACACAATGACATTATCCGTACGCTCCAGGAGTGCTGCAGGAGGAAATTAACAAAAAACAAACTGAAAAAATCTGTGCCATTGTAAGAATTTATTACCCATCTATGTCCTGACTAAGATAAGTGAAAAGTTTCAGACTAGTAACTCTAATTAATGCAAGTGGAGTGGCTCCTGAAGGATACCTCCCTGTCTCTCTAAATGCACCGAAAATGTCCTGGAATCTACAACCATGCGAGAATGCCCCAAGCACTTCCCTTCCCAGCTGGAATTCAAGCATTACTGGAATCCCAGGAGCTCATAAGCTTTCGCCATTTTAGGAACTCACAGGTCAATGTGAATCATTTTGGTAGCGTTACTGAACTGATGGCTTAAATGTAGATATAGTCATAGGCGTATAACAAAACAGAGGATCAGGTGAACAAGTATACATTTGGGATGCTGTCCTGAGGCTTTTATCAATGTTCAGATAGCACCACTTCTCAAAAATAACCCATTTTAGCTTCACTTTATCTATCCACCTTCTATACCCGTCGGTCCTATGCAGGGTAGCAGGGGTCTGGAGCCAATCCTGGAAGCTATGGGCATAAGGCAGAGAATAACCCAGGACGGGGTGCCAACCCATTGCAGGGGTGTAAGTATATAATCTGCAATGAATTTAGGCATGTATAAAAAAATCAGAGACCATATCACTGACTGGGTTAAAAGATGGATGGACAGATTATGGATACATGGATAAAAATCAGGGTGTTTCTACACCCATTAGAAGTAAAAAAAAAAATTAATATTCACCATATGAAGTGCAATTACTTCAGGCACTACGAAACTTGCCTTACTCTAAATGAAATATTGATGGCTGCTTAAACTCAACTCTAGGTTTTTTTTTAATCTGTTACAAGATCTCTGGTACAAACAGTAGAAAACATAACTCTTAAAAAATGTTGTTTGCTGGAAATATTCTAATTTTAATTATCAGTTTGTTTTCAGTTCCGAAGCTTTTTTTGTGACATATGATTACATTTTAGTTATATCACGAAATAGGATGTGCAAAAGGCATCCATGCATAAAGTATAAAATATGACGAAACAATTGAATTTAATCTTTCTAAAGAGAATTGATAAAAACTGGATGCCTTTTTACTGGGCGAGTGATTGTATAAGTACTATAAGCGATAAACTTGTCGCGTGCGTATTCTCCACATCGCAACCACTCGCGAGTCTAATTCGCACAAGACAATTATCAGTATTTTAAAAACAATAAGTTTATTGATCACCTTCTTGTTGCTGTGTATTTTTGTGCACTTTTGTAGACAATCAGCCTTACGGTTTCTGCGTTTGCAGATACTTCAGCGTAAATCTGCATAACCAAAAAAAAAGATAAATTTTACGTTTGCCTTAAATTCGCAACAAAGTTCAACATCCTTCGAGCGAGCAACCGAGCCGCGTCGCAGTCTGCCTCGCAAGTTTACGGCATCGGTAAACAGTAAATTATTTTCACTCCAACGTCTAAAACAACAAAAAAGCTAAATGAATCGGAGGTAAATGCAACATGTCATTACCAGTCATTCACGAACAAGGCAAATGGGGCAAGAACCAGGAATCTTTAACCAGGTAGTAAAAAGGAGTCTTTGTGAAACGCATGAACTAAGTCAATGATGTGTCGTGATGTGTCGCTTGCCTTACACCGCAATATCGCATTTCATAACTTAAAGCTCGTAGAAGGCTGCGAATGCCCTAAGCTTACACGGCGTGCGCTGCGATGACCATTTGCGCTCACTTACCAAAGGTACCGGTTTCCTCAGTGAAGATGGGTTCCACTGCGCTTCCTCCCCTTCAGCTTTCGAGGAGACAGGAGGCTCTGCTCGGGCACTTGCTAGCAGCGTGTTATCGTCGGTCGCCCCCCTTTTTTTTCTAATAAGCACTAAATCCCAGCTCTTCTCCAGCACTCGGCGGACGGCTGGACTTCAGAAACACTCAGCGGCACTAATGCGCACTCATCGATAGGGGCAAAGGGGGAGTGAGTGGGGGGGCGGGGGGGGGACTGATAGCGGGCTCGGAGGATGGAGAAGAATTAAGAATTAATAACGGGAGTATAGCGTGAGAGATGCAAGGTTTGCGTATGAATATATTATCGGAAGATATAGTTTCATTTAGGGAGTCGGTAGTTATTCTGCGAAAAAGACGCTTCTTATGAAGAACGCACGGCTGCACTTATAGTCAAGTTTAAATCTGTATAGCGCTGACTCCGTAAACGCATGCGTTATTGTTTTATTAACAATTCTGTTTTCCGGGCTGTACGACAAAAAAAATACTGTCTTAAAAAAGATGCAAACGATTGATATAGTAATAAACAATGTTTTAATAATGCATGCAAGTTAGAGAGAATGCTATAACAAGCAAAACAAGAAAGAAAAAAAAAACGAAAAAGTCATCCAACGTGTTCAGTATAGCCAAGCTTTTCCTTCTGCTTTGGAAGGAGACTGTCACATTGAAATCTGATTAAAGGAAAATGGTGCTACTTTTCAAAAGGATATTCATACTGGCCAAGTCCCGAAGCCCTAGAGGTGACTGCATGGCATATCTTACGCACAAGTCGGAGTTCTCGGCCGTGGTTAGATAAAAATAAAGGAGCAGCTTTGAGCTGCAAAACCCGTGCTATCTATTATCTAACTGGTACGTCGCACTATTCTTATGCACCTGTGATTGGATTTACATAACACCAAAACTGGGATGCTGATGTTCTTTTGTCATACCATGCTTCCATTCCTAAGTGTTGTGCCCACACGCAATTGTCAACGCTCCCTTCACTGAGATATAATATAAATTGCACGATTAAATTCACTTATTATCACCACCATTATATGATGGGCTGTAGAGCGTTGACTTTGAGTGACGTCACACAGTCAAATCGACGATAACGCGCTATTACTTAAACACCTGTTAAATAAATCAAAGTGTAAGACAGGCTTATCCCATTAGATTAGTTTATTGGTCAGTGGCCAAAAAGATTTTCTTTACTTCAGTTTATATTTATTCCAAAGTTTAAGAAAAAATTATTTTAAGTTTAATTATATTTGGCGTGGCACACACTGGTCTGAGCCAGAGGTCCGGGACCTGAGCTCTGCTAAGCTCGGGCACAGATTAAACACTTCCTATATCTCATTAACTCACTAACCGTTTGGACACCTAAAGCCCTGCAGCTTTCCTTTACTTGTAAAGCCGTTTCTGTTCCTAACCTGCAATCTGAGCATTAGTTCTGGGTTGTGGGTTTTCCTGCGTATAACCTCCCTTCCATGTATTCTAACTATGATTCTGGATTATAATTGTCCTGTTTGAGCCCAATCTACCTTGGCCTGTTCTTTAAGTGCTACATGCTTGTTTTGCATTGATGACTAATGGATCCATGCCTGGATCTGTACTGTAGGCCTACTGTGCCATTTTATTATGTTTCATTGCTTCTGCAGTGGTTTCCCAACAGGTCATATTATTGTCAGTAATTATTCTTTAACGTGTGCAATGTATGGCTTCCCCTTTCCTGTGCAGAAAGCTTTTGATTACTCTCTCAAAGGGGACTGTATTTAAAATTAGTTTGTAATACAGTGTGTTGACTTTTACTGACTGAAAATTCTGAAGTCTGAGGCCTCTGCATGCTAAATAAATGTATAAAATCAGTATGGATTGTGCATCCTCCCTGGCTAGCCTGCTCTGCCAGTGATGTTGATACAGATGGCAACTTAAATTACAAGGCAGATTGGATTATGTATCCTTCCTTTTTGCTTATAGTAGTCTTTCAGTTCTGGAGCTGCATGGGAAATAGTCTGCAAAACAATTTCCGTGCATAAATACCACATTTTTATATATGTATTTCTCAAGTTTCTAAATTCAGATTTTAAATGGAGGTTTACCTCACATGCATGGAACTGTAAATAAAACAAATAGCAATTAATTTAAAAATAGAAATAAAAAGATGTTCCAGATTACTGTTGAGAGTCTTGTTTTTAATGTCTCCCCCCCCCCACACACACTTCTTAAATAGTCAATACCTGTTTGTTCTTTCTATATCACAAAACAGTGGTGGTGATGAGGAAGTGGAACTCATATGCATCATAAAGTATTTCACTTCCTATCAGTAAAACTAACAAATCATGTAAAATATCTGCAAAAGCCCTATATATTCTGTGAAAAAAAATTGGAAAAAAAGCAAAGTCACAGTGTGAGCCAAATGTTCCATTTAAATAACCTGATCATGACAGTGGTGATGCCTGTTCCTCTGGTCTCATGAATGTTGATTTAAAATTTTAATCAAACTAATAACACCAGACTCTGAGGGACAAGGGCACACATCACTGCCAAAACAAAGTTGTTGCCTCTCCAGCATGACCTAAACTGTGCAATACAGTTTTTTTGTGATAAAAATAGATTGAGAGTCATTATATTTTACTGCAATCACCAATGTAATATAGTGCTTTTTATGTTGGATAGTCCCATAATTTTCCTGATTGAAGAACCCTATTATAAGAGTTGGCGGTTCTGCTAGTTCTTTTGGATTTTGTTCTAATTCGTTGCACTTTAAATTGTTTATTCTATATGGAGACAAAAATGGAACTTGGGAAATTTTAAGACTAGGTGGCAGATATTTAGAACACACAGCTTTGGCACCAACTAGGAAATGAAATGAAACATCAAGCAAGAGGCTTATGAAACAGCTATAATTTAAAAATGGCTACAAGTAAGAAACCCACCGGATGTGTTAGGACAGATGCAGGTTCAACAGCCTGCAATTGTTTTAACCCAACAACTGGTAGTGATGAAGTATAAAAAATGTTCATTGCTTCTTTTTAGAATGTGTGAACCAAATGTATGTCTGAATAAAAATTATATCATCTATAAATCTCAGCACCTGTTATAAATAATTCAAGTACCTGTGTCTCCTGATTTGTTGTGGTTACCATAGCAACCGTGATCGAAATTCTCTACAGAAGGGTAAGACTGTTTGCCAGCCCCCATCAAGGTGGCAGTTAGTGCCACAGCAGATGCCCATTAGATTTGGTAGCTGGCTGGGCTCCTATAGCTGGCTATCTGTCAAATTTAGACAGATCAGCTCCCCGTGATTCACATGAGCAGTAAAACTCATGCTTAGCTCCCCAAATGTGTGTCTCTTCTTCAAACAGAGAACAGCCTTTTCACAGCTTCTGCCATCCCAGTCCAAAAAGGCAGTTGGTCTTGATTTATCTATGATGCTCGGGCACGGATTGTGTCCGAAGAAGTCGCTGGTGACATTTTTAAAACTCTGACCTAATCCAAACTCCAGTCACAGACGTATTTCTGTGTGGCTTTACCATGTGTACCTCTGATGTATAGCTGATGGGTTGTACACTCCAGAAAAAAAGATACATCTAAAGATCAAAATAAGACAACAGAAAAGCACCAGTGATAATGAGAGTAGCCTGGACAAAATTTACAAAATTGTGAACTGATCAAAACAATTTTTTAATATATTTCTGAAGACCCAAATCTGTCAGTGTTCTGCTTATGTTTTTCTTAACACCTGCTATAATGTTATGTGCTTATGCTCTACTCACGACAGTAAACCTACTTTTTCATGTTTTTATTGTAGAAGTTAAATGCTTGTTGTGTTCTATTTTTAGCAACCATACAGTTTCAAATAACTCAAAAGTCTCTCTTTTTTTTTCCAAACGTCAAAACTTTTATAAAATATCTGAATTTAAAATCTCAAAATTTCAAATCAGATTTACTACGACTAATGCTGGCCTGAACATAGGGGACATTGATGAATTTAGGTTTCACATTAGAGAGTCTATCAAAGACCCTGGTTTCCTTGACAACAGAATTGATATGCCATCACTGTGTTATAACAAGCAAAGGAAATAAGATCTCTTTAATAAGCAGCAAGCAGCATACTGCAGCCTGGCGGGCTCACCTTTAAGAGTATTTTGTAAATCAATTTAATCCCAAGAGTAAAATTTCCTATTAGAAAGAGAAATGATTGTGTCTTTTTAATTGAAAGTCTTACTATTCATGACTGTCTACTCAAATTTTCTAATAAATTAGTGATATATTAAACTTGGGATTATACATGTACATACTGGATTATTTGAATGGGCCCCAAAATGCTTTGTGGTCTTCCCTCATGTATTCTGCTACCTGCACCGTTATTCAGTTACTTTCTCAGAGGTTGGGTAGATCTGGGCTTTTCTAGGGAAGCGCTTTGCTGGAGAAGACTGCAGCAGGGCCCTCACTCGGCTGATAACCTTGAGACTTATTATGTATATACAGAGGCCCTATTTCCACCAGCATACAAATTAAGTTGGGAGGAGAAAATGCAGTAACACTTTAATTAAGGCCATGTTTTTAGTAATTTATAAACACATTTATAACAAATAACAATGCATTTATAAAGCATTATAAACACGGCTATAAATATGTATCAAAAAGCATAACACATTACAGCCATATGCATTATACATTCTCATCTATAATGAACTGTAGATACCTTCTTATTGCATTATAATGGTGGGTATAAGCAATAATGCTGCTTTGTGCTGCATTATAAAGATATCTATAGCGCATTATAGATGAGAGCTTCATAGAGCATTCATAATGCATTATACACATGGCTATAATGTGTTATGCCTTATTATAAATAGTTATAGCTGTGGTTATAATACTTTATGAATATGTTACAATTAGTCATTAGTTATTAACAGTTATGAGGCTTTATGAATAGGGGCTTCACTAACTATGCAGTATAATTTCATTCTTATGATCACAGCTAAACGAGATGGATACTGTACTTAGAAACGTTATTTCCAGAGACAATGTTGACATTTAAAAATCATAAAAAATATTTAGTGCTTCTGTAATGGCAGAATTAAGGCGCTAAACAGGACTATAACATTATGGATTTGAACAAAGTACTCTGGTACTTCTATCAGTAAATCTGCCTCACATAATGGCTATCGAACTACCCTAACTGCCTACACAATTACAAACTGGAGGCCATGAGATAGCTAAAATGAGAAGATTCTGGTTTGTTTCGATCACTTATTGATTTATTGTGCACCATCTATTATAAGCCCCACGTTTCTGTTGTTTGTTAATGATTCTCTTCAATGTACTGGATTGGAAATAAGGCTTACGTCTCATGTTTACAGAATTACTCACGATGAAAAACCAAGCATTGTTCAGTTTACGCATGACGTATTGCACATGGAAGAATCTAGAATTACTTGTAATTTGGTAACACTGCATCAAAACAAAAGAAAAAACCCTAGCATAAAAAATATTGCATAAAGTGCCGTGTAAGAAACATTTATGATAATTACAATTATAATTCTTTTATTTTCTCATACATAACCTTAATGACACTTGGACATTCTCTGCAAAGTGGCCTTTCTCCTTGTTCTCGGGAACTATGGTTCCTCATAATTTCCAATTTATGGCATGGCTTTTTGCCATAAAAGGCAAGGCTGATGGAAATACACTATGAGATACAGCCTCACTGCATGTTCTGCTGCAGCAGGCTAGTGGGAAAAGGCACTATAACATTGAGAACTTAAATTCTGTGAACCTGTCTTTCTTTTATAAAATAAGAGGTTTGTACAGATCTTATAATAACAACCAATTATTATTATTATTATTATTATTATTAACTATTATAATTATTATTATTATTATTATCTGTATAGTTGCCATGATTCATCATTGACTTGATGGCACTCCTTTACAATATCTGGTCTTTGTTTATATTTTACTAATTTGTATTTGTATGATTTTTTTGTTTCAAAACATTAAGTATATATGTTTTAACATTTTTTCCAACACTTTTGATTGATTTTCATTGAAACGCATGGATCATTTATCTAATGGCTAATAATCATAGCTGTAATTAATAAAAACACATTCACATTCCGTGATGGAGGGAAATTCACTTAGAGCTGATTTGATGATAGACCTTTGGAATAAATTAGAAAATCTAATTTTCAGTAGACAGCCTAATATTTCGTACTAAATGGCAGGAAGTTAGCCACTGCATGTACAGTTTTGTGACTTCTATTAGAGGAGGAGAAAGGTGCCAGGATAAAGCAGGCCAGTGTGCTGACGCCCACGATAAGCTGGTTGGTTTTCAAAAGGGCAGATGTGTCTTTTCAGCTGTGTCTGCATGCAAAAAACTGTAGAGAAGGTTTTGCTTTTCCAGGGAGCCTCCTTACTACAACAAACTTCCCTTTTGTACTTTTGTATTCATTCTAAAGAACACAGCTTCTGATTTCTGGTAGGTTCT
>JAODKN010000104.1:25168934-25179484 GCA_026774425.1 Petrocephalus zakoni | reverse complement strand
ACGCAGCTGTTCCCTTTCCTGTCACTGCACAGCCTGTAAAATGTACTGCAGCTGTTCCCTTTCCTGTTACGCAGTCAATGCACAGCCTGTAAGATGTAAATCAGCTGTTGCCTTTCCTGTTACGCAGTCACTGCACAGCCTGTAAAATGTAACGCAGCTGTTCCCTTTCCTGTCACTGCACAGCCTGTAAAATGTACTGCAGCTGTTCCCTTTCCTGTTACGCAGTCACTGCACAGCCTGTCGGGTACTGGGGGACATGAGGCAGAACACAGCAGTGAGTGACCAAACCTAAGAAACGAAACTCAGCTCAGCTGCAAACACTGGCTGCGTACCTCCAGGCACCAGGCTAAAGAGTGTATTGAATCTACATGGCAAAGATAGAAACCTTATGTACCATCCATATAACCCACGCACAATTTGAAACGCACTTCCAGGTAGAGTTTTCTGACAAATTCCACCAATATTTACACAAGGTAACATTTTTAAGGCAAATAAAAGATAAGTGCAATCTGGGTCCTTCAATGAATCTTTACATCACTTTCAAAAGCAACATATAGCACAGGCCACCCAGCCCACGTCAAAGCCGCAGTGTAGAAAGTAATTGACGCCAATTCGGTCTGTAGTGCGAGGCTGCCGCTGAACACCACAGCCCAGACGCTGGTGCTGACAAGTGGGCCGTGACAGCAAATCAAGTTACAGGAACACTTCGCTCCCTGGCAAGACCGTCTCTCCAGTACACCCACCTAAAGGACTTAGTCTATTGTTGCTGACCTACATTCAGAGAGCCTGAAGGAACTGCACCCATCTGAAATCAAATTAACATAAAACTGCACTGGTCTTGCAAGGGAAAAAGAATGCAGCAAAGACGATCACTGCCGTCCACATCATTTCTCCACAAACAGGTAGCTGTTATCGGCCGTCACCACTTACGCTGCAGCTGGGTGCGTGACATCTTGCAAGTATTTAAAAGTTTCTGTCAATTTATTTTCTCTCTGTTATAGAAGTAGACTGGCAGTAGACATCTTTCAGCAGCCAACTTCTGATCTTGCAGAGCCAAAGCGTAAATATCTGCGTTTACGTTGATGATGATATCCTATAACAAGGACACAACGTATCGAAAACAAACAATGCCAAAGAAAAGCTACATTTTTTTTTATAATCTGCCTTTGAATTGAAAAAAAGATGCACCCAATGTTGCTTTTTAACACACATCCATCACAGAAAACTTTAGCACATGAACGGTACACAAGAGAAAGCTTGCCAATGTGCTACACAACATGGCATCAAAGTTAGACAGACTTTGTGGCACTACAACGAGCAGCAAAGCCCGCTGGTGAGTCATACTGGTCCCTGGTGATATTCTCAATTCTTTAGCAGACACTTTTATACAAAATAACTGACATAGCATACAATTCTACACTTCATTTATCTAAATATATTTACAGAAGCAATTCAGGAAAAGTACCTTGACTGAGGGGACAGGGTTGCTGTTTTGGTGACAGGCATTCCACCTCTTGCTGATCCATGCGACTCTCAGGTATGGATTCAAGCTAATCAAGCTAAGTAATTTTGAAAGTTACAGATTACTTTGAAGATTAGAAACTGCACATATAACACAGGGAAGTTACAAAGAAGTTTTTAAGATATGCATGTGTCTACCTATGCTCATATACACCAATGAGTCAAAATATAATGACGGCTCCCAAATCAGGGCAATAACATTGGCATCTCATAATAACCCCTGATGTCATGTAAAGGTCAGGCATACATTTAGGGCTCAAGTTGTCATGGGATGCACATGGAGGCTACCCCTCATGGGAAAAATAACACAAACCATCCTCTTTGAAAATATATCCCACCTCATCATGCCATCTTGCTAACTTCATCATGCTAACCTCATCATGCTAACCCCAGTCAGAGTGTCCATGCTAACCCAATCTGAGTGTCCATGCTAACCCCAATCAGAATGCTCATGCTAACCCCAGTCAGAGCAACAATGCTAATTCAATCAGAGTGCGTATGCTATCCTCAGTCAAAGTGCCCATACTAACCCCCACTTGCAATGGGAACGCAACCGTCAGAACTGGTCCTTGTATCAGTGTCCCCTGGCCCAATATATCACATTTCCTGTGGCAGCATGTACTGTAGATAGCTGGATACATGCCCCACATCTGTGGGAAGTACTGGCCCAACAAGTATGATCCGCAGTTACATAGCCCCATACAGAGCCAGGCTTGATGCCCTGTGTTTCCTGACAAATTAGTCCATTAATAAAATGATCTATTCTGAAGGTTTGGCTACTATTTATGTTCATGAGAGAGTCAATGTTATTTGCGTCATATGGGTGTGGTCATCATGTTTTGACTCATCAGTGAATTATATATTTTTATATATAATTCTTTCAGTTGCTTACAAAATTGTGTGATTATATTTCAATGAAAATCACAAATTCTTCTAGATCAGACTAACTTCTTCACATTTTTGCAGATTTAAACTGCTATATAAATAGCTGTTTCACACCATACATAATAGGTGTCTCTACAGCTTCTGGAAAAGTTGTGTTACCGAGTAGCCTTTTCCTGGATGCAAGCACAGCGGTAATAGAACGGGCAGTAGCTCTCTGCGGCATTCTGCTTCCTAACTTTTCATTATATTATAATGGTTTTTGCAAAATACACTTGTTACAGATTTTCATTTAATTACCTTCTAACTAGCCTGGTGTCTTATTATCACATAAATTGCATTTTTCAGCTTGTGATGCCATTTGTCTCCATTACAGTAATTCATGTTTCTTACACAACGCATTTTATACAATTTTATTTTATTCAGTTACTCTCTTTGTATTTGCATGAGACTTTTATCGTACCTTTTCTTTTAACGTGACATATTTATAAACAAAATAAAAAGCATCATAATAATTTGCCTTATTTTAATTTGGTATTCAGGCATGCTCTCACAGTACTTGTGAAGGTATCCTCCCTCATTCCAAAAATATGAAATTGAATGCAGATGAGTTTGTGTTTCCAAATTGCCCATAGTTTGTGGGTTTCCGCTATGTGATGGGCTCAGGTCATCTTTAGGGTGCTTCGCAGTCTGGTATCCAGCTCGCCCCATTGCCCTGTACTGCATACGTGGAATAGCAGATGCATGGACGATATTCATGTTGCTGTACTGCTCAGAAGTGAAATGGCATATTTATTTTATGCAGTTGTCAAAAGTAAAATAAAATTAGCATTGAGCCTTGCACCCATCCAGTCTGTCTGACACTAAATGAAAATGACTGCATGTTGAATTTTACTGCCCTGTCAAACCACCCATGAGATCTGCTCGCTGGAGTCTTTTTGACGTAAGACATGCTAAATTCTCTGCTAAAATTAGTCATCAGTTGTCAATGGTCTCCCTGCACGCAGGAAGCTGCTGCTTATCGAAAGCTGCTGTCACTTTCACCCAGGTCCCGGTGATGGACACCCGGACCAAGAGTCCCGACTGCCACTGCTAGAAAATCACGGGAAATCCCAAGGCAATAGGAGTGAGGAAGGCTGGACTGAGGCTGGCCAGACATGGCATGAGCACATTCATTAAGCAGTAAGTACTACATGCTGTTTTGATATCACATGAAATAAAATACACAACACATTTTAATATTCATTGCTTTGTGTATAGTGAGTGTAGTATTTTGCATGATCTGAAGTCATTCATTTTACCATTTGATACCATTATAAGATAAAAAAGTACACCCCATCAAAAATAATCGTCTTCATTATATTTGAACAGACAAATTTTAGATCTCAATTTTAACAATATTAATAGAGAAGTGATAAAATGGAAAAAGTTACACACTATATATTTACATTTAGTAAACACCATTAAAATAAACAAAACTAGTAATTTTCGAAAAAGGAGGTATACCCCTATATTTATTATTACATTAAACAAAAAACAAAGAATTAAATGCACCAAATCAGCTGCAAATGATTAGGTCATTGTTAGGTGGTATTTTTGAGAGTCACACCATATATAAACAACTGGTCTTGCTTGGTCCCATCAAAAAGGTAAATGGTACCATCATGCCAAGAGCAGCTTAAGGACCTCAAAAAAAGTTTGTTAATGCTCATGGTCTCTGAAGGTATTTAAAGTCATTTCAAAGCAATTAATATAGAACACTGGAAATCTGTCCAGGCCAAGCCATTCAACTAAATTCAGCCCGAGAGCAGAGCATGGGATGCATCAGGAAGTCTCAACGAAGCCCAGTGTATTAGCAAGATATTTACATGCAGCACTCGCGGCAGTTCGTATGAAAACCAACGATAAGAGAAAGACTGAGCAAATCTGGTCTATATGGAAGGTCGGCATGGAAGCATTCTCTGCTCAAAATTGAGATTTGCCACTCAACACCAACACTAAGGTCAACACGTTTAGGACAATGTGTTCTGGGTAGAAACGTCAAAATATGTTTAATAATGACTCAAAATATCCAAGCACATTTAAAAATGAGAGGCTTAATATGAAGTAATGGAGGGTTTATTAGCCAAGCCTAATTAATCCAATTAAAATATTGTGCGGGGACTGATAAAGGAACGTATAAGAACATCACACACGTAAAGGAATCCTGCATAAAGGAAAGGGCAAAAATCTCTAGGTCAATGAAAAACACTGATAGACAGTTAGAAGAAATATTTTTATTGAAAAGGAGACCATAGCAAGTCCTAAATGCAAGGATATACTTACCTTTCCACCACACTGAAAAAACGCATTTCTGTTGAATTTTGCTAGATAAATTATTTCCAATTTGAAAGTATTATTTCAGTTTTATGTTTTTTTTTTATTAGATTACATCCCCACTATCTATAAAAATCTTCAAACGAAGATTGGTTGTCCAAATATGTTGAAAAAGACAAGATGTTTGTTTTTCCCTTGAGCGTAATAGAATGTTTCATTAATTGTCCTTATTAGTTGTTGAAACAGCAGACCGTTCATGGAAAAATGAATCTCTATTAAAAACCTGGTGATATCTGGTAGGATGGACAGTCTTTTGCATTGTTGTCAGTTGTTGCACTGTGTTGGACTCGGTCTGCACAATGCTAATGTTTGGAGCATCTTTGTTGTTGTCACTACAAAAAAGCTGTGATGCATCTCTGACTAATAAGGATATATTTGTGCTGAAAGTTTACAACTGGTGCGCCCATCATCATTTGCTAATAAATGGTGCACACAGTGGCTAGTCAGACAAGATGCACATTTTAATACACAATGCATGTTTATTTGCTACTATATGCACCTAATGAGTGTTGCTGGGATAAGACAACAATCTGGAGTCTTCCTGAGTTTCTCGTTAGGTTAGGGTTCAAAGAAAATGCGGGTTATTAACTTAGAATGTAGCCCCAGGCATTTCTGCTGTTGTTATGCTGGGTCTTACAATGCAGAGATTCCAGAAAAATTGGAAATTAGTGTAGTACAATGTTTGCACAGGTACCTTATTTTTAATACTGACGAATTCAACATACTATGGAGACATGTGACATAGTAGTAGAACAGCATGCATGCAAAGTCTTCCAAGGCATCAGAACCACCAATGTTTGAACATATACTATGAGAAATGCCTTTACTTCTGAGGGTTGGATATTATCAATAATGCACTAATCAGAGATGTCCACGGCCCATTAAATCACTCTGAGATGGAAAGTGTTAAGGTTTAGCGTGCATAAGAAGGCCCAACAGTTCTGGCAGCTCACTTGGCCAGCTTAGAGCAACAGAGAGAAAAGATGGGAGAGAGGCAGTGAGGGAGAGAGAGAGAGAGAGAGAGAGAGAGGAGGGAGCAAAAATCAGGCACACACACGACAGCTGCCAGGGACAGACAGAGTGTGTGGGCGTGAAACTGTCCAAAACTATCTGTGAGGATTCACATATATCTGCCCTGATGGCAGAGCTCTGCGAATGGCCTGTCCCCTCAAATCACGTCAGCCAACAAAAAATCTTACTTTTTTCACAAAGCATGTTCTTGTGGTTGCCAGAAATGTGGATGTGAAAAAGAACAGCTTACGTTGGTTTAAGTTAATAAGAAATACAACATGATGCTGAGCAATTATTAGAGGCGAAGGTAACCTCAAAGAAGGTTACCTTCCGTCTTGCAGAAGAAACGCGAGGAACCGAACGTTAGCGTCAGCTGGCCAAATTCCTTATTATAAGACAATTTTAGAAAAAATTCTAAAGGTAAAATGAAACTACAAAGTAAATGAAAGATGATTATTTATGGATTTAAGACTAAACTGTAGCTATAAAAGTATTCCTGGTGTTTCAGCTATTGTCATTGGCCATACCTGAAGTGTTTCATTCTGAAGGGGTGTGTAAACAGTCCAGCTTGTTGATTGGGGGTGGAGGGGTGGTGATGGCAAAGGTTGTCAGCTGGAGACAATTATGACCCCTAGCTAAATCACAGGTACTCCCTTACGTTTCATGAAACAGCTCTGACCACATATATGTAACTCCATTCCTCACTTTGCATTTTTAAAGCTTGATTAATGCATTTTTATACCCATTTTACCTATTTTAAAAGATGTTAACTAAGACATTTTAATAAATAAATAAATAAATAAATAAATATAGCTGCGGCAGTAGCTATATTTATGACCAGGAATTGTTCACAAAATCTTGTGTCCTGTGTAAATCTGCGACAAATACTGACAACATATGTTTCACTTACTAGCTTCAGAATAACTAGGTAAAAAGCAAATGGTGCATGTCATGTTCCATTGCATTACTGGGCCAACAAAAACAACACAGTGAACAAACAAAAGTTATATTTAACATATATTTAAGTCAGCATATTCTACAATAACCTTTATAAAAACATACTTTGCTCGCAAACCTCAAAATACATTTAACACTGCAAAAAAATTTTTCAAAAGTTTTCAGTCACAGTTCAGAATTCCTGCTGCTGTGGGACATACTGTATCTAGTTTCTTGCTTGAGTAATGCTTTCATTCCTTTTGTCTGAAAGGTTGTCAACAATTTCATCCTAGAAACCCAGCAAAAACAACTGCGGGTCTCAGAACGGGAACAAGCCTGCTGTGGACCAAGACGCGCTGCCTGTGTTTGATGTGTACTTCAAATAAACCATTGTCCAGCAGAGAGCAGATTCTGACAGCTTCTCCAAAATAAAAAATGCACAGAACCTCCCTTAACAGCCAACAATCCAGCAGGAGAACTTTGGCTTCCTAGAAAAAAAAAACAATACAAAATACAACAATAGTGTCTCAGGCAACAAATGCTCATGACAAAGCATAGGCCGCAGAACCTTCTGAAGGTCAGAATCAGAATCAGAATCATGTTTGTTTATTGGCCAAGTATGTGAGAGAACACTTACAAGGAATTTGGTTCTGGTCGATGGTGTCTCTCAAGCACAACAGTATAAACATAACAACAAATAAACGACACAATGAACAATATACTGAGTGATAAATAAACAATAATATATAATCTATGGTAAAAAACATAATATGGATTTATATCAATAAATATAGCGATGTGTTAAATGTATACAAGTATTATTTGAACATGTTTATACTATTAATCTAAATATATGTATGAAGATATGTATGTGTATATCTATATGTGTACACACTCATATATACATATATACACATACACACACGCACATACACAAGTGTATAATCAAGAAAACAATATAATAAACAATCTTACATACAAAACATACAGGATTGCAGAATGAATACTGCAGAGTGTACATAAAGTGCAGTTGCAGACTTCTTGTGTGGAGCAGTGTGACAGTTCAAATGTTTAGGAGGGAGATGGCGAGGGGAAAGAAACCGTTCCTATGTCGGGTGGTCCTGGTCTGCACGCTTCTATACCATCTACCAGAGGGCAGCATGTCAAAAAGTCTGTGTCCAGGGTGTGAGGGGTCTCTGGTGATTTTCCCTGCCCGTTTCCTGATTCTTGAGAGGTACAGGTCCAGGATGGAGGGCAGGGGGGCACCGATAACCCTTTCTGCTGCCCTTACAGTCCGCTGCAGTCTGTTCCTGTCCTGTTCAGTGACTGCTCCAAGGTAACAGCTAGAAAACATTGCCAAACAAATAAAGCATCTAAAATCCAAAGAAATAACCTAAAAATACATCAATGTTTTAGTCCAAGCAAAGGAATAACACAGGTTTTACTTTCATTCCTACGCTTTCAATAAATGCCTTGATTTGTACACAGTAGGGCCCATGTACTATGGGAGTGTTGGAGATGGTTGGCAGCCATTATTCCAGCACATCCCACTCTCTGCCATTCTGCATATTGCAGGTCTTTCTAAAAGCCCTTTTCAGGATGCTTTTTCACATGCAAGCTCCTGAGTCTTTTTTTAATGCTACATCAATCTAAGTATTTAGTTTGCCACAAATGTTGCCTGTGTAATTGAAATGCATACACATTTCAATTCCACAGCGCGCAGCTTAAGAGTGTTACGTTTTGGAGAACACCAATGCTGAAGGCATTTCATAGGCAACCAGTTTTATTTTTTTATAAGCATGATCTTCAGTTATTCTCTGCTTGTAGCTACTGACTTTACGTTCAGCAAATGAACTTTGGCTTGGATGCTTGAGCTCTGAAAATGCCTTGAAAGTGTTATGGGGGAAAGTTATTTTGTCAGTCAGTGATAGACCTCTAGTTCCTGAGGGACACTATACTGCAGTGCTGACTGTCAATAGGCTAAACATCAGGAAGTTTTAAAATGATTTTAGTGTCTCTTTTTAATCATGAAAAGCATGAGAAAACCTTTGGTCAACTGACGTCAATTGCACATTCATTATGCAGTATTTACTATCGTCTCTTGAGCAAATAAAAGGAGCAAAATAATATCACTGACATATCCCAGCAGGTTCTCTGCTCGTTATCTTTGAGCGATAGGGCAGACCTCTGCAGTCTGGAGGGACAAAAAGGGAATTCATCAAATAGTGCAAGCCCCTAGTGTTAGAACGTATGAAGTGCATCAGTGTGGGTGCATGGATAGGTACAGACACAAGGGCACACCCATCAGTCTGATTCAAACAGTTAAACTAAAAATGTTTACACTTGTTTCCAGTTATTCGAGACTCTGCTTAATGTTTTTGCTTAAAATCTGAAATACTGACCAATATTGTAAAAAATTTGTTAGTGTATTAAAAAAATATTTTGAAGTATGTCTTAATAATTAAATGCTTTGGGCATGCTAAAGAAGATGACTGAATAAATAGGCAGTCGGCTGCACGATAGTTTGAGTTTATTCACTGCTGTCACTGGAGAAACGTCCATCCGTCACTGCAGTCACTGGAGAAACGTCCATCCGTCATTGCGTACCGAAAGACAAGACGCCCGGAGGCATTTCCATGGGACAACATCACAAAGCTGAGGACACTCTGGATGGCAAGCCAGTAGATTGCAGGGCACACACAGCAGTTTAGAGACAGCAGTTCTCATAACTGTATGTTTCTGGAGTGTGGGAGTAAAGCACAGTAGCTAGTGGCAGCTGTTGCAGGCAGGATTCAAAGCTACACCCCACTAAGCACATCACTACCACATTAACAAAGCAATACGCCTAGTTTTACAAAATGCTTATTTTTACTGTAATTTTAACAACAAAGGGTTTAGGTCTAAGCATTTCCATACAAATGATTAAGATTTATTGGTATAGCTAATTGAACTGCTGGTTGCCTTGTGAACCAGTTCGATCATCAAGGCTCACTGCGATGGAATGGTCAATTGCTCAGTTTAAAATATTCTCTGTTTAAAATATAAATTTAAAACCGGTACTCATTTCTCAGCCAATATTTAATTAAACCTTTCTGTCACTGCATATCGCGCATAACTTGGGGGTGGTGAGTAGCTCAGCGGGCTGAACCTTTTTGCCTGTGAGCAGAAGGTCACTGGTTTGAGCCCAGGCATTGGCAGCAGAAGAGTCACATGTTGGTGGGCCCTTGATCATGGCCCTTAACCCCCACCTCACGCAATGGAGGGCAAGATGGGGTAAGTGAAGAGGAGAAACCCAATGTATCTATACTTATAAGTGTGTGCAGACAGGAAATAAAGGATTTATCTTTCATTTTTTGCAACATCAATATAGCTGGCAAAAAATATACCATAGGACTTTTCAACCTGGTCCAATCTGCAAGCGTGCATCATGCTGCCATCTATAAGTGCTTGATTCTCCTCCCATGTGGTTCTGTATGCATGGCCTTCCAGTCACTCTGAGCTGTAAGCATGTCCCCTGCACCTTCTCTCTGGATGAGTGTGTCTTGCTTCTCCCGTGACTGCATGTGTGCCTGCCTTTCGCTGGAGCCCCAGGACTGTTGGTTTGGCTCTCCTGATTCCCATGAGGTTCTGTTCCAGTAGGAGAGCAAGATGTATGAGAAGGCTGATGATCCACACAATAAGCACACGCTTTGGCAAATGCAGCACAGTGGCTTGGCAGCAGAGGTGTCAATTTCAGGTCCAGAAAGTAAAAATCCAGACCAGGATTTTGGTTCAACCAATCAGTTGAGCACTCTGTGACTGTGATTCTTTATGCTCAACTGATT
>JAODKN010000104.1:25153613-25168834 GCA_026774425.1 Petrocephalus zakoni | reverse complement strand
TCAACCAATCAGTTCAGCACTCTGTGACTGTGATTCTTTATGCTCAACTGATTGGTTGAACCAAAATCCTGGTCTGGATTTTTACTTTCTGGACCTGAAATTGACACCTCTCCTTGGCAGGTAGCATTATCGCCTTGCATCTCTAGCATTGGGTTTGGGCTCTGGCCCCTCTCCATGTGCAGAGCTTGTGTGTTCTTCCCATGTAGGTGTAGGAATTTTAGTTTTCCCTTACAAACCAAGGGAATGACCTCCAGCTGAAGTAGGCATTCTAAAAACATAGTGTGGGAAATTAATGTTATACTGATTAATGATTTTAATTGACAGACCAAAATGTTTATAGCTGCATTAACTGCACAGCAGTAGTGTTTGACATAGTATGTCTGTGTGTGTGTGTGTGTGTGTGTGTGTGTGCGCGCCCATTGATGGAGAGCACCTGATGGTGGTCTATGCTTCCAGAGATAATAGGCGGATGGAAACAATTAGCATGGATAATATATTTTAATAGACAGTTTCGACAATTCCAGTATAAGGGGGCAATTAGAATGAATTCACATAAAGAATTCTCAGAGTGTGATCAATTACTGCTCCATTGTCTTGGGGCCAAATTTAAACCTGCAGCATTGCTCTGGGGCATTTACATTTACATTACATTTACATATTTAACAGACGCTTTTGTCCTAAGTGATGTACAGCAAAAAGGCAACAGCACATTCCTGCTGTCAAGGAATCAACTAGGCATAATAACTACAGCTAGCCTGAGCTTCCAGTGAATGCCCAGGTAGAAGGGTAAACAGTACTGGAGCAGAACCTGTTTAACAGCTAGAAAACAGCACATATAGCTATTAACAAAGAACCTAATAAGTGCTAGTAGGTGCAACACAAGAGCATTCCAGGAACAATCAGGTTAGTAGAGGACAAGATCAGGTATTATTTTTTTAAGCATATAGAATGTTTGAG
Organism: Petrocephalus zakoni; assembly: GCA_026774425.1. Lineage (NCBI taxonomy): Eukaryota > Metazoa > Chordata > Actinopteri > Osteoglossiformes > Mormyridae > Petrocephalus > Petrocephalus zakoni. The sequence goes on along the minus strand of JAODKN010000104.1, from coordinate 25,167,877 downwards.
TCATTGACACATTTGATGTGGATATGCATGTGTGTGTAGGTGATTTTTCTTTATGTGTCCATAAATAATGCAATATGCATAACATGCCAAAGTCCACAATGAAAAATTTATGTCCTGCTGTCCAGAAAAATGAATAATTGATGTCCAGTTGACCCTGATACAAAGTGCGTCCAGTCAAAGCATCAGGTCCACTACAAGCTAGCAGCCTCGAGATATTTGGAGATCCATATTTATAAATAGTCACTTGCTGCTGGATCAGTAGGGGTGTAGATGTTGGACTAGGTGATAAGGAAAAGTTTTGACAACACACCAGACAGCTGGAAATCTGTATTGCAGGTTTGACAACCTATCAGTCAGACAAGGAACAGAGGTTTTTCTTAAGGCATTACAAGCCAGACCCATGCCTGAGGTGTAATGGCTGTAGTGAATTTGGTTAAATGGAAAGAAAATGTTTGTTTCTTTTACCATCATGCATTACTACCGGCTTTTTTCCCTATGCTGCAGGCTCCTGGAAAACTTGTACTGGCTAGCTGGAAGATAGATGATGGATGGGTGCATTTTATTAATAACTACAGCTGAAAATTCATATTTAATCTATGTTATATGAACATTCATATTTGATCAAGAAACATACATTCATCAGTCATGACTGCTGGGTTATAAAGTTGGAGTCCCATTTTAATAATTAAAAATCTAGAACTGCCTGAAATAACTGGAAACTTTAACTTGACATTATATTTGAGAAAATACTGACGTAAGGGCTAAAGTTATCTTTTTCCATTTCAGCTTTGAGATCAGTTTCAATCTGTGCCTATTGGTAGCCCAGGTAATGGGTGCGTTCATTAAGACTTTAGGGCAGAGGCTTTAGAGGAGTGTAGCTCACAGAGCTCCTTGATTCTGGAACATTGTGGTTTTACGCTCACTGCAGAGTATTCAGGGATAGTTGGTTTACTTCATTTTTTAAACATGTTTGGCCCTTCATTTGAATACTCTAAGAATTGTGACTCATGACCGATTATATTACTGAGCGGTACTTATGCCTGCTCTTTCCTGAGTGCCTGAGTTTCCTCTTATGTGATTTAACAAGTATGTTACTCCTGATACTCTGCCCAGTGAGTGTTTGCCCAGATAATAATAATAACTATTGATACTTTATTGGTCCCCATGAGGAAATTCCCTTTTCACCTCCCCCAAACTTGGCTGTGAAGGGTAGCCACCGCTTGCAACACCTAGGGAGCTGGGGGCCAAGGGCCTTGCTGAAAGGGCCCACAGGCATGCCAGCAGCCTCTCAATCACAGGCACTTAACCCACTAAGCTACACACTGCCCCAGCTTCGCCCCATCTGAGGGCAATTGTGCTCACCCCTGTCAACGAGGTGCCTTATTACAAATAGCTACATTACTAAAGATGAAAATATTAAGGGTGAAAAATGACAGCCTATAATGAAATGTATTTGTAATTTTGACTGATTAATTTGTGCATATTGTGACCAAACTGAATTGTCCTCCATGGTGGCTTTCTGGTTCCTCCGTGTGTAAACCTGGTGAAAAAAGTGACAATATGCGAGCCAAAAATTTGCCTTAATGTCTCATTAATAAGCAAAATAAATTTTGCATCTTAAGTAAATCAGTGTTTCTGTGGGAGTCCAAAATAATCCCTGGATGGGATGTTGGTTAGTGCGAATAGTTCTCTTATACCAACCAGGTAATTATAAGGCAATGGAACCATCTGCTGTGTCATCTAGATTTAGCGTGCTGCATTTACCACACTATGACGCAGATAGTAAACATACAAGCTGATATAATTATAAAAAGGGTTGTTTTTTCCCCCTCGTAAAGGGTGAGGGGTATGTTAGTAGCCAGTGGAGTTTCACGGTGTCATTGCAAAGGTTATTTCTAAAAAGGAAAATGAAATGTTCTGACGTTTTTTCCCATTTGAGACCATTACCAGCTAATGAGAGGGTTCTAAGGCTGATGCTAAGGGCACCCTATTAGCTGGCAAGTGGAGAGTCGGTCGACTGTGGGCAGCTCACTGGAGAGCACAGGCTGAACTCACAGGATGACATTATCGGCAAGGTGATGTGGAGCATCAATTAGTACATTCTCACAAAGAGAATACTGGGATGTAGTAGTGCTGGCCCTCCAGAGTGATGCAAGGACTACACATGCTTATGGTGAACAAAGCTAATGGGTCTATGTAGCCCTGATGTTGTTAGTAGTAGCTCACAAGTTGTGTGATATTTATTCATGACATCCACATGTAGCCACAGTGAATATAGTCAGCTTCTGATTGGTTGTCTCTTTCTCTCGCTTGGCTTTTGTAAACCAGGCCTATAGAGGACAGTCAGAAACCTTGAAGAATTGTCACGTACCTGCCTCTGACTGAAAGCTTAAAGCACTGTCAATTTGGAGGTAAACTACAAATCACATTAATTGCACTGCTTGCAGAACTAAGCAAGAATGTCTGTACCTACATATACTGCACACAATAATCCTTTTTTTTGTGGTAATCTGTCAACAGAAAGAAGCCCCCACAAATGAAAGACAGCCCCAGTATGGGAGCTCTCAGCCAGCGAACGCAGAAGTTACGTAACAGCACAGAGTCATGCATTCTTTCAGTGTGGATGATGCCTGAGGCTACAGCCATGTGATTGCATTACGGATTTCTTATCCAAGGCTACAAGCCCATACTCCCACGGAGCTGGGAGAGTAGCGATCAGCATACAAGATGCATCCCAAGCACTCTCACTGCTGCGGGGATGGATGCATGTGGTTGCATTTCCCCATCTGTGCTGAAGGTGGCGCTTCATTGGCTGCAGTTACAATTAATAGCTGGAAGATTTGTACCTCATTTTGGATAAGTGAAAGTGAGAAACACATGCAATTTAGCTGAATGGAAGAGAAATCCGTCTGTTGACTTGGGTTGCACGACATTGGAAAATTTTCAAATATTGCAATACATTTTTTTTTTAACAAATATTGCAATATTTACAAAGCGAAAAAAGGAGGTGAAAGGGTTACAAAGCTGTAACAAAGAGTTTGTTCATCAGCCCACAATCTGACAAATAGTTTGTAAATACAGATGATTTAGTATTATGGCTACTTTCCCTGGAAGTGGGCACCCAGTCAAGATGACCCCAAAGACACAGCACAGAATGCTGAATGAGGTAAAAACAAACAAATAAACAAATAAAAGCTTTAAGAAACCATTTTAATATGGAATTCTGTCTACCAAGTCTACCAAATGAAAGCAATGAACAGGCATGATGTCCGTGGCAGGACTCTGCATAGGAGGTCAGTGTTCCCTGCAAAAACATTGCGTGCTTGAAACAAACCACCTTCACACCTCAACAACATTGCCAGGAAAATGCAGGCTGACAGACTAAGGTTGATTTGTTTGGGAAGAAAAAGGTACAGGTATAAAAAGGGCACAACATACCAACACCATCCACTGACATCATACCGATGGTAAAGTACAGTGGGGGAGAGCGTCATGATTTGGGGCTGCTTTGCTGCATCAGAGAATGGACAGCTTGCCATCATCAAGGAGGAAAAGGAATTCCTGAGATCAATATATCCTACAGTATAATGCCAGGATAGCTGTCTACCTGTTGAAGCTCAACATAAGCAGGTAATGCAGCACAACAATGACCCAAAATATCAAAAAATATCTACAACAGGGCGCCTTCAAAAAAAGAAACCTAACACTGAGATGCTAAAGACGGGCTTGATTATGTGTATCAGGTGTGTTAAATTAGGGCAGCACCTAAGTCCTGCAGGGTGGTAGATCTCCAGAAGCCCTGAGGTTGCATATAAACTCGTTTGGACTGTGCCGTTGATTGCATTAGTATTTTTTCATCAATGCATTCTTAAATACGGTATGGCTCATTCTCATGAACTCATTATCGTAACATTTCAGTTTTCTTTCATCTTTAAAATTTGTTTGACGACAGGCTCACTAAAATGTCTAAAATGTGAATTTGCCTCTGGGGTACTTAAATAGCTGCAGAGTGAAACAACTGACAGTACTTGTATTACATGTATTTACATGTACTTTGAATGTATTAAATAGATGTATATCTTATACTAATTGTCAATTGTGCGTTACTTGCAAGTTGAAAGACTTAAAAACTGCAACAGCAGTGCCCATTTAGTGAAAATGGTGATACAGCTGAATATAAAGAACACATTTTATGACCGATTAATAAAAAAAAATTAATTAGGTAATTCCAAAGGGTTCAAACAATTTTCCTCCCCAATGTAAGAACACAAGGCTTTGGAAATTCTATGATATTTTGACATTGTATGCTTTCAAAAACACTGAGGGTGAAGAAGGTCACAGAATCTCTTTCATGATACTGATAAAATACAGAAAACCTACCATCACTGCATGGCCTTGAAGATAACATAAAGTATAAGTATTTGCCTTAAGCATCGACCTCTTTTGTTCATGCCTGTCATCCTGTCCACTCTGTTGTCTTTTCCCTTGCTTTCCATTTATCACCTTTCTCCCGTCTCCTTCCTTCGCTTTTACAGATCGGCTCGCTTTTTTTTTCATTTGGATGCAAACACAAGCCACATAAAGCAGAAGCCTTGAGTGGTGCTGACTCAGTGGAGCTATAAACTTGTTGCACTTTCCAAAGAGGTACCACTTATAGCATAGGCACAGTCTAGCACTAAAAAACCCCACCCCACCCACAAAAAACATCCAAGGTAAAAGGGGACAAAGCAGCTTAAATTTCATTTTTATGCCTCATAATTATTTTTTTTTACAGTAAGACTTATACATTCCAGAACCCTCCAGAAAGCCTGAACGCAGTAAGAAGATGGAAGATGGATGGACTCCATGGAAGAGTTCCTGTGTTCAAAAGATCAAACGTCTTCTGCAGCTACTCCTTCCTTCCTTTGCTGCCACCTTTGCTGCTGCAGCTTTTGGAGTGATTTGTCTCAAAATTAAATCAGTTCTAGATCTTCATCCGAATGCAAAGTGATAAGATCAAATGCTCATCAAATACTTTTTGAGTCATGGTCACAAGATCACGTCTGTGCTACAGCCATACTTTGCTTTGCTGCCACTAAGTGGCGTTGCTTCAGTTTTGCTGCAATTTGATTTAATAAGTTCTATGTCTATACCAACACAAAGCCTGAAGCTTTTTAAATAACACTTCTTCTGTTATAATGAAAATTGAAATCCCACCATATACTGTATATATGCCAAAAATAATATTCAAAAAATATGTACAAGTAGTCATATGAAATTCTGAAGTTTCTGAAGAATTCTGAAGTTATTTAGCATTTCTTTAGAAACCGGGATTAATTATGAGTGAATGATAAATGAGACAATCTTGATCATGCTTTAAAATCTCTCACTTTACAGACCAGACTAAGTGAATGGAATATTGATGGATGGATGAGTAGTTGGATGGATAAAATATACAGCATAATTTTGCTCCACTCAGTCCACTGAGCAAAAACATGTACCCAGCTAAACTACTATTACTTTTAATTACTTTTTGACTATTAAATGTTTAGCCCATGATTGGTCAGAGAGCTGGCGAGTAGCAATGACAAGGCTGCTACCCTCTGCCTGTCTATTCCAGGATCACCTATCACTGTCCGCTGGCCTCTAACTACCGGCCTCTAAAACAGTACCAGCCTCGAACTACCGGCCTCTAGAAAACTACTGGTCTCTAACAAAGGCACTTCAGCACTTTATCAAGTAAAGGACAAGAAAAATATATAATCAAAGCCTTGCCTGAGAAATGTATATGGTTAATGACATAATTATAATCTGTGATAATGTTAAAAATCTTTGTTTTTTTTGTCTGTTTGTTAGATTGCACATTACACAACACAATGACAGGGATTTTAAGATTGATTCACTGATTTTTTTTCAACATTTCTAATAAATAATTGGGATAGGGTTTTTCCTCTAATTTTGTGACAGACGAATATCAGAAGTAATACCCCCCCCCCTCGCTAAACAAACATGGCATGCCCACAGTATTGGTGGGAACATGTCCCTATCATCCATACCCAAATCTACGCCTTTGCATTTTTCTTTCCCATCCCTACACATTTGCAATTCATTTTCTGTCTCCTTTAAATGCTATACTTGGTTTAAATGTAACCAGTGTGCAGCAGCCCAATGTGTGTGTCCCCTGGGGCTGGTGTCAGTTTCTTAAGAGTGAATAAGAGCACTGGCACAGTTAGCGATATAGATTATGTCTGCCCGCACTGATATACCACTATTCAGAGTATATTTATATTACAATTTATTATATTTGTGTATATAAAATAGCCACTGTAAAGTCAGCAGCCACAATAAATGGCCTAAAAAATCCCATAACAAATTTCACTGTCAAAATAGACATTAAAGGTAATATGCTTCTCACCATGTTTTAATCCAGTGGTAAAACCATGCTTATCATATTGGTGAGGCATTTGCAGAACTGTAAAAATACAGTATTACATTTATTGACATAAGTAGTAGGAAATGGAATATAGGTAGGTAATTGGACGAGTATTGAGGCATGGATGGCCCTCATTACAGTCATTTTACACTTTCCAACTGCACAACAGCTATTTTCTTGTTATAGTCATGCTTAGACAAGTTCATAATACCATTTATATATATTATACTATTTATATATATTATATCATGCTTGTTGCTGAAGTGGGCTGCTGTCACACCAGCTGTGCATTTCTTGGTTTCCTCATTACCTGGAGAAGAAAGCAAAGTTAGATGCCTATAGACGTTTGTGGTCAGGCTCTTTTAGATAAGAAACGCTCTTGTTTCATTCATGTGCTCCCAAACTGAAATACGAACACAAATCTAACCTAATTAGTCTGTTTTTTAATGTCCTATAATGAGCCCGTCAGAGAAATTTTCAGCTGTGCTGGTAGATACACGTTTGTTGCAGAGGTACAGCTATTTCAGCATGCAAAGTCAGTAACTTCAGTAAGCAAATTTGCATAATTTCACAGGGGCAACTGTTAATTATATTTCATATCCTCTTAGCATTGAAAAGAATTTTAGATAGGAAAACATTTTACAATGTCCTGACCGCAGAGCATGAGTAATATTATAATCTTCTCCTGATTTCCATATCAGTTTACCCAGTATATGGTTGTGCAAAGCCAGAAGCCAATCCTGGGCAGAATCCTGCAGGAGGTACTATGTCAGTCCATAGGAACACTACTGCTTAATTTAAACTGTTAAATGTTGCTTCATTTAAAATGCATTTCCACCAGCAAAAATTATTCACTTGAAAATTATTGATTGATAGTGTACATTTGTTACTTAATGCTTAGCAGAATTGCTGCTACGCTACAATTATTCAAAATATGTTTTTATAATTTAAGTTCTTAAAAGAACTTAACCTAGAAAAAGCACATTCTCTTGAATGACAATAAGCATGGTAACAACAATAATACTCAACATTGCATCATTCTTATTCTTAAGCATAATGTAATTTAACTATTTAAATTTCCATTAAAGCAAACTATCACAAAATAAATAACCGACATAGCAGAAAGAGTATATTATAGGAAAAAAACACAGCCAAAGTCTTCCCATATGCAGGTAACTTTGATGACAGACCACTTGTCCAAAACGTTTATGTATTAAAAGCATTGATGCACTAATTGCCATCAAATTATGCTTTGTTCAGCTGATGTGCCAATGACAGACTGATATTTGTATTTAATATTGTGGTTCTAAAAAGACACTAACGATTCCATTTTCTTTTGGACACGGTAGCATGATGCTAGACATGTATGGCCTTTTCACTGTTACATACGTGTGGGAGATTTAAATAAAATCCACTGACGTAAAAGCATGCTAATAAGCAACTGGCTTATAATTCTGATGGCTGATACCAACTTTATGTTGTTTTTTTTAAACATAAAAATCTTTTATCAAAAGGGGAATCTGTTAAATATTACAACACTAAGAGATACCTGGCAAGGAGTATTAATTTATTATCTGACCTATAGTGTCTGTTTTGTATGTTCTGTTGGAATGATCTGCCATATGCTGAGTATTCTGCAAATGCAGGATATACTGCCCTCTGTTGGAAAATACTATACAAAACATCAAGGCTTGCAATTCAAATCAATAAATACCTGTAAATTGAAAGTGAACCTTTGCAGTCAGGGCATTCATTGCTGATTTATTTTAATTAAAAGGTTGTGGCATTTAAAAATCAATTCAATATATATATTTTTTAAATCAATTCATGCCTGCTGTGTATTGAACCTAATATACAAACTTGCTGGGCCAAATAAATTGCAGTTGAGTTGCACAGAATTATTTTAAAAACTAGTTTAGTGACTCCTGTCTTTAGCCAAAATAATTTTCATTTCAGAATATATATCTTCACAGACCTTTTTGAACTCCTTGTTAAAACAACGTTTTACATTAGAGTAAATTGTGCAGCCTTTGTCCCAACTTAAATCTTAATGGGAAACTTTTCCAACAAGCAATTCTAAGGGAACCAGAAATGCGTAAGAAATAGAAGAGAAAAAACACAAGAAAAAACAGGCTTTTGTTTGTTTTGTAATTGATGATAAATGTACCAACAAATTACCACATACTGTATCTAGCTAGCATATTATGCATATTGCTGCCGTCATCATTTTCGATAAATTGTTCTGATAATTTAAAATCCATTTTAAAAGAATATGTTTTTTATAGCACCACATGGATCAAACCTTTTGATCTGGTCACTACATTATAAACCTTTGTTTTGTTGTTGATCTGCTCATTTCAAGTCATTTTAAATTGATTACATTTTGCAGTAATTAATTGGCGATCCTTCAACTGCAACAACAGGTAAGAGACAGTGAATAAATGTTTTTTTGTAAATCATATTTATTTAATTTTTGGATTCATTTGTAAGTATAAAACATTCTGTATGGATAAAAAAAGATGTGAGTAGTACAAGTTGCATCTCCGTGAATATCAAGCTGCCACATTGTGTTCTGGATGTGACGAATGCCAGGCTTGTGGTCCCGCCTCAACATCATCAAAACTTCTGCTATTCAAAGTGACACATGGAAGCACAGCAAAAATCAGTAAAACCATCCGCTAGTGCAAACTGCCAAAAAAGGCATCCAGACTCCCACTGCAGGGATCATATCTGAGCTGTTTCACCAAAAGGACTTGGACAAGTACTGTGGCAGATGCCACTGAACTGGATCAGAAGATTTTTCATGACAGGTTTTGCACGAATACGTAATGGCAGGAACGGTATCAGAGCAGCGCTGTTGTAGTGACAGTTGCTAAGGTTGTGCAATCAGGTGGACACACTCAGGTAGGTGTGGAGCAGGAGCTGTCATTGGAGGGGGAATCACATCCATTGGCAGCGTCTGGGTGTTCTGGGTATGGGTGTGGCATGTCCAGATTGATATAAGTGACTTTTAACTTGATATAGTGCTCCCCCTCCAAGGCAGAGATGATGTCACTGATCTCAGTGACCAGGGTGGCAAAGGTAGGTCTTCGTTCTGGAATAGGCTCCCAGCATTGAAGCATGACGGCATACCTGGACGAGCAGATGGACTTGTTACCTTCACGGTTAAGTGGCCACAATAGAAATTCAAAATGCATGTGTATATTTAAGGGACCTTAGATGATTTGTTCTGGTTTTGTTCTTATTTACAGCCTTAATTCAGATATCACAGCGTTTTCCCTTTCAAGCACAACACATGCTGACCTTAAATAATCTTAGATTTATCTCATCATGTAAATATATATGCTGTATGTATTATACTATAAGTACACTGATGAACATGCAGTATATACACAAAACATGTATAGCATTGACTATCTTGAAAAGACAGCACATGTCAAGGTCTAGGATATGTTAGGCAGTACTGTAACATTCGGTGTTAGTAGTTGACGTGTTGGAAACAAAAGAAATGCTGCACTTCTGATCCTTGAATAGTTTTATTTGGCTCTTGCTTTGTTAGACGTTGTCATGTAGCTCCTGCTCCAGTGCTGCTAACCCTTGCACCTCGGCATTCACTGGAAGCTCAGCCTAGCTGCACTTATGCCTAGTTGACTCCTTAACCACACTAATGTTTGCAATGTGCCATTTGTCTCACTTGTATGTTCCCTTGGACAAAAGCGTCAACTGTAGATTAAAATGTAAGATGTAAAAGAATAATTCTGCATAGGCCAGATTCAAAATGTTGTAAGCAATATGGGAAAGAAATGCTCAGATTCCATTATTATACTCTACTATAATTCTATTAACACTGAAACTTACAGGGAGTCTGGGCAGAACTCTGGCTGGGGAAGTCTGCGTCCTTTGAACAAGTAATGGGTTATGTCATAGGGATCAACATTTGGGTAGGGGCTTGCTCCTCTGGTCAGCATCTCCCACATAAGAACCCCAAAGGACCACTGTGCAGAAGACATGTCAGCATTACAACAAAATGTCAGGGGATTGCCATGAGTACAGCAGATTTTAAATGGACTAAAATGACAGTAATGGAAAACCTGATAGACCCCATTGTATAATATTTAGACCCCTCTTATTGCCAAAAAGACACTCACCACGTCTGACTTTGTTGTGAACTTTTGCGTTTGTAGGCTTTCAATAGCCATCCACTTGACTGGCAATTTGGCTTTCTTGTGGTCTTGGACACTGTAATACTCCTTATCAAAGACATCACGAGCCATGCCAAAATCCGCCACCTTCACAGTGTATGACTCGTCTAGCCTGCCAATTTGGGAAGAACGTCAGTATTTTTATTCATGTTTCTATTCTTAACAGCTACTTTTTAAAATAACAAAATGTTAACATATAGCAGCAAAATGACTATAACTCCTTCACTGATAGTTAAGCAGACATCCGATCTGAGGCATATTTATGTCAGGGACATGTATGAGGGAGGACGCCCCCCATACACACGCACATAGACACACACAAAAACAGATATAAAATACAATATAAAAAAATATCAAAGAATATATCCTTCTTTTCCTTTGAGAAGCCACCCTTTCCATTTTCTGCTACCGCCTAGTGCTTCTCTTTTGATTTTGAGGCAATTTGTCTTTTCAATTTGGAGGCGATTTCAGGTGTATATCTTCATTCATATAACATTTTTGTAAAGTGGCAATAGGATCCATCAAAGATAAAACAGAGTACATACAGTAATAAGATCAAAGGCAGCACCCAGGTTATGAACGAAACCAATTTCCTAAGTCTATCTTTAAGCTGAATTTGTAGGTAAGTTGGAAAAATAATAATAAATACCAATAATAATTATACTATACTATATATTATAGAAATAATTAAAGTAACCAGATACGGTACTAAACTGTACCTCAAGCTGACAAACTGCTAAAGCCGTACAGCATTTCCATGAGCCTTACAAAGTACTGAGTGTGTTCCTTATTACAAACCATTGTATTTAACCCACATTTTTAATATAATAGACCAGGGAGCTGTTGTCAATTTATAGGAGACACCTGGAACTTCCAGGAGAGGAGGGAATTTCTATGTAGACAGTCCTGAAACCAGGAGCTGTGACTCACATGCAGTTGCGTGCTGCCAGATCCCTGTGGACAAACTTCTTCAGGGCCAAATACTCCATGCCCTTGGCCACCTGCAGGCCAAAGCCAATGAGGTCCTTCACAGTTGGATTCTGAGAGACAAATGAAGAACAGAGTCAGACAGAGACATCAGGGGTCCATTCTAAACCCACTACCACTGATTCTGACATTAACAAGATATGTAATTAAGAAGGACCAGTAAGTAGCTCAGGCCTCAGCCATAAGAACAAATATTAATGGAAATAAAACTGCCATATTCTTCAGTTACAAGAATTACAAGAAGAAAATTTTTTATCAATGTCTTTACTAGCCAGGATGACTTTTTTATTATTAAATTATTCAAATATTTTTAATTTTTACTTCATTTGTGTGTTACACAAACATATTCTTAAAAACTAGCTATAAAATATTGTTAATAATAAGTAAGATCATAATTCAGTCTCTCCCCCAACCTTTCTTGATGTCCTTTCCCTCACTTACTCTCTGTTGACAGCGAATGAAATTGCGTAAGTCTCCATGCTTCATGTAAGGAAGTACCACCAGGGGGAGTCCCTCCTGAGGTATGAGGATGCCCAACAGGGAGAGAACATTGTTGTGATGAAACTCCTTCATTAGGATTCCCTCCTTCAGGAACTGCTCCACTTCCTCCATTTCTGTTATTCCTGTGTGAATGTACATCAGTATTAATATCCTTCTAACCCACTATTTATGCACATAACCTCATTATCAGTCTACAGTTATTTGACTGTGTCTGGAAGGAGACAGGTAACAATTTCACAATGATTCACATTCCCATTCTTTTTAAATTGCAAATTAAATGATGCATCATACAGGAGGTCATGCAATGGTCAAGCCTTACTGGTACATGTATTATTAAAATGTTAATTGAAGCTGCAAAGTGTAATTATTATAACTGCTGTCTCTGGTTCACAGTGAAATCCCACTGATCAGAAGTGTTCAATATCATATAAAACAAATCTTACTCACTGGTTAATGACTTCACAGCACAATGAATTAACTGGTTGTTCTCATTTGTGAAATAACCGTGATACACTGTTCCGAAGTGACCTGAAAAAACACAAATACATTAAAGGCATAAAACACAGAAAAGCTTGTTCTCTGCTTGCAGACTCTCGCATTACAGATGCTCCTCACTTTACAATAGTTCCAATCCAAGAGGGACAGCCACATGGCTGTAGTGCGAAAACTGACTCTTCCTTATAATGCAGGTAATGTGCCTCATATGGGACTCCCTGAGCAATCACTCATTCAATACAAGTCAAAACCGGAGTACCCCAGGATTATCTGAAGAGACACAATACCAAAGGAGTCTTTGTCACTGGTTACTGGATAGCATCCATGTCTTGCAGCCATACAGCAAGACAGGGAACACCGGGACACTAAAAACTTGGACCTTGGTCATCTTACAAAGATATCACAAGCATTGCACACCCCTTTTCACTGACCTCATGACTACCCATGTTCTCCAAATCTATCTACTCACTTCATAGTCACGAGAGACATGAATGTCGCTGCCAAGGTAAGAAGAACCTGGATCTAGCAACCCGCACACCCTGACCTTTCGCAAAGCCAAGGAACATGGAGCCACTTTCACCACAGTCACCAGACTCGCGGGGGCCGACACAGTCCTCACAGCCAGCCCTGTAAGTGCCAGGGATCACACTGATGCCACCCATGACCAGAGGAGTATCACCTCGTGGGCACGAATCAACCACCAGGCGAAGATGCAAATAAAATTTCTCCTTCACTGAGATATCACTCACTGCGGTCAGAGCATACACAAACACAACAAACCAGACACCCGAAGAGTGCCTTAATCTGAGTCTTATAATGCTCACTGAAAGGAGGACACCATCAGGAGAAGCCAATCCACCATAGCAATTGCTTCTCTCTGGGTATGGCAGCCATCAGAACGACCAGACCAATAGGTGTACCCATCTACAGAGATCTGACCTCTCCTTGGCCTACATACCTCAGAGAGCGCCGCCACTGAAATGCAAAGTTTATGAAGCTTCCCTGACAGCAGGTGGAGATGGTCATCAAGCCAAAGACACAGGATGTCCGACGCGCCAACACGCCTCAATTTACCACCCGAGTGCTGCTGTGCACTGATACCACAGCACCACACCAGTTCTGATCCTCAACAGGCCTGACCCCACTGGCTCCCCGATGGTTTCGATCCCTTTAGGGATGGAGCTCCGGTGGGCTTTCCCCCTATCCCTTTAATGTTGCATGGGTGGCTGCAGCATAGCTATTCCCACAGAGAGCAGAAAGGAGTCTTGTCTGCTTTCTTTCAGCTTGGTTTTTTTATGGTGGCTAATCCCGCCACCAACAACCAAGCTTTTGAATAAGCTTGGCCGTGAAGGGCAGCCACCTTGTGCAGCGCACATGGAGCTGGGGGTTAAGGGCATTGATCAAGTACCCACAAACATGCCAAGGGTGAGGGCTTGAACCAGCGACCTTCTGGACCTGGTCATAGGCACAAAGGCTTAACCCGCTGAGCCACACTGCCCCAGTTGGAGTTGGAGGGCCACCAAGTCACCAACTCATGATCATACCTGGCAAGGTTTGGATCTGAAAATAAGGGAAATTTCCCGGCACCCTCCGCGAGCCATCCCACCACCCCAACCAAGCTCCAGTATCCCTTACATTCTAAGACAGGTGTACAGGAAATATAAAAT
>JAODKN010000104.1:25135591-25153244 GCA_026774425.1 Petrocephalus zakoni | reverse complement strand
GTCGGCACTAACCTCGCGATAACTGGCCCCCAGGCTACAGCAGGTGGCAGTTCTCGCTAGGCTACTGACACAGCTCAGTTTGGAGAGGCAGAGGATTTTTTTTAAATGATATTATAATACGGGAGATTTACGGGAACATACTAATATGGGAGGACAGCAGGAAAGAGGGGTAAAATACGGTAGTTTCCCGGCCAAAACTGAGTCTTGACAGCTATGCTCATGATGAGTGCATCAGAGCATAACCCCATTGTAAGGTGGGGAGCATCTGTATATATACATACATGTATTCCTTATATATACACTGTAGATATAGCTTAAAACATATTTGTGTCTATGCTGCTACAGTATTAAAGTATTAAGAAACCCGACCCCTTCCAATGATATGATGGTAGTGCACACGGAGCGCAGCACATGGAATCAGCGCATCCTTCACTTCCTCCAAAAGCTGTGGCCGCAGACAGGAGGCATAGATCTTTTCAGGGGGCAGGAGTGGGGTGACCGCAGCATCAAAGTGGCTGTTACGGGGCAGGCCGGGTTGGGTAGCCATTGCAGAGAAGCTTGGGCTTTCGATGACTGATTCTGAAAGGGGAGCAGAGGTCAATGAGGATTGCATGGCAACTGTATTTAGCGTTCTGAGTCTGCTAGTGTGTAGATTCAAATTATATTTTGAATGTGGGTCAATGTGTTATATATAATGTGTTGTCAAATACATTATATTTAACAATCTAACCTTAGCTCTCTCCATGTGTATATCCCAGTATGTCCCTGTATATTCTTTTTTAAGCAACTGAAGCACTTGTATTATATTTATTTATCTGTACCTTGTCTGTAGTCTCCCGCCAATGACCTGTCTACAGTGCTGTGGGTCGGGTTATAGCTGGGAAGGCGAGAGAGGCGATGCTCCACCAGTTCAGCTGAAAATTCCCACAAATGTTTTGCTTAACTTGAGAACAGGAATATTTTAAGGGATGCGATACAGACAGTGTCAGTGACCCAAGACTTCTGTTCTACTGCACCCCATAAAACTATTCCCTTAAATGGGAAAAGACTATTTGCAATTTTTCAAATTATGTGCCTTACTCAATGATACAACAGCAGCTCTTCAATGACTTTTGAGTATCACTGTTCAGCACTGGATATTTACACACAAAGTCTACCTGTTAGAACACTGTGCCTGTTAAAAATGAACAGAAACAGGATATTGATACTAATGCCAACTCTTACCTTCCTTCTTCCTTCTCAGATGTTTTGTGATGAGGAAGGACAAAAGGGCCCCAATGCCCAGGGCACAGAGGATTCCCAGTACAATGCCAGCCTCAGCGTTGCTAGTAGCAATGATCACCCTGCCAACTTCATGCACCTGCCCATTAACAGACACCTGGCACAATTGAAGACTGTTTAGTTCCAAGTGGTACACTCTTGAATCCACCAAACATCTTATAAACGTTGCCTATTCTCCAGTGTTCTTTTTATTTTTGCTTGAAATGTAATTATATGTTTTGTGGGGGTAGGGAGGGTGGCTATAGGGTGGTGCAGTGTTTTGCACAATTGCCTGACACCTCTGGGACCAAGGTTCGAGTCTCCATCATGGCCCCATGCATGTGGAGTTTGCATGTTCTCCCCTGTGTTGTCATGGGGTTTCCCTCAGATATTCTAGTCCCCTTCCCAACATTCAAAAACATGCTAAAGCAAACTGGAGTTGCCAAATAGACATGAATGGGTTAGGCTCAGGGCCCCCCGAAACCCTGAATAGGACAAGCGGGTATAGAAGATGAATGAAGGTGTACATTATTGATTAGCCTTCAAACCAGACCACTTATTCAGGACAAGGTAGCAGAAGCCATCTAGATATTTGTCTCTTAATTAACTTCAACCCTTGTTAAAAAATACTTTGCCCTCATACTCAATAAATACATTATCCTAGTAATGAAATATTTTACATGATACCAGAAACTACCAAAAGGTAAGCAGAATATAACTCAGAAGACAGTAAAACCCTTTCCAGATAATAGGCTTTATGCACAAAACTCACCTGCACAGGCAAACCTTCATTGGGTACAGTCATGTTTTTCGGGATTTGGCAGGTAATTTTGTTGTCCAGGATTTTAACATTACAGTCCACTCCTCCCACGGTCATAATGATTTTCATGCAAGAATTCACCAAGTTGAGTCTGCTGTGCTGTAAACGTAGTTGTTGAATGTTTGATAACATTTACCATCATGATCATTTGTGTCTTTTGTGTCATTTTGGTCATTCAAGTTGAGTTTGCTGTCATGGAAGTACACGGAACATACTGCAAACTGCTGTGATGTGAACACAAGTCTCATAACAATTATTCCAGGTCCAAACATGACATAACTGCTCTAGTAATTTTGTACCAGCTCTGCAATTTAGAAGCATACTGAAATACTGTTTACCATTTTGCAGTACAAATACTTGTTTAGCCTTTGTGTTCAAGTCAGTTTTAAACTTGTTTTTCCATTTTCATTTAAGAAACTGGCAAGCCTTAAAATCAGAATCCTTCATTTCACACTTACAGACACAGTCACTTCATCTTCAATGGAAGACAATCGCAGTGTTTTGTTATCCTGATGGAAGGCAAAGGGTTCTGCATAAGGATGGTACCAGAATGTCTGATTCCAGAGCTGCCGTGCACTATCCATGTCAAAGGACAGTATGCCTTCCACCGAGTCCTCTCCAGGCACAGAAGGAGTTACGCATTCCAGATACGTTACATTGGTTGTCCTGATACATTCCTGATGCCAAATGACAAATACAGACAATCATTAAGAAGAAATACAGTTCTCCTCATTACAACTGCATGTCTGTTTAAGTCTTAAGGCAAGTGAGGCCTTCAATAAGAAAATGGAACATAGCACATAAACTTCTTCATGTATTTAGAAATTACATTTATACAAAAAATGTATAAAGGCTATTGCATTTATCAGCAGGTGAGTTGAGAACATTTAGTCAATTAAAAATATAAAAAAAAGACTAAATGAAACATACACTCTGCACAGGATCCCGGAATCTGGGTCTGAATCGGACGATGGTCTTGTAAACAGAATCCAGATGGATACCTTTGATGGTGATCTTGGACCCACTTCATAAAAAGATACAAAAAGCATTACAAACAAGTCAGACATGCAGATCCACAATCTAAGTGGCATAATATTAATATTTTCAAGTAGCATTTTCATACCTCTTTTAATTATAGCATTTCATTTCCTTAATTTTTTTATTTAGTTTCATTTCCTTCTTATATTATATGCATGACTTTTAATAAGCTAAACAGTTATAACAGCAAGCATCCGTTTTCATAACCATTATTCCATTAGGGTCACCATGATTCATAGCCCACGCCAAAAAGGCTATCACACAGGGAAACACATACTCCGGATGAAAGAACAGTCAGTTTGTAAAGTTTGTAAAGATCCTCTCATGCAGACGCAGTAAGGGTAGATTATTATCAATATATAACAGTGACAAGATAAAGTATGTGAATTACCTACATTTATCTATAGTCTAGAAATATGGTCTGATCTTCATCTAAGTTACAATAATGAACACACAGATGTTGTTTGTAACCAACAGAACACAAATTATTGTGTTGTTCTTGTACTTATTGACCACATCATTCAAACATTCACAGTGTGGACTGGAAGAAGTATGTCAAACCCCAGGCTAACAGCTGAATGGAGTCTGGAGTTAGCAATTAGATAGATCCCAATCAATGAAATGAGATTGGAAGTGTGGGTTAGAGCTACTTTTACTTGAGAACCTTATAAGGAGTTTTAGAATGCTATTCACAAAAATACATTTTGATGTGATCCATCCCAAGCAAAAAAAAATTATTTGCAAATACCAAGAATAGTTGATTTGTATACAGCTGGAATGGGTTGCAAAGCAATCTCAACGAGTTTAGATGCTCATCAGCCCACAGTTGTCTGTAAATGGAGACAACTACTGTGGCTAATATGTGTAAAAGTGAATGACCAGCCAAAGACACAATGTTAAATGTGGTAAAAAAGAGCTTTAGCATAACAGCTGATAGCTTGAAGAAATCTTTAGAACTGGAACTGGTTAGCATCTCTCTTCATGAGTCTACCATATGAAAACACTGATCGGGCATGATGTCCATGGAAGGACACCACAGAAGAAACTGCTGCTCCCCAAACATCACTTCCCACAATGGCACTTGGAAAATGTGGTGTGGGCTAATCAACCTACCGTCGAACTGAATGGGAAGAACATGCAAAAAACCATACCAACATGAAAACATCATCACAATGGTGAAGTACAGTGGTAGGGCATCATGATTTGGGGCTTCTCTGCTGCCTCAGAGCCTTTACAGCTTATAGTCATCAAGGGGAAAAAATAGAATTCCCATGATCATCAAGGTCTTCCATGGGACCGGCATGAGGCCAGAATGGGTGTGGGTTTTTGGGATGACCTCTCAAGCAGTCAATAATAAAGCAGTGGTTCTCAGCTCCAGTCCTGGGGAAACGCTTATTGGCTGATTGAGAGATCATCACTAAAACCAGCACCCACACTGGCCCTCCATGTTTCACGTTCACCACCTCAGCTGCAGGATAATGTTCGCTGAAGCTCTGAAGTTGGATGATACAGCAGGACAACGACCATAAACATCAAAGTAAATGTACTACAGAGTGGCAAATCTTCCTATTGAAGTGCCCACATCAGAGCCTAGACATTAACCCAATAGAAATGCTGTGGAATGACCTAAAGAGAGCCATTCACATGATCCTAAAAATGCAGTAAGTACTCCTAAGCACTGTGCACATCCAATCCACAGCTACCAAAAGCGCTTCTTTGAGATTACTGAGAGTGGACCGGTTATTAAATCCAATGGATCAGTTACTTTTTCGACAGCATTGTGAATATTTAGTGGGTGGGTTTAATGAAAGGTCATTGTTTTTGTATTAATAGCTTAAGCACATTGTGTTTGGCCTTGAAGATCAGGTTACATTTTAAAATAGAGAAAACTAGGTAATTCCAAATTGCTCACATACTTTTTTGCCACTGTTTATCAAATCACTTTTCTCAGCAAGCCTTTAGAAACAGGAGAACAATATATTTAAACAGCTGTCCAGCATGAATACAACATCTGTCTCAATCAGGGTTTACCCTACGGAAAAGAATGGCAATCCATGATTCCAGACATTTATCGTGTAGCAGTTAGCCAGCATGATGGCCAACTATGGATATATCTCTGGCTGAAATGAAGCTAATCTTATGTTTGCCCTGGCTCAACAGAAAAATTGTTACATTGTGACTAAAACTACATCATCAAGTTACCTGAATAATGCCGTATAACTTTTTCAAATGTACCTTTTGTTCATAGCTGCTCAAAATGCAAATACAGAATTGTAGCACCACATGACATTTAGGCAGAAAAATGTTCCTGCCAAGACAGTGAACGATAAATTCAGATAGAGGGAGCATTTGAGAAAAATCTTAAACACCTCAATCTCTTCCCTGCTTCTAAAACAATGCTGAAACCCATACTTTTTAAAGCCGCAATCCGGGCGCACTTCCGTGATCAAGGGCTTCTCCTTGTAGTGGAACACTTGGGTTGGGAGCGCTGCAGACTGGTCAATGTGCACCGACAAAGAAGCTTGTCTAGGGGAGGCAACAGGCTGTGACAGGCACACGATGGAACAAAAGGTCCCGTTGCCTGCCGAAACACTGCAAGACACAGAAACTTAAGATAAACATTCCAATAGAGTAGCAACGTCTTTTCATAATATGGACTAAACATTCCAATCGTTGGGTACTAGCTACAATTTCAGAATGACTATAATGTCACACTTTATCAGTACCATATAAGCACATATGTGACGCATGTAAACAAAGGTAAATAGATGAGCAATCTCTGCGGGGCAGCACCGTGATTTCTCATCACAAGTAAAATAACCGGCTTCATAAAGAGCAATACAGACAAACAGATTATCCTTCACCTTTCAATCTTGCAGGTATCATTGCCAAGTCTGACACGTCTGTCCCTTCCAGCATTTAAGTAGGGTCCTTTGACTGTAATCAGCGTTCCCCCGACATATGGCCCATAATCTGGGAGGATTTCTGTGATCTGTGGCTCCTGAGAAGACAGCACGGACAATTAGCACATTACATATTTCATATACATAGAAAATTGATAGCTTTCCAGAAATAAATTAAAACATAATAATGTTGCTAGTGCGTTGTCATGTCCTTATAATTTTTTATTTATTAAATAAATAAATAAAAAGTAATTCTGTTAATAGTTTTACCACAAACATAAATCCATGTATTTCGGTTTCACCGTCGATGACGTAGCATCCCTCAACGGTGTCTTCATGTACTCCGACGGCGATAGAGACAAGCTGAGACACGTTGGCATTCCCCTGCAGTATCTGGCACGTTATTCTGGAGAACGTTTGCGAAATGAGATTAATAATGACTCACTTATCATCCACCACTCGATTGCCTGACTGCTGCATAGCACTTAGGTCACCTGGACACAATGAAATTTTATACAGATTTTTTTTTTATAAAATGGTGAGTCACTAGGGTGTTACATTTCATATTTTTGTTCATTCTTTTGTATAAGAAAAGGAGCGAAAACTGGAGACTGGAAAGTAATGGAGCTTTCACTAGTAGTTTTATTATCCTGTCATTTGTTTAAATATAGAGTTACATTGCAAGAAGAAGTAATTTTAAGTAATGCATGTCTACATTACATTTTCATGTTTACCAAAATGCACAAAAGGACTTTTTTCGTTTCACTGTATGTTCACTGAATCTATCACCATGACTGTTCCTCGTGCTCTGGCTCACATCACTTTGAGTACTTTATTTTCCGTGTTACGGTACTTGTAGTTACTCGTTGTGTTGTGTATTACTCACTGGGTGCTGTTGCTTTTCTCAGGCAGCACTCTACAGTCAGCCTCTCCTACTTTTACCCTGTAAGCTCTCACACTGAAAGCAGGCCGTAAGGGAGACATCAACTCCGAGCCGAACAGCGTCAGCTCCGTTTCACCATCAGGAGGCGCAGATTTCGGAAAAAACTGTAGCAAATGCAACAGAAAGAATGACACGAAGATCCTTATCATACTCGTTTATGCTTGTTAAGAATGATGTCAAGCAGGAATCTGTGTGCATACAGGGGAGTCCCACTGCATTCCACCCTCCGACCCCAAGGTCAGGTTCTCACCTCGGTGATGACAGGTGAACAGGACTTCGTCCTCCATTCACTGCTGCACTCCAGCTCCTGGGAACATTGCCTTCCACACCAGCCACACCCCATAAACTTGGGTGCGGTCAGGCAAAGGCCACAGGAGAGAAAGTGGCGACAGCCCGGGCCTTTCGGGGGCACACTGATCATCTGGTGAAGAAGGAAAGAAGAAGCGTGACAGAGAGAGAGAGAGACCAGGTGAGACGACCAATTATTAATGACAAAAAGTAGCTATCAGTTATTGAGTTATTGGCTGCTAATCCGGATTACAGTACCTTATTTCCAACCACAAAAAGAAGGGACTCTTCTGAAAAAACAGTGGCTATTGGAGAGACTTTCTGGTTGCCTACCAAGGAGTAATTGGCAAAGACAATGGGATTTGATCTTCTTAGGACAACCTGAGAAACAACAGAGTCATGCAGCTCAATGGCGTGTCCTGCTATTACAGAAATGCAGCAATGGTGCCAAAGTTCAAGGTTATTCCACATGAGACAGAGACAGATGTAGGCGGAGACTGTTTATAATGTTCAGGGAAGCTTCTAAAGGTTTGGCTGAAATCTTAATTCTTTGAAACTAAAGAGACTAGTACATGAGTACATGGAGTTTCAGCAGTCAAAACCTAAAATTCTGTTCAAAATAAGGTCTGTTCTAGAAAATAAGAAACTGCTTGGCTGGGTTCTCACCGCCAGCTGATAGCATGTCTGAGTTGTACCTGAAGCAGGCGTCCTTCACTGGTCCCAATATGTGCCACCGTCTTGTCATCAATGATGGTAACCAGCAAAGACGTCAGGAGGACACCTTGCATCCTACTGTCAAAGAAGTCCACTCGGATGTAGGGCTTCGCCACCAGTGTGGGCTTTTCCTTACAGGTGGCGTTATTCTCCATGCTCTTCAGGAATGATAGCAAAATACAATCAACTTTCCAAAACCAAAGGCAGCAGTAACCATCAGCCATTTTGCTACAGCATGCGCCCATATATACATTTTATAATGTAGCATATTTCATGCAGCCAAATTCCAAGCTTATGTCTTTTGTTTCCGCTGGCTAAAAACATTAACTTGAAACTTAGTATTCAACAACATGGACATTAAGGCTGTGTTAAATATTAACGGATTATAAGCCACTACCCATGTTAAGAAATAAGATATTTATAACCAGGTGGTACCATTGACCAATTTGGGTCCAGCTGCATTTAAATAGCATAGGCTGCTTGGAGGAACCAGAACAGCTGTCACAGGGCTCAGGTGCCAAGCGGGCCCATATAGAGCTGCCACCGCATGACATTTGTAGGGGTTTTACAGATTAGCTGGCCACTCTGTGATGACTCTTTAAGCTTGACTATGTGATTATGGCACTAACATCATGTGCCTCAGGGAATACCAGTTACGCAGCAGTGCAGGGAAAAGAGGTAGGTGTATGGGAGCAAGTGGAATTAAAATTCAAGCAAGTACAACAAATTACATCCTGTACTTTCAACCACAGTCCCTCTTCGATTGCTATTTTTTGAATGTTTTGAGTGCACAGTCGCTCGAATTTGGACCTGCAAAAATCCAGCACACAGGTAGCAGCACAGAGAATCCAAGCCCGCAGGCTGTAAAACTACACCCCTTTCTTCCAGACAACGCTCCTAACGTTGCCTAGTTACTCCTGTTGTATTCTAAAAAACAAAGGTAGTGTTTTATTATGGTTTGAACTGCTGGACCAACAACATGCTTCCAAAGTTAAATATTTCTATTTGAAAGAATCCAGAAACAGTTTGTTCTACCAATTATTAATTTTTTTTATGACTTTGGGATCTGGATAGCGTAAAATTTTGCTGCGGGCCAGTTGAGACCAGAAAGGTACACTCGCAGGAAGGCCGCACATGCAACTGACGTAGAAGAGCAAGGTACGAGCATATGAAGCATGCGATGGGCTATGCAACAGATCTGCAAGACCATTTGTGAAACACAGGAAGCAGGAAGCAGTATGTTCAAGCTACTACTAGGACAGACACTTGGTTTTGTAGCCAATACCAGACAAAGACTGCCCACAAATGGCTGCTGTGGAGCCCAGAGAAAGTGGACTTATGGAATACAGGAAACAGAAGGCAACATTCAAATTTCCGTGCTCCATGCTCCTACTGGCAAGGATGTCCCGGATACCCAGAGGTACAAGTTACAGCAAAAAAGACAGAAAAGCTGTACTGCTGGGCTGTTTCATGTTTTTGTGTCATTCTTCTACACACTCGCAATTTTAGAAGGTATGAATACAGGAATATCAGAACAGTGCTTCTCAAACCAATCCTCTGAGCCCTCAGGGAATTGCGAGGAAGCAAAAACATGGACTGTCTGGGGATCCCTAAGGTCTGTTTGAGAAACACTGTACCTCAGCACGTGTATAACTTTCCCCTAACCCTTCCAGTTGCACTACCGCATTATAACATTGGTGTGATTAGGTTTTGATTACAGGATACAGAATTATTACAAGCAATGTGCCGGCCTAGAGTGATGCAGACTCCCGTTTGAATGTACTGTTCTTGTTTATAAATTTTAGTTTTGTCTGTAATCGTTTTGTGCTTAAATAGCTTAAAAACCACTAGAATTATATATCTGAAAGAGTCCTTGTGCCTTACATCACCTGGAATAGCCCCCCCACCCCAGAACTTAAGGGGGATTGGAGGATGAAGACTGAACGGATTGATGGATGCAGGTTCAATATTTTATCTATGCAACTTAAGTACCTGAATACAGGGTTAAATGTTAACATTTCAACTGCATAGAACGCAGGTATAAATATGGGAGTATATATATGAGAGATGAGTTGGAGGGGGGGAGGGGGGGAGGGAAGGAGGGCGCGACAGAGCGAGGATGGGTGGGAAGGCATGGTTTTACAACTGCGTCATGTTTTCTAACATCATTATCTGATCCTATAGTGATTAATGCAGCTGGCTGGAGGGAGTTTCATGCAGTTTCTTCAGGCCCATAAGGCCTTGCCGCTCGTCCTCAGCAGTTCAGTTTTGCTGCTAATCTAATGCCAAACAGCGAACAGGTTTGCGCAACTGAATCTCTTTAATGTACATGAGCTAGCATGTCTTTTCTAGTTTCTTTTTTATGTTGGTAGATGCATAGCAGATTACCTTGAAAGAATAAGGACGTGGAAAACAAGAAGTGTATGTAGCAGGTGTTTTTTTTCCCTAAGAAACAGAAGTGAGGATCAGAAGCAGTTTTTCCTGGAGGTATTGGTGTTAATGGCCTTATTCAAGGTACCGACTTAGAAATCACTCTGCTAGCCAGAAGATTTGAACCAACAACCTTCTAATCACAGTCCAAATCGACAGAGCCACACACCGGCCACAATGTGCATTCAGTCTCTGGAATCCAAGGTGTTGTTTAAGTCGTGCAATGCATGTGATGTTCACCAATGTCTCCCAGAAGGCCCCACATCCAAAGAAGTAATTGCAATAGACTGTTTAAAGCCATCCTCTCAATGGGATCTTGGGAGCGAATAGCCATTGGCAAATTGTGAATGTTGTCCTACTTCTTTAAATCAATTACATGTATGATTCAGCTGGGATCGGTGTGGGCCTCAGTGGGTTAGGATGCTCTCAGAGTCTACAGGGTAATGTCACCATTGGGCCCCTGAGCAAGGCCCTTAATCCCAACTGCTGCAGGGATTGTCTAACCACGTTTTCTTAAAAATGTGCATTGCTTTGGATACAATTTTCTGGTCAAACAGGTCAAAATGTAGAAACTTTAATATATATGTATGTATCGCTCCTTGTGTCCTGCCCATTCTGAGCCACTCACACACAGCTGCCCATTCCTGCATGCTGCACTGACTTTTTATCATAGCTCATAATCACATCCACGATGAAGTGACTACTCCTGCCTTCAGTATTTCGTATCATCATACATTATTCTCTTTTCTAGTCGCTTTCTTCCTCTTAAGCTCCACATTATTTTTACATAACAAAAAACAGCACAATGGCACCGTACTGTACACAAGCATATACTACTCTCCAGACTGTCAGCAGTGCACTGATGATCTGTCCAATGACTGTTTTCATGCTACTGACCAGGTCTGCCACGCATAACTCCTAGGCCCAGGATAGTCGGCCTCCTAGCAACTAGCAACTACTATATTATATTGTTTTCCAGGCTATATTAAATTTGTTAATTATTGCTTATGGTTTTCAGTGAGCTAAACCAAATGTTGTATTGTACCTAGACTAAAAATAGCTGTAGCTTATCTAAGGTAAATCAAACACTATTTAATTTTAGCATTCATCAACATTCATATTAGCAGCACGGTGGCTCTGTGGATAGCACAGTTACTTCATACCTCCAGGGCCGTGGGTTAGGAACATGACTCTGCTGTATGTGTGGAGTTTGCATGCTCACCCTGTGTTGTGTAGGTTTACAACCGATACTCTGGTTTACTCCCGCAGTCCAAGGACATTTAGACTAATTCATTTTTTTAAATTGCCCACAAAGTCTGATTGTGTGTCAGTGTGTTTGCTGCAATCGACTGGCATCTCATTCCGGACAGACCCCAGCCTCGTGCTGTATACTGCCTGTGACAGGCTACAGCCATTTGACAAGGATAAGCAGACAGAAGATGTAGTGATGGACAGTCAGATGGACTGATGGATGGATAGATGGATGGACGGATGGATGGGTGGAATGCAACTTATTGTGCAAGATATTAAAATCCCTGCTGTGACAGACAAAAGCAGCATACGCTGACATTTGTTCATACTGGAAATAACTGCAGGTAATTTCCTGCACATAGCGCAATAGTACGATTTAAGCACATGGAAAGGAAGCTTACCTCATGGGGGCAACTCATGCACGGCTGGAAGTGGCAGAGACCCCGAGAGAGGCGCTCTGTGCCCTTACGACAGCAGGCTTCCACTCCAGCATCAATCTCTCTGTTGACGCTGTTGATGTGGAAGAGGCAAAGAGCGGAGTGCTTGCGCAGCTCCCCAGAGCTTTGAGTCACTGCAAACACACCGTACAAGACGTCGTCCTTCTCCTGGATGCCCAACTCTTTGGCCAGCTCCTTCCCAGCCTTCCCCAAATGAGCTGCCTGCACTGCATTGTAAATGATGTCGCGAGCGGGCCCACTCCTCCTCTTCCTCTTGGGTTTGAAGCTACACTCCAGGACCATTTCCCGGTACATCCACATCTCCAAGTTGCTTCGCGGGAGCCGGCCCAGGCGCGTCTGAAACAGGGAGCTTTCATCGTTTGGCTTCTCCCTCTGCACAGACACGAAGTAGACAAACTCCTCGGTGACGAAGCTGTAGATGTAGTCGATGCGGTAGGAGTCACGCAGGCCGGGCAGTACGGTCAGTCCCTGTATGTCTGCGACAAATCCATCGTCTGTCGCCAGCGGCCGACGCACTGAAATGGACTGCCTGCCAAAACTCCGGGCAAGACTCTCATTAACCGTGGCTGCGACAAAGAAGTAGGATATCTGTCCATCCTCCACGATGCTGACTTTTGTTCCAAGAGGACTGGCTACACAGTCCGGGCAGAAATCCGCAGAATTAGATTCCTTTTTGAACAGGCAGTTTGAGGTAGAAGGCTGCTGTCCACTTTGTTCAAGTGAGTGGGAATAACACACCCCATGCCGAGAGCTCCCACATGAATATAAATATGGAAGAAAAGGTTGCGGCTCTATCTGCAAGACTTGGTTATCGGTGTCCTCGTACACGTCGAGGTCCTGGTCAGTATCACACAGGTGACAAATCTCACATTCAGAGCTCCCGACGGGGCCTGTGCGCAACTCCCAGGACTTGCTGAAGCTGGCATTGACCGCCTCGATTCGATTGCGCGATGCCACGTACACCTCCCTGAAATGCTCACTGACGACAATGTTCTGTATGGGACCCTGTGCTTCAAAGACCGGCATGGGGTAAGTGACAGTAAAATCCACAGCAGAGCGGTGAAATGGAGAACAAGCATCCAGGGCCTGGACCATGGTTGTCTGTGTACAGATCCATACTGCCAGTAGTGTGACCTTATGGAACATTTCCACTTGGGGTGACAATAGCTTTCTGACAGCTATTACCACAAGACAGAAAACCTGGAAGTGCTGCTCCATCAGGGCATCTTAAAGGCAGTCGGCAGACTCTGTGGACATGAAATGTAGAGAAATAAATCAGTGATAAATCACAATAGAACCTACACTGCATAGAGGACTAAATAATCAGGAGCAAAGAATAAGGTATTTCATTTTAAAAATGTACCTTCTGGACATTTAACTGAGTTGAAGCAAATGTACTTGCAAATACATTTTCAATAATTATCCCTAAATAACATAATGGAGCAGCATTATAATCTTAATATTTTGTAACAACATCAGAAAATAGCCTATTCAGGCTATTTGGCGGAAATGTGCTGTCATTTTTCTTTACGAATAAGGGTGTATATTTGAGTTTGGACAGGAGAGACAGGTCCCATGTCCCTGCCAATATTATGGGAGTATGTAATTTCATGACCAGGAGGGACACAATTACATGTGCAGTACTCACATAAAATAGTTGAGATCTACAGGGCAATTATACACATACATGTACATGAATTAACATTTTGTCCTGATGTAAAAATCAGTTTATAATCTATAGACATGCATTATTTACAAATAAATAAATAAATGAATAAATAAAAATACAAAACCTAAAACTTTCAGTTTTAGACAGTGAATGTGGAAAATTCATGCTGGGGTTCAAGTGTGCCTCTACAAATAAAAGGGTATAAAAGGGTTTTTGGAAAGGTCATTAAAGGAACTCAAGAAAATGTCTATTCTTTATTTAAATGAATGCTTGAAGAGGAGAATAGAGGTAATCATTCTAGATAAACGATGCAATTACTCCGTATAAGGTTGTTTTTTGAAAATAAACTACTTTAAAAGTTTAATTAGGGGGGAAAAAATCTGCTAGATAAAATATTAAGAATTGGGCCTAGACTGGCGCTCTATAGCAAATGCTGTGCAAACCAGGACCAGGGATGCTTTGGTTAATTAGAATGAATTTAATTCCCTACCAGATTATTGAAGACAAATTCTTCAGTGTCTTGAAGTACGTGATCTTTCTGAATCGTTTGAATCATCGATCTTTCCCGTAAGCCTTTTTACTTAAAATCGTTAATAATTACTAGTATTAGTAATAGTAAGGGCAGCACTAACAATGACTACAGTAATAAGAATGGATACTGATAGAAGTACCGCTTGCAGCAACATATACGGCCGCTAACAAAAAGGCGCCTGGCTTTTTAAAGTTGTGGTGATGGTGATCTAGAAGGAGTAATATTTGTATTACCTGTTTTACTCGTTACTGTCTGTTAAGGGGTAACAATGTAATCTTAAATGGTAACAATAGAATAATATCAAACGCGCCAAGACCAAATGTCCCCAAGTAAAGCACAGCCTACCCGTAACGTATGATAACCAGAGGAGACTAGTTCACAACCTCTTGTAGTGCCGGCTACCGTTTCGCCATACAGTTTATTTCACATGCGATACGTCACATACGATAACACTGCTGTGGTTTAATATGAAGTACATAAACATCACTCAAGATTTTTAACAGTTATTGTTAATAATTCAGTTTTTTTTCTAATGTTACAGGACTAATTCGGTGCCAGAAAAAAATACCAGATATGAAATATCTTAGACGTGAATAACATCTGTATCATATTAACAAAACTACCATTACCAAATCACTGTGATATGAATAATATAGCGGTGTGCGCATATAAAAGGATAATTTGCATTTGGGCAGACGAAACGTCGTATATTTCGGCATTCAGCCATTTTGTCATAAACTACACCAGGAATGTGCAAGCTGTTTCCTTTGGATTTTAAAACCCCGTTATGAGAAAAAGTTCAAATAAAGTTGACGTCTGGATACACAAGTGCCGCACATGGTAGGAAGAAAACGACGTGCAAGGGTTATTTTCAGCTGAAATCTCCGTTTCTGGTACGGGTAGGTCACACAGCCTACAGCTGACACACAGCAAAGCCTGCGCCTTACCTGAGTTTGTTCAAACAAGTTACCCTTCGCTTGCTATGCTTTCAGCCCGACAATTTCAAACCCGCTAAAAGGAAATTCTCATTCTGCTCCTTCTTCTCCATTTTCTCTTCATTTCAGAAGGTTATTACAGCACTGCTTCCAAAAAAAGCATTTGGTAACCTGCGAACGGTGTAAACTACGAGCGCAGCCTCAATCTTTACACGCCCATCCTGTACGAGCAATCGCAATCTGCCGCACATTATTGCATAATTTTAACCACATAGTCTGTATACCCCTGTTATTATAAGGAAGTAAGGTAAACGCGCGATGTGCAACTTAGTGCTTTTCATTTATTGAACATAAGAACTGATAATTAAAGATGAAATAACGGCAGTCCATTTATAGATTGGATTGATATTACATTATCTATATTCTATCATATATACTACTTTCTTGATAATGTTATGTAAAATGAATACATGGCATGCTTCAAGGTAAACAGTGCCTGTCCAGTTATTCCCTAATTATTGCTGAGTATATCCAGCTTTTCCTCATATCCTTCTGTTTACAGGAAAACTGTCTCAAAAAACCTTAGAAACCTCCCCATGGCAATGCCACACCAAGAAGTTTTATAACTCATGCCACGCACATAAAAAGCACATACAGAAAGAATTGAAAAAGAAGGTTAATTTGAATATGCCTTCCTCAGTTCCCCGTGTTATGTTCATCACTCAGAAAAAGACATACTGGAAGTATCAGGAGAGTATGCTCTGCTGTTCGGACATTATAGGCACCCTAGCCCTTCAGGTCACTGGCTGTTAATTACTTATTGCTGGAGCACAGGTAGAATTACAGTGTTAGAGTAAACAAAACACACCTGGGAACTGGGATCAGGATCAGCAGAGCCCAAGCCAGCAGGAAGTGCTGCATTTCTCAACTGCAGAGCGAGATAAGACTCAGGAATCCCAAGAATCACTGGCATGTGTGCAAATTATATTATACACATATTATTGCATTTCACATAATAATTCTGATGATGGTGGCCATTTTATAGTTGCATTAGAACAATGAAATACAATGCAGTTGTAGTGGTTTATTGCAAACCACAAGTTTTCTGATTAACGTGTAGCAATGCATTTATCAGATTATAATACCTTCATAAGAAAATGTAAACGGGAAAGCATTCCGAACTGCTCATGCATCATTATTATTAGTATCGTTATTACTAACATGAGGGGCGTATCCTAGCAAAGGGAAGAACGAGGGAGACATCGCTCAAAGGGTACCAGAGTCCCCCGCACGATTGCACATTTAAGCAGCTGGCTGAGATTTCGCGGCGTCATCATCTTCACCCACCATGTCTCCTGGTTAGAGCTGTCTTCCAACCCCAGTCAGCAGTGTTCTGCAGATCTGCTCTGCTCTGGCCTGTGAGAAGGATGTGTTTCTGAACCCACCTCCCCTTACATGAGTATGCCCAGCCTAACCTGTTGGATGAGTTCCAGTTTACTGCTTCCTGTAACCCGGAGTCTTTGAATTGATCTAATATATGTGTTTGCTAACCTTTTTTTTTTTTTGAACTTCTCCGTGATCCATCATCAGTGCTTGACCCTTTAACGGGGTAAACCTGGATCCATTTGGGTCTGTGCTGTTTTTCACTCCAGCAGAGAACTGTTAAGTTGACTACAATGAGACTGGACTCACAGGCACACCTTGTGGATCCACTTCAACCCCCACCAAATGAGAAGTGCCCCACAGGTAGACTCTCACATACCTTCGGCCCGTAAAGCCATCCCTAACTCTCACCGCTTCAAGATTAACACAACGCAAAAACCGTAAGGACACGCAAAAACATAAATATGATACAGAGACGTCAAGACAAAAAATTAAGCCAATATAATTTTTAAATCTATTGTTTCTTAATGTGTTATGTGCTCTTGCATTAATGTGTTGTGTTAATGTTGACGTGCTCTGAACTTTCAGGGCCACTGTACTAGCTAAATATGACCAGCTACATGTTAATCTTCCGTGGAGCCTCTGTGAGTCAGTCTGAATGATTGGCAGTCTATGAATTAGACTGGTCAAACTTGGTGAGCCTCTCCTTTGAATCAGTCAGATAGAATATCAATCCCTGAGCTGACTTCAATTAAAAAAAACCCTGTGGCATCATAACAAGCTTAGTTAACGCCTATGCTGGGAAAAAGGCTGAGGAGAATGAAAAAGGCATGTGTGGCTTCTGCAGCTGGAGGATGGGTACTGGGGGATATTGGATGTCGGTGGATACTGGGAGACTGGATACTGGGGGATACTGGGAGACTGGATACTGGGGGATACTGGTGGATACTAAGAGACTGGATACTAGGGGATACTGGTGGATACTGGGAGACTGGATACTGGGGATACTGGATACTGGGGGATACTGGG
>JAODKN010000104.1:25079683-25122617 GCA_026774425.1 Petrocephalus zakoni | reverse complement strand
GAAGCAGGCTTGAGGTGTAGGGAGCTGCCAGGCATGAAGCAGATGGCGGCTCCCCCTCTTCCTGTTTAGGTCCCCCCCTTATAAACATTCGCAGATAACATGGTTTTTACATTCGGCGGCGGTGTTTACAGAGGAAGCTCCAGCGCAGCACAGGAACTAGGGGCTGCATGTGAGCCGGGCAGATACAGCAGAAGGAGGAACGCCCAGCAGCCCAGTACACCGCTGACTTCCTCCCAGTCAGATGCGGGGAGGCCTCTGCGCAGGTCACCTGACCTTAGCAGCACAGAATGCAATTAGGCGGCTCGGCCCGTGCTCTTTATGGATTTTCCATTTGGGGGCGGATGTGAGAGGAATAAATCAAACTGAGCTTGTGCTGCAGAAACATCCAAGTTTCTAGGTCCACATCCAAGTCTCTTTCCGGCCTTTGGAAAAGTCCCATCCAGCAACAGTACTTTGCAGAATTTTTACCAGCGTTGTTAACAGCCCACCAAAGTTTAAGCAACAATGTTGGCTGGAGATTTTGTCTCTTTTCCTGCAGAGGTAGCTGAACCAACAGGAAGTGTTTCCATTCAGATGTCTGAAAGTCCCCTTTTCAGTTCAGCTGATATTTATCACATCTCGGATACTCTGTTACTTCAGTCTCCCGACATGGCGTCAGCAGTCTGCAAAGTTGAACATGCCTAGACCTTAACTCACTGTAGCCTCCTCAGTACTTATTTTCAGCTTTGCTCATAGTGTTACTTTTTGCACCATTCATCCCTACTTCTGTCCAAATGAGGCCATGCCGTTCTTTTGTTGTTGTTAAATGTTATATGACTCTCTGCCTCCTATGTTTAATTTCCTTTGTGTTCCTGTTTTTATATCTCCGTGGGTCCATTAGCTATGGCTGCTATTCTAGCAATAGTCTCCTGTGCTAGTGATGTTCCTCCCAAGGATCTCAGTCCCATCGTCTGTAAACGGCTGTGTTCGCGTAAGAGGAATTTAGTATAATATTCAGAGGCTGTCCCGAAATTAAACAATCCCCATCCACAGGAGACTTTGGTCAAGACTCAGGGACGCGTCGCGAAGGGCCAACTGACCAGCCTTCCCCTTCTGCTGTTTAGGGATAATGGATTCCTGCAGCGCACCCTCGACCGCGGGGAAGCCGAGGCCCTGGACATCCTGTCAGAGGTGTCTGCCAGCGTAGGGGGATGGAGGCCCGCTACCTGGGACGACTGTGTGGGCTGGGCCCGTCGCCAGTGGGAGACCCTTTTTAACGACAACATCAGCCAGCTGCTCTGTTGTTTCCCCCCAGATCAGGTAACTTTTCATCGTGAATTAAAATGCTGTCGACGTCTCTGAACTCCAGTGAATCACTCAGTGAGATATTTATAGTTGACAGCCATCAGGGGGTGCTATTATCATCATGGACTTGGGAAACATTGCCATTTCACCAAGGCACATTAATGCAGTGGACGGGTTTCCCGTAATATCATTGTAAGTTCCATTTTTTATGATAGGAAATAAAAAGGCAATTCCAGATATGAACCCTGTGGGGAAAGAAATAATATTGGTTAATAAATTTTACATAACTGGAAAGTAGTTTTGAAACAAATATAGAGCATTCTAGGTTGACACTTTGTAATGAATAACCATTTATCTGTCTCTAAAGCACCTATATGTTCTAGTGATACTTTTTAAATTGTACTAATCAGAAGCCAGAATTTGTGATAATAAAGTGATTTTTCTGAATAATACCAGGATTGGTAAGTCATGTGTACTAGGGGAAGTGCAGCATTGTTTCTTTGTGACAGTGGTTTGCTCTGAAAGGTCAGATGTTCTCTCACACTGTTTTCCTCCCATTTGGTTACTAGGGAAGTTTGCTTACTCCTAAAAATTAACTGTTTAAAAATCTCGACATATAAATACAATACACGGACAAAAATGTTGGGACACCTGGCCCTTACGCCTATAGGACCTTTTATGACATCCCATTCTAAATCTATAGGCATCAATATGGAGCTGGTCCCACTTTGCAGCTATAACAGCTGCCACTCTTCTGCCTGGCTTTCCATGGGATATTGGAATGTGGCTCTGGGAATTTTTGCCCATTCACCCATAGCATTTGTGTGGTCAGGCACTGATGTTCGACGTGAAGGCCTGTCTCGCAATCTCCGTTGTAGTTCATCCCAAAGGTATTCAGAGGGGTTGACGTCAGGGCTCTGTGGGCCAGTCAAATTTTTATCCATCAAACTCAACCATCCGTGTTTTCATGGACCTTGCTGAATAGAGGCTTCCCCAAACTGTTCCCACAAACTTAGAAGCATAGAATTGTCCAAAATTCTTTTGTTTGCTGAAGAATTAAGGTTTCCCTTAACTGGAACTAAGGGGCCTAGCCAAACCCCTGAAAAAGAGTCCCGTACCATTATCCCTCCTCTACCAAACTTTACATGTGGCACAATGCAGTCAGGTAGGTAATGTTTTCCTGGCATCTGCCAAACCCAGACTCGTCCATCAGACTTCCAGATAGAAAAGCATGATTCATCACTCCACATAACACATTTCTACTGCTTCAGAGTTAAGTGATGGCATGCTTTACACCACTCCATCCATCATTTGGCATTGCGCTTGGTGATGTGAGACTTGCATGCAGCTGCTCTGCCATGGGAGCCCATTCCATGATGCTCCCAGTGCCGGGGTTAATGCCGGAGGAAGTTTGGAACTCTGCATTTACTGAGTGAACAGACCGTTGATGAATTTTACATACTACGTGCCTCAGCATTTGGTGACCCCGCTCTGTTATTTGTGTGATCTGCCACTTCGTGGTTGATTTTCTGTTGGCTCCTTAACGCCTCCACTTGCCAGTAGTAGCGCTTACAGTTGACTGTGGAATATCTAGCAAAGGTGGCATCCTATGGCAGTACCATGCTTGAATCCACTGAGCTCTTCAGAACGACCCAATTCTTTCACAAATGTATGTAAACCTGACTGCATGGCTAGGTGCTTGATGTTATACACCTGTGGCAATGGGTCTGAAGGAAACAGTGATTGTGATTGAGAATTGTGTGCCAGTACGTTTGTCCATATAGTGTATATGTGTCTCAGCACTGAAGATGACCTTTTATTATCCTGCAGTGAATGACCTTTACTGATCATCTAGGGCATTGGTCTAAAAGTCATTAGGCTGTTGTTGCCAGATGGCTGGAAATTATCAAGTGTGGGTGTGTCCTGTGATATGCTGCTACAGATGCTTTTCTGGGAATTCTGTATCAGGGTTACATCAGGCAATACCAGATTCCTAAACAGTTGAGCCAGCATGCAGAGCCCAAAAATGGGAAATAAACATGTATTTGGTAATTTATCAGATCAAAAGCACATAATACCTGAAGTAAAATGTTTACATTTTGAAAAATTCCAGACAGTCTTACTCAGAAAAAGACAGGTACTTGAGGTACTGGTTGGTAGTGCAACATAGGGATGTGTAGACAATGTGTATACCTGTAATGACTTCAGGAGAAGACGTAAGCCAGCAGTTTCCTGGGGGCCTCTAGTTTTTGTGCTTATATAAAAAAAAAATTATACTTGTATACAATGTATACAAATGTAGCAATATAGACTTAACATTTGACATCTTGCCATCCGTGCTGCACTGTCCCACTGGGGGGTGGGGGGTGGTAAGGCTCATTTCAGGCATCTCGTAGTGTCAGATAGATCAAAGCCCTGGCTGGCATCTGGTACTATCACGTGAATCTGCTGTTTTTCTTATCAAGAGGCAAAGTGTTACTAAACACTGGCATATGTAACACACCCTTACTCTCAGGCCTGGATAGGACATTCGCAGTTATCTGATGTGCCGTGTTGACCTCGTGTTTTGAAGATTTCGATTATTTGTGAAGTTCTCGTTTTTTCTGAACATGTACAGAAAAAAACTTATAAAGTTCGGTTTTCCCCCATCAGACGACATCTTCCGGGCTGCCTTTCTGGTACGGCGAAAAGAGATGTCCACATCCCTTAACCTTTGAACCAAACAATGTAAGTTTCATGACCTTCATTTCTTCATACATTCCACTGGTTCTACCCTGGTAAATGTTGTCTGTCGTCTGTTATCCTGATCAGAGTCTGGTTCTGGATCCTCCTCGGCATCAGCTTCTTCCGACAAGCTTCCTTAATGGAGGACTGACTGTATTTGTTTTTGCACAGTTCAGTCGTGACCACACCACAATCATATCAGAATGATATTTATAATGTTAACCGTATCCAGTTAAAGTGTTGGGGTATTGAGGTCTTATTATCTTATTATATCTCTGCTGGAGATCGATAACTGGGCTACACATGGGCTCTGATTGGCACTGGATTGATGTATAGATTATATATTATCAGTACAAACAATGGGTGTATATTTCCTAATTAGATCCAGTAATGTGGGTGTTTTGTTTCCATTTATTATTAGTGTTAAGGCCTCCAGCATTGGAGGTCAAAATCCGGCCCACTTTCCTTCAGTCTGGACTTCCTATGTTCTTTGCTCGTCACATGGTGTTTATACTGCAGGTTTCCTGACATCCTGCCCTAGGATACCTTAGTCATCCATTACTTGCAAATGAATGACTATAAATAGAGGTTGTTTTATATTTGCAATGTATCATTTCACTTCACGCATATTACAAAAGGAGAAACA
Source organism: Petrocephalus zakoni (assembly GCA_026774425.1). Taxonomy (NCBI): domain Eukaryota; kingdom Metazoa; phylum Chordata; class Actinopteri; order Osteoglossiformes; family Mormyridae; genus Petrocephalus; species Petrocephalus zakoni. The sequence goes on along the minus strand of JAODKN010000104.1, from coordinate 25,117,963 downwards.
TATTTTCTGTCTTGAACGTCCTTGTTTTAGGTGACTCATATGGACTACATTGTAGCAGCGGCTAACCTTTATGCCCAGACCTACAACATCAATGGGTGTCAAGACCGCGATGCCATTAGAAAAGTCCTGCAGGGTGTCCAAGTGCCGTCCTTCACTCCTAAGGCCGACACAAAAATCCACGTCACTGAGGAGGACATGGAGAAGGACCGAGGAGACGTTGGTAAGAAGAACAAACATCTAAGCATTCTTCATTTTGTGTCATTAGACTTTAGTATGTATGTCTGACATTCCTTGATGAAGAGCTTTATGTAACACTTTACTTAAAGCAGTCATTATACGGCATCATACATACCTTCATAATGCATTCATATAGTATGTCTATATACATATATACATGGCTATAACTATTTATAAAAAGGCATAACACATTATAGTCATGTGTATTATGCATTATGAATGCTCTATGAAGGTCTCATCTATAATGCGCTATAAACACCTTCATAATGCAGCACAAAGCATCCTTAATTCCTATTAAAATACATTATGAAGGTATTTATAGTGCATTATAGATGAGAACTTCATAGAGAATTCATAAATCATGAGAAACCTGGCTATAATGTGCTATGCCTTTTCATAAATATTTATAGCCATGATTATAATGCTTTATGAATGTGTTACAGTGAATTGTAGGACCAATGATAATGCTTTATGAATATGTGCTTCATAGAAAGTGTCACCAAGCTCTTCTCTTGCGGCAATCTGCATTGTAGACACAGCCCGCCTGGAGGAGCTGAAGAAGGAGCTGGCCTCGCGTCCAAAGAATATCGCAGAGCTCCAGATGCAGCCCATTGAGTTTGAGAAGGTAACCTGTCCTTACACCTGACATCGTCATAACAAACTGGTCATTAAATGAGTGCAGTGAGGGCGTCTACATGGAAATCTATAAGGGTCAAGCCTGGCTGGGTGACTTGGACAGTACACATACAGTAACCCTTTAACTACAACTCACCCTTGTAGGATCACAGATACACCCTGTTTTCTGTGTTCCCAAAGCCCCATATGCAAGCAAAGCACATTAAGTACAGAAAAAGATGTGAAAAGAGATTTCTTCTGCATAGCAAGAGGAGGATCATTGACTTGTTTGTGTACTTTGCGTAGCACCATGATCTGCACACACCAGTGTATGTAGTGATGGGACCCCACTGTGGTTAGATCGTAATCCTGGGCTTTGTCTCCCAAGCATTGTGAGGAGATGCTCAAATGATGTTTGTGGGTTTGAAGGAATGAAGTCAGAAACAGAGTATCGTGTATCACTTTTGCTGTGAGTCAGATATGCACGATCATCCCTTGGCTGTCCTTCTACCAGCCGTGTGCTAACTACCTGCCCAGGTGATACAGTGAGTGTGTCAAGTGATTCTATGGGCATCAAGTTGCTTGAACAGACTCCTGCCCGTTGGCTAGATATGAGCCACTGCCCCCCTCAGCCTTTGAAGTACGGTCTTTCTGCACTGTGACTTCATATTATTTTTATGCTCTTCAAAATGGAATTTGGATTTTAGTCACAATTAAATGTCTGAAGTAAATAACTTCCTTGAAACATTTACACAGCCACTGTTAGTGCCAATAGTTTTACTTATTGTAATGTAAGCAACGATAAAAAATAGCATAAAAATTGCAATCCTAACGTTCCTTTTAAATGCATATTTGAGTGCAGGATGATGACGCAAACTTCCATATGGACTTCATCGTAGCAGCCTCAAATCTGAGAGCTGAGAATTACGACATCCCTCCGGCCGACCGGCACAAGGTGAGAATGTGGTATCGCTGTGGGTTAGACCTGCCGTGGGGTTGGTAATGCACACATGGTCAGGGGAGCATCACAGTTTTGGGGCATGCACTGGTAGGTACTGCTTTTCCTGCCCACCTCCCACCACAACGCCCACTCCCACCCGCAGACATTAGGACTTGCATGGTACCGTCACCTGCCCTCCGGCCCTCTGGCAATTGTGGTCTTTGAATGAAGCATGCCCCTCGCCAAAAAAACCGAAACTAATCACAGCACTCCAAGGCGTGTTACCTGAGCCATGAGTAGAAGAGTCAGGCAGTCGGGGGTACAGGAGTGAATTCTGTAGTGCCGGGGAAGTTTGTTTTAGTTTACAATAAAGGTTAATACTCTGCGTGCTTATATTATATGAAACTTATTTTTAGTTTGTCTTTTTTAAGTTGCATTTCCTGCTATTTTCTGCTTTAATTCTCTTTATAAAAAGAAAAACTTTTGGGTAATGCTTTACATTAACTTTACATTAATTCCTTCATAATGCATTTATTATGCATTCATAAAACATTCAGTGCACCTTCAAAATGCATTTATAATGCATTCATAAAACATTCATTAGCAACATGTAAGTATATCTTTACATCCTACCAAGCCTTGGCAGCTGTAATATACATTAATAACATTTGCTATTATCATATAATGTTTGTTATTAATGTATATTAAAGCTGTTAAGGCATACAGGTAAACAGTTCAGGTTTTTTGCATGTGTAAGATCACAATGGGAAGAAATAATTGATGCATCATATATTGCAACAAATATTTCATTTATCAGGTTTCCTTACACTGGGGAAGAATACCTGACAGTACAAAGAGTGATGTCATTGAGAATTTAAAAAAGAGGAACAGAAATACCTGGACCTCAAAAGCTTGGCTGGTCTTCGACTCACCTGTTTTAAAAGCCTCTCAAGTTCAGCTTCTTTAATAAAATGAGTAATGTCCTGCTGTCAAGCAGATACTTTATGGCCCATGGGTGGCTTGTGATTTATATGAATTAATTATATCATATTTAAGATTTATTTTTGTGGGAATAATAGTACTCTGAGTACTCTGCTTCAGGATTTAGCTCTTGATGCAAACTCTCCTGACCCCCACAGAGCAAGCTGATCGCCGGGAGGATCATTCCAGCTATTGCCACCACTACCGCCGCAGTGGCCGGCCTAATGTGCCTGGAGCTCTACAAGGTGGTCCATGGCCATTCAAAGATCATGTCATACCGCCATGCCTATATCAACTTGGCGGTGGAGCAGCAGTGCATTCTGTCCTTGCCACTGGGACCCCGGAGGTTCAAGGTAAGACCGCAGAAGCATGTTGGGTTGGGGGTGGCCATAAATCTGTACATTAAGGTGCAAGATTCAATTCTTTATCGTCATTGTACATGACAGTGTGACAGTGGTGCAAACAAAACACAATATTGGACTAGACATATGGCATTTAAAAATAAGTACAAAATACGAAATACTCAATAAGTAAATATGTATAAAACATCTACGCTAGTCTTCTGTTGATGTTAGGTACAGGCAGAGCTCTGCAAGACAGGAACATAATCTGTGTTAAACACGCACTGACCCAAGCCTGGGGTCTGAACGTAAAGGAAGGTGGATCAGATTTTTGCTACTACAGACAGCTGGGGGGCAAGTCTGGTGGAGATCAGCGCAGGCTCCTGCAGAGGCTGTGAATTTTCTTCTAAAAGGAATGCATTAAAAAATTCTTATACTGCACTAGTATTGCTCAGAAAAAAGTCCTTGTCCAATGACCTTTGACCTCTGCCACTGCATACTCTCTAGGTCCTAGATTTGAGAAGAGCAGTATAGATGGATGGATGAAGTTCCACCCTAATCAGAACAATTCAAATTGCTTCACCCTGAAATATAACAATAAATTGGAAAAAGCTATTCTTTCTTCCATTACAGTTTGTGAGTTTCACTAGTGGTGCTTTTCCACTGTCACCTGGGAATCGAGCTATACCCAACCTGTACCACAAAGTGACAGTCTTCTATGGCAGCCTATTGAGCCATACCCAACTAGTACCCATGCTGACACAGCAGGGACCAAGCTGATTGCATCACCTAAATCTGATTGGTTGAAAGCACAAAGATACCAGTGATCTGCATTGATATGCATGGATTATCTGAAAGAAAAAACATAGTCTATATGTTTTTAATTATGAGTAGCATCGGACATTGTGAGGTATTGATGCATTCCCTATAACTACTAACCTGAAAAATTCCAACCTCCAAAAAAAGTACAAAACAACAGCTGGTTTGAATTGTTTCTTAATGTAAATTTACTCAAGCGAATGCTAATTCCACTAGTGTTTGACACTAACATAAGAGTAATTCTCACAGACCTGCTAGCAGAAATTAGCACATGGCAAAAAGCATTGTAGGTCTTGCTGTACATCCTGTGGACAGTATATATGGCTCTGATTTTACATCACTGTCGCTCTCTAAACCCAGCAACACTTCTACCAAGCCGGCCCTTCTGTAGTAGAAAACCGAATCAAGCTGGAACCATGCTGTAACTAGTCTCTCTTCGTGGTATGGCTCGGGTATGGGTTGGTTCTTGTATGCCAGTGGAAAAGTATCATAGGAAATCTGTTTATGGGTTTGCGAGATGCTGTCATAGGAGTTGCACTGAAGTTAAAGAAAAATTTGGTAACACTTGAAGGGCCACGAGTAACTTACTCAGTTTCTCTTAAAGTACAAATCATATGGGAACTGTATTATGATGGATTAATAATGAATGAACAATCATTGAACATTTAAAGACTAGGTAGTACAGATTGTCCAGTTTGTAAGCCTTCATTCAATAGATGAGAATTACGTTCAGCCCTGGAGCTGTGTTGTTAAGTGGCCTGTAATTTTCTGTTATTCCCTACTTGTTAATTATTAGTTTATCATTTCCCTCTTGACTCAAATAATCTTGACTGTTTTTCCAGTAGGTAAGAATGTAGTGATTATTTTTGTCTTACTGCAGGTAAAATATGCATGTAGTTCATCATGCTTGTGTGCTGTCACTATCGGTAACATATGTATTTGTATTTGATGGAATATCTGTGCCTATTTTACTATTGGAAGTGGTATTTAGTTCATGCCAGTTAAGATGGCATCAGATCTGATCCGAGGACACTTTCAAACTTCTGGCGTGACAGTCACGCTTTCAGACTCTGGCACTCATGCAAGAAATCTTATGGCAATTCTGTATTATTTCATTATAAACCTAAAATTAGCTACGTCAAAAACATTGGGGTGGGGTAGGTTGCAAATCCTACAGACTATTGGCAAGGTAATAAAATGGGTACATACATGTAAATGCGTGTACAGACTCAAATTAAAAATCTCACGCCAGCAGCTGACCAAAGTTAGCAACCCTGAGGACGGCCGAGTGAGGAGAGGGGGACAGGCCCAGAACTGCGGACAGGACACAGGCAGTAGCAGAACCTAATGGGACAGGCCCAGAACTGCGGACAGGACACAGGCAGTAGCAGAACCCAATTGGACAGGCCCAGAACTGCGGACAGGACACAGGCAGTAGCAGAACCCAATGGGACAGGCCCAGAACTGCGGACAGGACACAGGCAGTAGCAGAACACAATGGCCGTCCAATGATTTTGTACCATTCCAGATGTCACCACCTCGCTCTTTCTTCTGACCATCTGGTCTCCTTCTGTTGTCCTGATGTGTCCCATGTCCACCAAAATGTTTGGTCTCATGCAGGTTTCGGCCACATGCTAATGTAGGCCATTGGTGTGTCCCTGAGCTTTGATGTGCGTAATGTGCAAGCAGTATGTGGCCAGGGGGGTGTGTGGGGACTCTGACTTTGTTAGCAGGAATCTAAGTTATAGAGCCACAAAGTTTTTTTTTTTAAATGTGTTGTTGAAATGTGTGCGTTTTCCTGGCAACTTCACTCACGTGGAAACTGTTATTCATAGTGTTATGAAGCTGTTCTTCCAGAACTGTGCTGCTCAGCTTGTCCAGCTCGCACTGGCTTCATTTTCTGTGCGAGGAGCTGTGTTTTCTGTGTGAGAAGCTGCGTTTTCTGTGCGAGGAGCTGTGTTTTCTGTGCGAGGAGCTGCGTTTTCTGTGCGAGGAGCTGCGTTTTCTGTGCGAGGAGCTGCGTTTTCTGTAACACTTTGAGCTGTGGCCAGCTTGTAACCTGAGCCGCACTGTTTCAGAGTTTTACCTGTCGATTAGATTCCTTGGGGGGAAAGGGGACCTCTTGCTGTCGGGGCACCTGGCCTTTGACAGGTACCTGAGGTGACAGACCTGCATATCAATTGCATGACCTCATTAGTCTTGCACCAAACCAGCGAGCTGACCTCACCAAGTTGCCACGGTTTCCTTATTACAGGGGCATGGTTTGTCAAACTTTGGTGTAATTTTCTTTTCAGAACAATTTCATATGAAACCCTGGGGTCTACTGGAGGCTGCCAGATGAGGATTTTTATAATCTTAAGATGTTTTCTTTAACTCCAGAGCTGAAGAAGGGCGCCTTCTTTTGAAAGCAAGGCATAGCTGAGCAAATACCACTGGGGGCAGCTTTGCTCTGGTTAGGTGTACAGTTTCACTGACTGCAGAACCCCCGCAGATTACCTGATCTACTCTTGTTTAATTGAGTTAAGACCTTGTTTATTTGAGAGACTCTTGCTTTAGTGCTAACCTTTATGGGTACTGCCACAGGCTTTCCCGTATTGGAAATGCACGGACAGCAGTACTCTAAGTGATTTATTTGTGATGGTTAAACAGTTAATGTACTGTGTATAGGTACATGTGTATGCGCTGAACTTAAAGGAGTGATTGTGTAGTGCTATGTATCTCTATACTGATTTATGGTGGGGGGGGGGAGTAATAAGCAGCCCACCTTTAAGCCCCTCCCTGGAGCAATGGGGCCCATCAGGTGGATCACTCTGCCGACCCTGGACAACTGGCGGCCTTCTGATCACAGGCAGAGGGTCCTCATCCATCCTTGTAGCCCTTATTAATATTTTATTTATTTGTATGAAAAAGAGACAACACTTAAAGGAGAGTTGCCTGGGTTTTATGGTGCCTCTTGACAATGACATTATTGCTGAAAGTGCCACACTTTGTCACTGGAAAGTGTAGGATCTGCTTTAGTCACTGTTTATAAACACAGTCATTTTATTTATTTATTTATTTATTTTCACCAGAATAAATTTCCTTGATGCTTTTGAAGTATCTACAGCTGCTGCTTTTGAATCTCACTTAAACAGGATTAACTGCTGAAGACTTTCCTTAAACTAGAAAAACAAACGTTCAGGGTGAAAATTGACTTGTTTATGGCGCTGCTGCATTGTTAAATAAGACGGCGACCGTGACTTTTTTTCAAAGGCCCTGATTAGTAATAATCACTTTCAGTGAAATGGAGTGGAAAAGAATCTTTTCAGCATGAACGAGCACAAACAGCAGCAAACTCTCCGCTTACACACGAGCAACACGATCTGTGTCGGCTGTATTTAAGTGTCTGTGCTGCATTGTCGCGGCGCCACTTACCCTGAGCTAACAGCCTCGCTGGGATCAAGGCCTCTGTATGAGTAATAATGCAGACTGACATGCTTTGTGGGGCTGTCTGGGGCCTGTGTGATCGGTATGGGGAGCGTGTGCATCACCCTCATCTGCTCTTACAGGGTGCTTCAGGCTACCTTACGTATTCTTGGACCGATTCTTTACAGAAAACTGCACCAATCCTTTTGCATGCACAGCTCTCCCTGTGCCAGCTGTTTTGACAATGGGCTGGCTAAGTAACTATACGTTCCCTTATACCTTGATGCTAATATGGAGTTTTCAGAAGCAAGTTTATAGACTTTACACAGAGCCCACAGATGTGGAATAATTGTGACACCCTTTAGCAATGACAGGAGACATGCCAGTAGTGGCTATGGCCCCAGCATGAGTGATTTACCTCCCTCGACAGGAGAATAGGTTACACATTATATGGTTTAAGGGCTTCTTACTAATGTTCTTAACTTTCCTCCAAAGCCTCACTTCTTAATAAATGATCTCTTTTCATGAGAAGATTAAAATTATTATGGAGGTGTATCGAGTCTTAATTAGGAAACATGTAGTAATTCTCTCCTCAAAGAGCAGCGTAATTATTTACTCAAAACAAAAACATTTATCATCTGAATAAGCTTACTTCAAAAATGTGAATAACATGCATAGCAAATGATTATTTTTGTAAGTTTAAATTTTTCTTTTGAAGGTATTATTTACTATGCTTTGTGGAGTCATTTGATCTCTAATTAAAATCCAAAGAAGGAGTGAAGATCATATTTAAAATTTAAATAGAATTTCCTTTGATGGTGCAGAGTTGTGGCATATTAATTTTCTCCGGAGTTTCATGTTTTGTTTTAACATGGACTGGGTTACTTTCATATCTCTCCTTTCGTTTATCCTGAAATGTTGCTCCCCTACTGCTCATGCATTAATACATCCATCTTTAAGACAGACTTACTGCATTGCAGAGGATTTTTCTCTTCTACATTGATCGTAACACACTGTTAGCCCTTGATTGCAGCCCTGAACGCAGTCTTTCTTTTATTTTTAATTGGATCATCAGTCATGGTGTTAAAACAACAGATACTGTGCTGTCCAACGTGTGAGGGCTCTGCATTGAGCAGGGGGCTTCTTGTAGATGGAATCTAGCTATTTTGTCACCCTCCACACTGTTTTCTTTCAAACCGCCTCCCTGTCTCCTAAATGAAATCAATTTGTCTGAGAAGTTTCTTAAGTTCAGAAGTAGCCGAGGAGCGGGTCCTGCACTCACAGACAACTTTTATTGGATTTTTTGTAGAGATGATGGCTATTTCCTGCCTTTAGAGGAAGTGCCGTATTGAAACCAGATTTTGTGAGGCTCCTTTTGATCTTCCTTCTGTCACTTATAGTCTTCCTTGAAAAGGCTTCAAATCCCATCTGAAATACTTTTCCCTCACATTTATGTAAAGGGTGAAGGGGTTTGTAGCCATCCCGATGTAAGCTCACAAGATACTCAGCATTCTGTGCTACGGTTTCACTCTCTGAAGCATGAGGGCAAATATATTATCATCAGTAAACTACCAAAAGCTAACAAAGCTAATTCCTGTTGTGTATTATTTTTTTACTAAATATAGTTACAAATCACCATCAGCTTTCAGAAGAAAATGTCTGATATGATAAAAAATATTGCAATGCTTTACTTCAGAGGCAAAATGACTTATTTACTTAGTTTTTGGTTAATTCATACAATAACTCCTAGTGTACTACTACGCTTCTTTGTGCCCCCTCAAGTAAAGTGTTACGAAAAATATGTTTTTTAATGGGTAACTGTAGTTTAATGGTAGGGTTATTCTGGTTATAGGGAATAATGCTTACTGCAGCTTTATCAAAAGCTATTTCTGCAATTTAATCTTTATGTTAATGTAGTGATCTGTGTCCTAGCCTGTCACATGGGAGAAGAGGGTTTGTTTCCCTGATGGTGGTCACAGCATAACATGTTTTTTTGGGTGCAATCATGCCCGTGATCAGAACGTCGTGGGTTCAAATCCCTGTGTGGCCAAACTGATGGTGTTGTTGGGACCCTGAGCAAGTCCCTTAACCCCTGATTGTACCAGGGACACTGCACACCTGCTGACCCTCTGCCTGGCCCCAGGCTTTGCTCTCATCTATATATATGTGTGTGTCTCAAAGGACAGCGAGAGGGGACGTGTGAAAATAAGCAGTGTACCTGTACTCATACTTGTACAAAGGGAAAATAGACCATTATTATTCAGTATTCTGAACACCTCAAATGGATTTGTTTATCAGTGTATAGTTTTTGTTAACATCACCCCCCAGCTGAAAACAATACAGTGAGTATGTGGGTTGTTTATGGGACTATAAAGGTCAAAGGTGTTTGTGTTACTGCACTCGCTGAAAGGGAGATATTTTCTCCTATTCTAAAAAGAACAGCTAGCCACAGTAGCCTGGAAGCAGATCAGGCAATAACTAACCTTACCATACTCTTCAGTGCAGCATGAGACAGTTGAGGTTCTCATAATGAGACCATTTGAGGGTGAAGGCATGTTTAATGCTGGGTTTGTCCTGTAGACATATTGATTCCATCTCAGAGAAAGGTTAAGATCACTGCAGTCCAGCTTTCGTAAGCCGTAGTATGTTTCAAGGTGAAAGCTTGACATTAAATGTGTACCACTGTAGGGGGTAACAATGTGCACTATACCGCAAATGTATACACTAAGTGTGGTTTTCATATTGGTCATTTTTTTCTGCAAGGATAATAAGAGAGAGAGTTTTGTTTTTATAGTGGCAAGCTAGGATTGGCCAAAAGTTTCCAGTTTCCAGAACTCCCCGGGAGGGGCTCTTTGAGGGGCTGGGTGGGTGGGAGGTCCTCTCCAGAGAAATGGCAGCCGCTCGTGGCTAATTGCGTACCCTGCATGCCGACACTCTGTTGTATAGTCGCTGAGGTCTGCGTCCCTTTGGTCCCAGGCTGACATTCCCAATGTGACACAGGAGTATTTTCAGGGCCGCCTGCTGCTCTGTGGTCCCGCCTTACCACACCCAAATGTCCTCGAAAGTGATGAAGACATGCAGCTCGGACACTGCAGCATGACTTCAGTCAAAGGAAAAGCCTGGTCTCGATTAACTGTGAAATGAACAAATCTGACATAAGAACATTTTCTCCTCCTTCAGGTCTCTCTTTTATAGTTGATGTTAACTTTATGCATCTCATTTTTATAGTTAATAGGTATCACTATTTATGTTTGGGACTTTTCTTTCACTGTCTTTGTCTTTTCATTCATTCGTTCTGGAAGAGTGATTCCATCCAAGCTGCCTGCAAAGCCTTTGTTCTCCTCACCTGGCTGGGATATCCGCTCACCTAGGCAGCTGCTTTTACTGAGATGGGAATTTGTGGGCAGGTGATGTAGGTTTGAAGAAAACTGGCAGGTGTGGGGACTAGTCAGTTCAAAATCTAGCCGAAGAGATTAAAAACTGTATTGCTGAAGGATATATAGATATATTGTAAAAGATGTTGTATGTTTAATAACACGTAATCATGTTTGTGCTATTTTGACTGTCAGGCAGCTGTTGATTCATTATGTCTTTTTTGCACCTCATTCACACCTCATTGCCTCGTTTTCCTGTACGTGGAGGTGTGTATGATATGGCTCAGTAATGAACAGGAGGCTGAAGTCAGTGTGTCAGACTTTCTGTCCTTTCTTATGCCTTCTGAGAGAGGCGTTGTCTCACATCCCAAGCCTACCACACGGGGTTCATTCCTAGTCCACAAACTTCCCTCTGTGTTCAGCTTACTCTAATTACCGTGCGGCTGGAGCGCATGGTGGTTGCCAGCCTACCATTAAGATTGAAAAAGCCAGGGAGGGATCTATATTTATGATGTTGCAAACCCACTGGTCAGCAATACATATGTATGTGCTCAGAGTTTAAAAATGCTTCTAAAAATGTGGCACTTCAGACTGAAATTAGTGAGGCTGCATTGCCTTACTGTGGTGTTTTTTCCTCAAATGCGGCAAAAATAAATGACACGCTGTGCTTTGGGTGAGCATTCCAAGTGCCCCACTGACCACTAGGAAAATGCCCTCTGTTGGGTTATGATCTGCACCAGAAGAAAAATTTCATTTTCCTTCGTGAACTTCTTGAGAGGTATCTATCCATGCTGTCCAACACCCACCTGTTACGCCCGTCTTATGCAGTTGCACCAAGGGTAACGGCACATCACTTCATCAATTATCAATGCAGATGTCCCGCTTAAAGTCTGTTCAGTTAAGAAACATGCTTACAGGCTGTTGGCATCCCAGGATTTCACTGTGCTGTGCACCCTCTTTGTTTTAAACCTCCCAAATGGTAAAATCTCATTCCCAGCTCATTAGCATCTCTGTACTCTGTATTGAATTAGGAAAGCATGTGGTAGTGATTAGGTGAGCATGCGTTCCAGGGAATGTATGAAGTTCTCTCTCTGCCAGCAGCAGGCCGTAACACTGGGATGCAAGCAGAGGCTGTGCAATCCCGGGTCCCCGGGTTCCAGCTTGGGTCCCAGCCTGGGGCTTCTTAGAAGGCATAACTCACTTATTGTGGCTTGGTGATCTCAGACCTTCCGTATCTGTTTATGAGCAGTGAGCTGGGACTGTATCTGCTGAGGCCTGGAAGATGTTGCACACAGTGTCACAGTGTTACTGCAGTCTTCAGTAAGAAAATGTGTGACTTGTGCAAGGCATTCAGAAGTACAAAATAATACACTAAAATGACAGGTATTATTTAGACGGTTCTTCCCTCTTTGTGAATCCTACATCAGGGTAGCTTTTTAGTCACATTCCATACAATGATATTGTACAATTCATTTTCCATTCATGTCTTGACTAAATTATGCATGTTTGTTTTTGTTTTATTTTATTTTTTTTAAATGCCCAACGCATAACTTGCGTTCATGAGAGACAAACAGGGGTGCTGTATAGGGGTGAAAGTCAGGACGATTCCAAGAGACCTAAAAAATTTGGAAAATATTTGGATTGTTCTGGGTTGGGGGCCCAATATGATATGCTTTCATGGGGCCAAAATACTCTAGCGGCTCCCCTGGAATCAAATGTCATATATTAGAGGCTCTTAAAGTTTTTGCTGACATAGAAGAGCTTTGCTCTTTTGCACAGACCATTCGCATAATCCAGCTCAGTCTTAAAACAGAAACACCAGTCCTGTTGTTTTGAACAATAGGAGAAGTGTATTGTGCCGATACAGGTGTAATGTTCAACAACAATTAGATTAGTGGCTGTTGTCAGGCCGAAACTGACATTTTTTAACTGTTAGTTAAAAAACAATTGATGTTTAAGCAAATATCATGGATTCTAATGGCTTGTGTCTACATTTACAGAAAAAAAGACATATACAATATATAAAAGCCATTTTCATTTCCAAAAAAAAACAAGAAAAGTGTCATTTATATTTCTTTGAAGCATATATTCCTTCCAATAAGCTGCTGGAAAACTGATACGTGTGAGGAATTTATATTATCCTGCTGGGTCCAGTTTCACACATTTTTCTCTGTGTTGCAGTTTTGTTCATTTCTGCTCAAATCAGCATTTGTTCTATCTTCCAAATTGTTCCATTAGAGACAACACAATGCTTCAAAGTTGATCTTCATCAATATATTTATATTTTTACTTTTTGTCCTCTTTTTGTATGAGAATACAAATCGCTTTTCATAGCTAAATGGTAAGTGAGCCAAACCCATCAGCCAAGGGATTTTCCTCCAGATTATAATTACCCATGTAGTTCAGTACTTCGCATTTTGCACAGTGCTTTGCCGGTTTCCTATATGCCTGATTTCTTTATGCCTACTTTCATGATAGTGAATTTGAGAAGACGTCTGTAATGATGAAAAAGAGGGACATGTGAGGACACAAAAGGAAATGTTCTCATTAGGCAACCTTGCAGTCTGGTGCCAATTAGTTTGAAAGGTGTGAGGATTCCGTCTAGACTTCAGTGTAATATGCAACAAAGTAGGGAGACCTGTGGGCACTACAGCCAGGTGAGAGGGACTGTTCTCACACCTTAGCAGAGCGGGCAAGGCTAAGGCAGGTATAACGACCCATTTGGCAATAACCAAATAAACTAATTTATAAAGCAATTATAATTTCAGACCAGACTGAAGAGGTATATGTCTGACAGCTAAAAATATCATTAGATACTTTTACAGATATTTATCTTTCAGGGATTCGGTAATAGTGAATTGCCTCCGTCTTTTAGTTGAGTTATTCAGAGGGCCAATTATAGACAATTATGCTCATAGTGCCTCTTGTCAGAGTGTCTTGCTCTTGTTTAAAGGCCTAAAGACGACAGACGGTTCAGATGTGTGCTCTCACCACAAAGCACCATCCAAGGGCCGAAAAGACTCACTCCTTCATGCTAACAAGCTCATTAAAATAGCCTGCCAAGTGGCCAGAGGGCCACTGAGAAGAAGGGCAGTCGCCGTGCTCAGTGTTCTTGTTTCCTCTCGTCTGCACTTTCTCTCCGTCTTTAAGTGGACTCTGTAGGGCAGCAGTTGGAGGCATCTTTCTCCCATGTTATGTTAAACTGTGAGTCTAATGGCTGGTTTTTATCAGCTACTTACTCAGATTAGGTCAAGTGTGTGATTTCATCATGGCAATATTAACATGACTTCACCGCTAGAGAGGGGGGGACTTTTGAATGAAATCACTCTACTTTAACTTACAAATTTAAGAGAAATGGAGTTAGATGTGACATGCTTGTGGAGTTAGATATCACGTGTAGGGCTCTCCTCATATGCATTTGTTTTATGTTTGTCTCATTAATGTATTTCGGCATGCAATTAATTTGTACTTTTCAGATTAACGCAATGTGCTCAGTGATACATCCTTTTTTGGCCACCAGCCTGGTTTGTTTGTTGTTTTTTTTCCAGGAAAACGCTGTAATTCTGTAATGGAACATAGGAAGTTTCGTAGAAAAACAGTGTGAGTCAACAACGATGATGGGGAACTTAAAGCACAGAAAAGGGGAACATTTTTAAATGGCGACACTAAAGTGAAATAAATGTGCTCGGTTTCTTGGGCTGGTCACACTGTGCTGCTCAGTAACTCTGATCATTTTTTCATTCGGAAAATGAAAGGGGTGAAATCAAGTCATCTGAAGCAGCGGTTTCAGAGGGAAATGGTCTTCTTTTTTCATTTCTGTAGTCCCTGAACAAATGACACATAAGGGTTTGCAACTGGTACACCATCTCACATACTTATCTTGTTAATGCAATAACTGAAAGATTATTTGATGGATCTTTTTGAACTTTTTGACACGCTGTATGGGTGAAGAACTGGAAAATGATCAAAAAGTATTTGTCAGATCTTTTTCAAACTTCGTAGAAACATTGCTTCGTAAAGAATAAGGTCTGGAACTCATTTAATTTTGAGGTAAATTGCCACAAAATTGAAGCAGTGTCAATTCGTCGTGGCACATGAAAGCACAGCCATCTACCCAAATCTAATTAACCTGATTACACTGAGACAAGTCATAAATTTGGGCTTTTTTTGGGGAGGTGGGGAGAGTGTGTTTGTGTGTGTGTTGGGGGGGGGGGGCTAGAGGGGGCTAGAAGTTGTACAGAGTTGGGCAGGTGTGAAAGGAGTAAGGATTAGATGGGGGAGAGGTGACAGGGTCATCCAGGGAATGCATTTTCGTTCCAGCTGCATCTAGTTTCATTTATGCAAGTGTATTCTGTGCTTCCAGCTTGAGGTCTCATCAGAAGAGTAAAAGTATGCTTCCATTTAGCAGCCTTAATCATAACTAGGACCAGAGGGACACAGTTCTGTCAGCTACACCTGAAGGCTTTCCCCGTCATACCATGATGAAGAGCCGTCTTCATTCAAATACTGTATTGTGCAGTCGTGGATAGGCGTTAAAATGTGATAAAAGCCTGACATGGAATGAGGTTAAGGATAATTTTTTGCTGGATCTAATATTGCAGGCATTCTTCACCCTGTATAGTGTTTTGCTGAGCAAACCCTCTTTGAATAGAGCAGGTCTTTATTAATTCAAATTACTACATAAGTGGTTCTTGAAACGGAGAACATCCTTCTGAAAATCCTGAAACCAGAGCATTACCCTGAGCTAGCCATTATTCATGAGCCAGTGACTCCTCATGACCAAGTGACTCCCCATGAGCCAGTGACTCCCCATCAGTCAGTGTCTCCCCATCAGCCAGTGACTCCTCATGACTAAGTGATTCCCCAAGAGCCAGTGACTCCCTATAACCAAGTGACTCCCCATGAGCCAGTGACTCCCTATAACCAAGTGACTTCCCATGAGCCAGTGACTCCCCATAAGCCAGTGTCTCCCCATGAGCAAGTGACTCCTCATGACTAAGTGATTCCCCATGAGCCAGTGACTCCCCATAAGCCAGTGACTCCCTATAACCAAGTGACTCCCTATGAGCCAGTGACTCCCCATGCCCCGCTGCCATGCTTTATAAAGAAAGCTCTGCTACATGTACATTTTCTGTCATGTTCACACTGCTTCTGCACACAGTTTTCCTAGTCATGCAGTCACGCCTGGTAGTTTTCGGGCAATTATTAATCTGAAAGGTTCCATCTGCGTCAAAGTTGCAGTGACATCTGCTTGCCACGATCTGCATGCATTCAGGCAGGTACGTCAGCCGTACATTTTTATTAAAATTCCCTGCTGTCAGGGGGAAATAGCTCTGTTCACTTTTCTGTAGTTATCAAATACAAAAGATAGATTAAAATTCCTGAACTCATGGTTTGGGGCTTTTCCATGTTGTGCAAAAACAGAATGAAAGCATGATCACGTCATTGATTCTGCATTAAATTTGTGTGTATGAATTAGGGCTGCCAAATGATTAATCGCTCACCTTGTCATATTGCAACACCCTCCAAAAATGGTGATTTTAGCTGTGGATTCTAGAATTGCGCAATGTCAAGATCTAAGCTCTCACATTTGTCTGCTACCAGAAAGAAACAGTTTAAGTCCCTTAAAAATCTTTGATCATGCTCTTCTCCCATTGGTGGTGGCATAGCAATTAGTACTGTTGGCTCAAATCTCTTGACATAGCCGAATCCTGCACACTCAAACAGTTCCTTTGCCACCTAGTTAAAACACACTCTCTTGCCACCCCACCTGGCCTGTCTTCCACCACAGTGGCCAGTCTCGCAGTGATTTCCTCTCCAGGCATACTGCCTCTTCATCCTGATACTTCAGTTCAGTTACATTGCAAATGTGTACATCAGGGTGGAGAATCACCTCCGCAAATTCAGCCTCTGCCAGTGCCTCCTTGAGTGTCACTGCTACAGGGCTGCCAACAGTAAATCAAATCGGCCATGAGTCACTAGCCCTATATTGAAGAGGACTGCCAATACCTTCCCCTATAGCGTGAGACCCAGCTGTACAACCATCAGCCCTAGCGACCTGTTGTGGTATTGTGTTGCCATCTCTAACTGTGTCTTGAGGCGCTCTCATGGTACATCACCATTGTATCCTGGCACGCAAACCAGTTCTAGTGCTGCTGACAGCTGTCCACTCAGGGGGAAGACCTGCTTTTCATGTGGTGATAGTGATGCTGACTTCTCAGCTGCTGCAGCCCTCCACACATGGGATCTTCCTCAATGGCTGCCTGACAGTGTCAGGCAGCTTTCATTCCAAATTGCTCTCGCTGGCTTCCCAAAGCCACGATCTCTCAGCACTGAATTATCTAGGCAGCTTTCTGCTGACAGCTCCTTCTGTGGGCGTTTTTTTTTTCAACGGCTCATTTTCTGCAAAGTGCCCTCGTCGCTTCTCTGAAGAGCTCATCAGTTTTGTTAGCCGTCAGCATCTTCACCCATTGCTGCTGTGAGTTGGATGTAAACCTTCTATCCAACTTTTGACGCCAATTCAGTGCCGTAATACTGTCATCCAAATTAGGAGACCGAAAACGTGCTTTCTATTAGAAAATGCTCTTTCATTTACTTGAATAGCTCGAACTTTGGAAGATGCTCTGGGGGGCACAGGGCCGGCATATTAGCGTCCAGCCTACATTACCAACCTGTGCTGCAGCTGGTGCCTGATGTTACGATATACAGTCATGAATAAAATACTGCCACTGTAATGACTCACTGCACAACACTCCTTAGGATGAACAGTTGGAAACTGCCTGGCTTGAAATTATGACTGGTAAAATCAATTTGTTCAAATAAATGATGAATATATTTTAGTTACATCTGTATTGCTTCCTGTTTCTTTGATCTCTTTTCATGATCACCAGCTCCCCTCCCCCACCCCAAGAGTTACTTCGTGTCTGTATCTGTTTCTGCCAATAGGCAGTCACCTATTGGTCTCCTTCATTCACTTAAGCTCATCTTCAAACACAGAAATAGTTAACTAGTATCCTTTACCACTTTGCCTGTGCTGTATTGGCATCTCCAAATTTATTTAAATTGGTTGTCTTTTAAGAACAGGAAACGAACAGTTTTTTTTTCTTTTAAAGAATATCCGTATAACCCTATTTGGTTAGCAGTAATAAGTTTGCTATAGTACTACTGAAATTGAATTATGTGAAGTACCAGTCACTTGTTTAAATTTACACTGGGCACCTCACACTCATTCCTTTTTTATTTTGAAAATACAAATTCTGAAACTAAAAATAATTTCCTCCAGCCCCCTTGTGCAGGTGTTTAAAAATGAACCTGTTGTCAAAATCTGCCAATGATGAATTTGTAAACTGTAGAAAAACTATTGTGTGAAATTATCATTTTGTAGCGCTGTACAGGAAGGGAGTATAGTGCTCTGAACACAGCTTCCTGCCTCTGAGAATGGGCCATTGTGCATAAAAGGCTGTGACGTCATTTCAGTTCAGTTATTCTAGGCCATAGTAATGATGCTGATCTATACGTGACATTTTGAAATGGGCTGCCCAGTTGTGCTGTCCAGTAAACTTGGTGTTGTGGTCTGCTATGGTTCACTTATCTGTGATGACCTTTGGTAGCTCAGGCTAGACAATCACCTTCCCATGACTCCCCCTGGCTGGTACATTCCCTGCAAATACATGTACACAGTTATTGTGCTTTCGCTTTGATCAGCCTGATCCCAGACCCCTACTGTGGAAAGCCATATTGTCTACCAAATGACTTCTGTTTCAAGTGTTTATTGGTATTCCTGAGATGTGACAGTAACTCATTTAATCATTCTTTCTTGTGGGGTCTTAAGATGTTACTCTTTTTCCGCGTGTAAATGTTTGACTTGTGGAATTGTGCTAGCCGTGGTGTGAGCATAAGTTTACATTGTAGTACTTGACTTAAAGGGATGTATTCTGTCATATGGGAAACTTAAGGGAAAGTACAACCAAAAGCTACTCACAGAGATATGAACACAACAGCATCGACTTCATCTGGGACTTTTTTCAAGCTAGATGAAATAACCTCCCTTTTTTCTGGAAGTTCCATATACCTTCTAGTTGCTTGGCACGCAGCACAAACACATCCTGCAGTGAAGAGGGAATTCTCCTGTTGCTTCTGGCTCTGTTTCCCCAACCCAGGAGACAGAATAAATTCTGATGTTGTGACCTGGAGTGTTTTGCTAGATGCATGTACTCTGAAACAATGGCCTAATGGCTCATTTGATCAGTGTGAAAAGGTGCATGTGAAAGAGAGTTTTGTTACTGGAGCTTTTAAATCACAAAAAGATAAATCCAGGATAAGGCTTTAATGGCCAATTGCATTGAAATAGTGAAATTTACATATTAAAGAGGGGTAGGTCCTACTTTGTCTTAGCCTGTGAGATCACCCTACATTGCTGGGCTTTGAGGATTCCATTCTGAAACAGGATACAGAATGCCTGTCTTAGACCTGACAGAGAAATGTATCTTTGGGTCCTAGGCACATATGGGCCTTATATGCCCATACCAACAGATCTGTAAGCTTCAATGAGGGGGAGGGTCACTGGGAGAAGTGTCTCAGCAGTAGTGTGTTTGCAAAAGGGGCAGAGAAGGCCAGTCCACGCATCATTCAACACCGTGTCAGGGAGACATAGAATCTCCGACACCGACAGTGTGGCTTATATGCACAGTGGGGCCATGAGCATTGGCTTGTTCATGCTCATTTGATTGCTTCTCACACAATCCTTGAGGACGTTTTTTTTTCTCCCCCAAATAGTATTTTGGGGTGTTAGATTGCCTAGTCATGTTTGTGTGTGATATACAGTTTGTGTAATGTTTATGTGTGCAATTAACTGCATAGCATCTGCATTGAGTATGTTATGCTATCCCCAAGACTAACAGATTACGTGAAAGGAAATGCAGAATATCATCAAATGAGGATGACAGCTGGAGAAATTGGCTGTCTTCCATGCTTCATGGGTGAGATGTGAAGCTCACAGGGAACGAAGACAGTCTGTCTGCTTCTCCAGTCTTTTCATTCTGAAGTACCCAACATGCTTCTAAGGCAAGCCTGTAATGGATATATATTGGTACATTTTCCTAGCTTTTTACAGTTTCTAGGTCTATGAACTCCATTCTCCAATATGACATTGTTACATTGTCTCCTTACTTTGTCATTGCATTGTCAACGAGATTTCAGTAATATACACTGTAACTCTTTGGCATAGTATTTCTTATTGTTAGAAATAATATGATTGCCACCAATAAACCAAATATGCTGTTTTGATAGTGTCAATGCACTGTAGTGATATAGTAAGAAATAAATGCAGATATGCATTTTGTTGCTGTACCTTCATTTTTTTGGTCAATTGGAGAGCCAAAGGAGAATTGCACAGATATGCAGTGTTCGGTTTTTGCACCTTGATATCTGTTTATAGAGGTGACATGCACAGCATCACGTGTTACTGTGGCTGCATGTGATTGGTGGCTCAGATGTCGTTATGTCGTCTGTGATCCTTGTGCGTTGTGCTGGCATGCGTCAGCAGCATAAGTGACCTTTCAGGCGTCTCCTTACAACAAGAGACAGAGAGAAACAAGCTGGTTTTACCTTATGCTGGTTCTTTATATATGTGCTGTAAATTCCAGGCAGGCAGTGATGAGATAGTAAACCCAAGACTTAAGGGAGGCTCCTTTTACTGAATGGAGAATTAATACAAATACATACTGTACATCTTTCATTTCAAGTAGGTTTTCAATGGAATATATTGAATTTGCTTGGTTGTCATATAAAATATTTTGCTCTTAAACATTTCTTGTAACCAGTTGAGCATCCAATGCAAAAAATATTATTCAATCCTTAACCGTTGCTCATAAGACTACTGAAACATAACCATGAGCCTATTTAGGCTCATTCATCACTAATCTATTATGAATTAATATGGTCAGTAAAAATTATATCAGTGGGACCAGGAGTTCTAAGTGATTTAATATTTATTGTTTGAGCCAAGATATGATTGAAGCTAATTTCTGCCAAAAGCTTTTTGTGTTGGTGAAGCCCAAGGCGACTATGGTATATTGGCAAGAAGTAGACAGGACAAACATTGGGTTCTTTTGACATTTTCCAAGGCTTAGTCCAGTGGAAAAGAGGGCAGATTGTATTAATAGCAAACAGGTGTGTTACGTGATGTTATTTTTGCTTGTCTTTGGTCATTGCCTCTGGTAATAGGATAAGTAATGTTTGCAAAGGTTTACCTTAAGTCTTGACTGCTTTCATAGATATGCTTTTCTGTCTATTTTCCTCTGTAGTAGATTTTGCAGGACAGATTTTTTTGCACGCATGAAAGTCACTTTGACATATTCCCTCGTGAACTTTATCTTGTCTTGTTTCCACAGATAAGAGGAAAATCTTTCCAGCTGCAAAGCTTTTGAGTGCATGTCTTTGCATCAGTCAATTTAACATATGCTTTGGAAAAAACAATGATAAGCCTTTAATTTAGTTGTCACTTGAGGGTCATCTATGCATAAATTATCCCAAGCTGACTTTCTGGTCATTGACATAGCAGGAATATTATAACTATAATATTAACAATATAGCGTATAATATTATAATATACTATAGTGTGTTATGAAAGTGGAACTCTTAGGCACTGTTTAAATTGTTGCTTTTCTCAGCCCTATATTGTATTGTGTTCAAACTACAACTAATATTATTTAGTTATACAACGAATGATTTACGTACCAATGATGAGTTGAAATAACCTCAAAAAATATACGAACACAAAGAGACAAAAAGAACGCTTTTTAAATGTGACTCAGTGTACATAATGTTGTCGAGTGCATTCTTTATGACAGGTCATATATATTTGTAGCTCTGTCTCTCTTCATATGCATGTCATTTCCTGTGCTGCTCAGATATAAAAGAGATACAGAGTTTCTGTTTGGACTCAAACTGAAACACAAAAAATAATGACCCCTCCTCCCACCCCTGTGTAACATGGGCAACATGGGCATCTGTTATGATTGTTCTCTTATCTTTCAAGGGACCATATTTTCTCTCTGTCTCTATGGGAATTTAATTCATCACCAGCAGGCACTGGTCCTTTAAACCAAAACACTGGAAGGATGCCATTAACAATAGCCGTGTTTTGGTAATGTAGTAAAGACATGATGGTAAAACTCAACATTCAGCCCTTTTAAACTGGTTGAAATGGTTTACATTTCCTTTGCCTTATGTCCTCTAACTTCTGTAATAAGGAATAATCAATCTGGTGAATTGCTTAACTTTTAGACAACCTGTGGACATTCAGTGTTCTTTACTTGACTGTGAGATTTATTCCTGACTGATAACAGGGGGACAATAAAAGTACCCCCGCCCACCCTACCGCATGAAATTTCATTGTAGTAAATACTTGTAATTGTATTGAAATGAAGTGAAAGTTAATGGCAATTTCCCCTAAAGGTAGGTAAACTGATATTTGTTTGTGTGTGTGAGAGAGAGATTCAGGCCTGCTCTCTCCCACTCAAACGTGTGTCTGCGTAGGTTGCAGGAAAGGAATACTCCCAGTGGGATAATTTCCCTGTCCAAGGCAGACATGAAGACACGGAGGAGATGACCTTGAAGGAGCTCATCCTCTACATCAAGGTAAGGAACCCTTGCCACCTCCCAACCCCCAAACTCCATCGCTGCACACTACAGACAACGTCCAGCCTTGCATGCCAGCACACAAATCTAAACAGCTGTACAACGACAAGCCAGGCGACTGCACTAAACAAATGATGGACTATAATCTTTTTAAGGAGAAATTAAAAAGATTACTAACAGGGCTTTGTAGATAAACTTGCACACGTGGGAAGGGGGTGACCGTGAAACACAATATCTGAGGCTGGAGTGGGCGAGCTAACCAGACAAGGAAGGATGACGTGAAGGATGAGTCCTGCATGAACCACTCTCTCACAGACCCTTGGGGCAGATGTGCAGAAAAACATCAGGTCTCTTATTATCTACCTTTAGTTAGAAGCCCAAAGAACAAGAGCTTTAACACACAGCATGTCCTTCTATCCTCCAAGCAGCATAGCTTCATAAATTACCTCGGTACATGAGTGTCTGAGTCACTTCCCTTACTGTACTTCGTCATAATGACTTCAAGTTAAACAAATAATTAATACCACACTCTTTCCAGTATAAGAGAATACTTACTGTTCAAGAATGCGCCACACGTGTGTCCCATTACTAATATACATCCTGTTCTGCCAAGACTAAACACTTTAATACCCCAGCAGGATACCTATAAAGTCAAAAATGCTATAAAAGCTGCAGTTTTGATTGTTACAAAAGGGAGTTTGTTAGAATAACCCAGCCCCCCATCTTCAGAACAAAGGGAGTGAACTACAGCGTACATCTATGTGATCATGCAGTTGCAGGTACATGTTTCTGTGGAAGCTATATTTTCTGGTTTTAGGGAATATTGACCCCAAGTATGGATAATGAATATCTAGGTTTGCCCTCAGTTACATGTGGGAGAAGGGGTGGTGAGTGGTATAGAGTGCAGTGCAGACAGAGATATTTTAGGTAGGAGAGGGATACATTATTAGCGTTAAGCTGAATGGATGTAAGTTTATAATACACTACATATTTCGCACTACATATTACTGTGTAAATCTTCTTTTCAAACTGAAACATATGTCACAACTGCCCGTAAAGCAAGTCTAACATCTGTACAACATGTTCTTTTAAGAAGGTCTTAAATTGCTGTAGTTTGTGTGTACTCAAGTTACTTTTTTAAGCTGAACATTTTCCACTGTGTTTACAAATTCAGCCTTTCTTATTTCCATTTGCGATGTACCTGACACTTAAAATAGAAAACGACGTTGGTGTCCTGCTACTTTGTAACAAAGGCATAATGCTTTTTCTAGCCGCATTAGGAGGCTCCACTGCTTCTAGCATCACTGTGTTTCTTTTTGGTTGCTACTGCTGCATTTGTAATCATGCGATAAATTAATTAAGCTGGCTTTTGATTAAACAACACAGAAGATGCTTTTTATGATTTCTTCATTTTACCATATTGACTTTTATTATTTACTCCTGGTCAGATGTTTCCATAAGCAATTTCAGTGTACTTCAAAGTGTTCCCAAGCAATGCAGTAGATGTTTATATGCTTTGTGATTTTGCAGTAACAGTTATTTCTCTTTTACTTGGTTTAATTTGCCTAAAAATAAGTATATATGGCTTGGTGCTATTAAGAACTGTAATGATGGTACATTGCTTTGGCAGTAACCCGTCCATCCATCCAGTTTTGCCCCCTAACCCGGACCCAGATGAGTGGATGAAGATGGATTGGATGGATGGACTGCTGATGATGGGTTACTGCCAAATGAATGAAACACCATTAAAAAATTTTAGAACATTGAGTACACCTACTCAGTGCTTATGGCATATAAAAATGTCCAGGTTCTGGCAAACAAAGTAATTTGTTGTTTAATATTAACAAAGGCGTACACATTTTACAGCACTGCATTTACAATACGGCGCATTTTTTTTCCTCTTGCAGCAAAATCACAACTTGGAAATAATTCAGCTCTTCTATAAGAATGCCATGTTGTTCAGTAATTACTGCCAGAATCAAGCAAGGCTGGAAAAAAGGTATGTTATCCATAGCAGGCAGATCTAAAGGGTTCATATTACCCTGCTGCCAACTGTTATGTTGCCACACTTGTCTGTATGCTTTGTGAGCTTTAAATCCTTGAGATGACAGTATGATTTTTATTGTATATCTGATTCCCTTGCCAAAATATATAATATATATAGTATAAATATACAGAGGTCGCCAGGCTTTACTTAATAGTTATTAAACACTACCACATCAGCTTATTGGTAAGATCTCTATAACAATAGATAAGCTTAAAATAAGGTTTTCTTAATTGGGTTATATTTAGCCTGGACATAAAATTCACACAATGTTCTGTTGCTTAAGTAAACCTGTAAAGTTCAGTTATGTGAGAATCAAAAGTACCTTCAATCATAAGAATAGGTCTCAGTCGTCAATGCCAAGAAGCCACGTCCTTGCAGCTGCAGAGTTGTTCGTGTGTGTGTGTGTGTGTGTGTGTGTTGTGTTCGTTAAGGATTGGTGCAGGTCAATGTTATACTGGGGCTATCAACTACATCATGGGCATATGACCAAATTAAAAATGCAAGGTACTTTGCTTTATTTTAGACTAATGTTATCAAATGAAATGAAAGCAAAATAAAAAAGTAATTAAACCCGTGGTGCAGAGGCGTATAACCTCCGGCTGTATTATGTGAAACAGAAACGACCTCACTATACTCCCAAATAGTGTTTAATAAAAATGAGGAATGTTTATTGCACAATCTATGCTATTTTACATGCTTTCTGCTGCCTGAACTGTGAGTCCTTGGCCCCTGAGACATTTTACATTGTTTTCAGTCTCAGTTGTAAATTATCTACTTAAATGTTCACATATCAGTTACAGCAGCCCAAGCGACCTCCCGGTACTCCAAGAACTTTAGGAGCCTTGTTTGTTTTTTATAGAATTGATTGGTAAGGTTGACTTTCAGAGGGTGGGGGGACCCCTGAGTGTTTCATTTATCAGCTTTGAACAAAGGGAGGGTGGTTTCCTACCCCCTGGCCTTTCTGATTATTATTGTTATCATTATTATTAGTCCCAGCAAGTGGGGGAACACTGTGATGTCATAGCACATTTGCCTTACCTGTCTCTGTCTGCTGGGGGATGTCCTTCATATGGGGAGTACAGAATTCAATAGGAAAGCACCAACACTCTTCATTCATTCACACAGAGACCTTATAGTGCCCAATAGCAGACATATGCATTACCTTGGCTCTGCTACACAGTGACTATCAAAAGTAAGAGATCAGCTGTTGAATATATTAATGGCAACAGCAGGTGGAAAACACTTTGGAACTTATTAAATGCAAATGTGCAATGAGCACTTCCAGGAACTAATTCTGGAAAATCCTGCCAAGACCCAGCATGGCCCCAGCATGCCGTCAGAAACCACCCAGATTCCCAACAGTAGCTGGACAAGGCCCATTATGTGTTAATACCTCAGACACCTAGATGGATAAACGTCTTTCACAGTTCTCTCTACCCTTCCACATGGCAAGGCCATTTTCCCAGACAGGAAACGCACCCCCACAGAGACAGGGCGAAGCTCTGGAGGGGACACCATCCAGTTTGCACTAGTTTATGAAAACATCCTGACTTAGCCCCCCCCGCGCTCCGATCCACCATCCGCTGCTTCCTCTCCTTCCAGCAGCCCCTTGCGCTCTTCCTGACACGCAGCCAGCTTCCTCCTTGGCCTCCTTGCTCGTCTCCACCTCGGAGGATATCGAGACCTTGAGGAGCTGACGGGCACTGCGCGCTGCGTTAATAATGCTTATTCCAGCTACCACGTCCTGTGTTTTTCCTGAGCTTTTCAAACACGACAAATGTAACGTGGATAATCAGGATAATATTGCAATACTGTAATTTAAAACCAGCAGAATCATCTTGTATTAATTGTTTCGCATATAGTAAGCTTTAAACAAAATATGAATGTCTTCATGGCCACCACTAGTAAACATGTGGCACCCCCTGTCGCCACCCCACCTCAGAAATAAAAAACAAAATGTAGGTTATTTTCTTTTCTAAGTGGGACCAGGGTGCGGCGTGGTAACTGCCATAAAAATAACTTGTCCTTGAAGGCCACTCCCATCAAAGCATGTTATACTGGGAATGCATATATAAAGCAGCTCAATTGTAACAGATAAAAAAAAAAACGTGCTTGTTCTTCTGTACCCATGTTGTTTGTGTGTGTGTGTCTCTGTGTGTGTGTAAATAGGGTATCTGAAGTGGTAGAGACCATCACCAGCACAAAGATCCCCCAGCACCAGCGCTTCCTGGAGTTCTACGCTTCTTTTGCCGAGGATGAAGAGTGCGAGACAGTTCCACCCATCAGGTACCAATTCAGATGATGCGCCCAGCTGGACTGTCATCTCAGAGGATCACTGCACAAGATGGACCAACTAAGATGTTTTTACAGAAGTAGCCCAGCGCGAAGGGAATTCCAGCAAAAATCTGGTGATTGCCCAGTAATTAGCAATCGCTTAGGATTCTCAGTAAACACTTAGCCTTTACCTGCATAATAAGCCATAACTGGAAATTGAGAATCAAAAGATGGGAAATTTCAATAATGCACTGTTTTATCATGTTTGATCGTAGATTATAGACAATATTTTAAAGAATGTGTGTGGTTGGTGTTAGAAAAAAAATCAAAAATTACTGTCTGTAAACATTCAGTTAAGATGCATGTCTTATCGTACACATACAGAAATTCATGAGTTTTAAATGCTAGAGAAGTTTAAGTTAAATGTGTCAATATATAAACAAATGCATCTGTTATACATCTGTTCTAGCCTTTTTGAATTTTATGATGTCTGTTTCCAAACCGATATAAGGTGTTCTCCCATTTTGCAGTTGACTAAGGTGCGATGAAAATCAAATAAATATAATGACTCATTTAAAAAGAATGGGTTCCATTGTGTTTTGTTATGTGGCCCAATATCCATACACCTTAAGGTTGTCACCTCTGATTGACATTCATGGAGGAGGATGACTGCTGACATTGTGACACGAAAGAATCATTCTCACCCGAAGAGCAAGCCAGGAAGTGGAGAAGGTCATTGTTGACAAGTTTCCCTTTCAAGTCAATTCACCCTGCTTCTTTTCGGCCTCACCGAAATTAGATGACCATAAAGTTCTTTCTTTTTCTTTGTTAAATTGCTGACCGCCTTGCTGCTCACGACACAGCTTACGTTATGGCAAGTTACTGAAGAACTTAATCGCAAAATTAATTAATTAATCGCAAAATCAAGCTTACTGTTTTTTGAGCGCTAGATATTTAACTTCGACTTATCAGATTATATTTCTTGTGTAATAGAACTGCTCCCTCCCTCGGTTTCCCAAATCCTTGTCCTCATGTCACCAGCTGGTGGTTATTAAAGCTGTGATACTCACACCTGTTGCAAAGAGAGATTTCTGTCTCTGGTAGAACATTCATGGAGATTTTTTTGGCAGTATTCTTTTGTGATTCTTCTGACTTTTACATTTTATGTCTTGTATGTGTGAACTTACGATTTTTCGACAAATTATTTTTCAGTTATTGCTTCTATTTATTTAGGTTTTTGTAATTTTGAAATTTTCCACACCTCTTTGGCCGGGTGTCAGATCATTTTGCCTGTCTGGTACATTATTATTTTCCTGTAGCCTCCTATGGGGGGTTCCACCCTATTTGACATATTTCCGTGTGTTGTTCTGCTTTTTGTTCTGATCAACCCAGATGACATTGACGAGAAAGGCCAGAGGGATTAGTATTACCCAGCAAATGGAAAATACATATGGAAAGGCAGATCTGAGTGTGAAATGGGGCCATTTGCAACTACATTAGTTAACTATGGATCTCACAGGCACAAGTTACTGGCAGTTAAAGGCAGGAAGAGCCACTAACCACTTAGGTTAAAGGTAATTGAAACGGTCCTTGTTGGTTTCCAACAGCTGGAAATAACATGTTTAAAGAAAGCCGCATGTGTGTCTGGCACAGAAGGGTAAAATGTATAGGGTCACTCCCAAATAGTTTTTAATTATTATGGGAAATGATTAATCTCATGTACTTAACTGTCAGTTTGGTTTTTGACAATGAAATACCTGTTGTATGTTTGGGATTTAGCATGCAAAAGTTTCATCCATTCCAATGGTTCTTTGTAATGAAGGAATATCCACCATATTTACAAATGTAATGTGGGATTGCTTGAACGAAAAGTTTACTACAATTCTTTTTTCATAGTAGTACCCTATTGAGTTTGTAGACTGTCTTCTGCACCTCAACAGTCGAGCACTAAATACTGCATTGAAAAATAAAAATGTTTTCTGATAAACTTTTTCTTAAAATAATGATGACCCAAGAAACACCCAAGAAACATTTTTATATCATTACATAAAACTTTATTTTAACATACCATTATTGACAAATATAGTGGATACAAAAATAGAGTATTTTCTGAAGCAGTTTTAATGGAAAAGACATAAATAGTTAGCTGTGGTGACCAGTTAGATGTACCCAATCACGTCATTGCATATGATTGGCTGTCGACTACCAGTCTTCATGAGAGCAGTGAATTGGTGAAAGTCCCGTCCTGTCTCATTTAGGCCTGTGTGGGACTGGTGAAAGAAAGGAACTTGTGCCTGGAAGCCAACGGGGCAAGAGAGACGCTTCGGTGCTGCAGCAGACCTGCTGAGCCGAGTTGAGTTCATCAGTTTCCCCCGACCCTCCAAGTTTTTGGACACTCCAGCTATTTTCCGCCGCATGTTAACCAGGAGGTCTTTGCCAAGCCTCTGACCAAGCCTGGGCTTCAGATCTGCTGGGTCAGGGCAATCTGGTAGGTCCATCCAGTTCTCTATGAGGTCAGCAAAACTGTTGTCTCCTAGTACTAGAGGCTGCCGGTTACGACCACGGGTCAGAAGAGATGTTGTCCAGTCTGCAGGGTCACTGGCCTCAAAGCATGTCCAGCGCTCCAAACAGACATCTGAGGTGGATTTGGGCCGTGCACGACTGCTGGGGGCCCTGTTGGTTCGGACATTTCGGCACCGGCGTAGCACCACCCCATCATCCTGCCAAGACGCCTCAGAATACCCCGAATCAACATCCAGGCTCCTCTCGCTGCTGCGGGAGATCAGCACCAGCCGGCTGCCCCTATCCTCCCTCTCCTCCTGGGGACCGGCCAGACAGCAGGCGGAATCGTAGGCGCTGGCATCACTGGCATCTGAGATCCGGTGGCTGGTCGGTTGCTCCCACTGCAATATCCCCTGCTGGCAGGAATGCGATGCTGCAAAGGAGTGGCTGGCTGGTGCACACCCACTGCGCACATGTTTTAGGTCCTGCAGTGACCTCATCATGTACCGCATCTGTTCCCGAAAGCAGTCACCGGTGTTCCGCAAGCACAGCTGTGGACCAGAACAGACAGACAGACATAAACCGCATGGCTTTATTTTCTAACTAAAAACGAACACACTTCCTCAGCCTGCATATGCTCTGTAGGTTAGTGAGCAAATGTTTCGGAGAGAACTGAAGAAATAAACCTCAGCTAAAGGTCATTTTTCATAATTCTTGTTTTGCGGCCTTAAAAAAAGCAACACAATGTAGATTCCTCTCTGGACTCCTTCCTCCTAGATGATAACTGTTTTAGTTCCTTGCCAAATTCCCTTCCAAGATAAGCCTGTCCAACATGCATGGGCTTGCAGGAGAATCGTATATACCTTTCTTGAGTGTCTGCTGAGGCACCTTCAGAAAGGTGAGACCTACAGCAGACACCATGGCCTCTGGGCCCTTTTACTGCACAGAAGCCCAAGGGGAATAATGTTCCTTTCATCTTCTCCTCAAGAACTACACCATTGCCTATGGCAGCGGAAACTTCAGCAATGTCGCCCCTCACATCATGCAAAACTGTTTCCCATTTTAACGGTACATCCATAAAATATAACTGTCAGGCTTCACAGTCGTCATGTAGTATGATGCTTATATATTTAGACACATCGATATGAATTGTGGGAACAGGATGCCTGTTAGAAAAAGAGGAAACCCTACGGAACTGGTGCAGTGACACCTGAAAGAGCATGAGAAGTCATTTCCTTTGCTGTAACGTACAGGAAAGCCAGCTGACTCATGCAGAATTTCCAAAATGAACAATGGGAGACGCAACTCAAAGAATCTGGTCTAAAACAAAGAATATAAGAAAAGGGAGATGCCTTAATGCCTAAAAGATACACAAAAAATCTCAGTTTTAAATAACACTTAAACATTATAACCTCATGCTGTTTTCATTGGAAGCTATTCAAAGCTTCTATCAATTGTTTTTTTTCATCATCCAGAGGAAATAATAATTTGGGAGATGTAATACAGAGTAACATGGTACAAATGCTTTGGCATCTTAAATATAGCAGACGTTTACCTGGGAAGTCCAGTAGAGTACACTTTTTTAAACTGTGCTAAGCGTGGTTAAGTATATCCCTGGGATTTAGGGGTATACAATGCTTTGGGGGAAACATCAACCACAAAACATACTAAATTAGACTGAAATTAAATGTAATAAAAATGTAAAGTAATACATCCTATGAATTAATTGTAATAAATCATATTTTTGTGAGCTTTGTGTAGGCTCAAAAGCAGAATATTTAACATGCCTGACCCGTCTCCCTAAGTGACATCACTGCAGCTGTGAAAATTCCACCATTTGGCTTCAGAAAGAGCGTCTTTGATAGAAGAAGGCATCACCAACAGGCCTTTACGAGAAAACGTTCATTCTTATATTAAAACTATGGCTTTAACAATACAACAGTCTCTGTATAACTGACTTCACATATTCTTGGGAGCTCTATTCAAATGCTTTTAAATAAAATTATACACTTAATATAAATCTTCAAATATAACATTCTACTGGGTTAATTCGGTTTAATACTCCTTATTCAAAATATACAGTATTTCATGTCTGCAAGGATTATATAAATAAAATGCATATACAAATATACTCAAAGTAACAAACTGAACTGATGCACATGTATCCTTTTTGCGTGAAGCTCCACAATAAGCTGATGGCCTAAGATGTTTTAAGCTACAAATGAAGCAACAATTTGCCCAAACTTAACGAAACTCAATGACTAAAACTTT
Source organism: Petrocephalus zakoni (assembly GCA_026774425.1). Classification (NCBI taxonomy): domain Eukaryota; kingdom Metazoa; phylum Chordata; class Actinopteri; order Osteoglossiformes; family Mormyridae; genus Petrocephalus; species Petrocephalus zakoni. The sequence continues at coordinate 25,086,517 of JAODKN010000104.1, read as the reverse complement.
TAATACTGATTGATGTTCACCCTAAATAAAGGTATTTAACAATAACATAATATATTTAAATATATTCAACATAAGAATACATACACTATTGGCGGTTCAGATACAAACAACCAAACCACATGATTATAAAACTGCATAAAACCGATATAATACGGAGAAATCGGGCAAACTCCATACATACAGAGTGGAAACAGGACTCACGATTCCCAGAATACAGTGCTAAGTACCGCAAGCCCTCTATTTACGACTATAGGACACATCAGATCATCTTCGCTTATCTTTTAATGGCATTTACTTCAACACCTGTGTGATGCACTCAGGACTACAATGTGAAACATCCAAGGGTTCAAACGATGCTTTTTGATTACACACTAATTTGCAAAGTGTAATTTTTCTTTTAAAGAGACATGCAATTTTCTGTATTTGCTTACTTGATAATAACTAAGAAACTTGAAAACATGTTATAAGCGGATACTATTTGTTGATTTTTGTAAGGGCAAATTATCTCTTTAATCTAATTGCTTATAGTTGGGTATATTTGATAGAATATCCAACATAAAGCAAAGTCAAATATTTTAAATAACTTACCATTTATTCCCTTTGGTACGTTTCTGCCACAATCCACTTATGAAAGAGATAGAAGTAAAAATTTTGCGATAATGTCAAAAAAAATTACTTTCCCTTAAAAAATAGTGCATTCTTAATAAAATCTAATTTCGTCAGGCAGGTACTTTCCTCATCCAGTGACAGCTTTCTAGTGAAAACAAAAAATCTTTGGGTGTTAAGCTGGATTCTGTTGGCGACACGGGGCAGCCTTTCTCCCCCCAGTGCTTCACATGCATTTGCGATTGCTTGCGGGAGTTGGCCGTACTTTTGTACGCGGGCCCCTTCTTCCAAGGCGCAGGGAGCGGCCGTCGGACAGCAGCGTCACGGAGCGAGCCTATGGGAGGCCCCTGAAATCCGAGACGGTGATCTGGCTGCAGTCCGCCTCTCGCCGCAGAAACAGGTGACGCTTCTGCGGGATGTGCCGCTGCCAAATTAAAAATGTCACCTGTAGGTAAAAGATGGTCCTGCGTTGTTGATAAAAACACTGATTCATATGTTTTAAAACAAAAGGAGGATCGACTCTCAGCATATACTGATATAAAACTATGTTGGAGAACAGTGACGTGCGGTGAGGTTCGTGGCAGGCGAGGCACTGGCTCTGGCAGAACAAAAGTAAATAATAACAATACGGAGTGCTGTAGTGAACTTTATTTTTAGCCGGTGTTCTGTCGAGTTGTGCTGCTTTGTCGAAAATGCTACCGGTGTTCTTTCGAGTTGTGCTGCTATGTCGAAACATGCTACCCTAGTGCAAACCGACAGTAATGTCCATCGGTCAGAGCTACCTTATCGAAGAAGGCTACCATAAGGCTGATGAACCACGCTATGGAAAAGTAGTATGGGAAAGCAGGCTCCTCTGTTATTGAAATAAAAATGTAAAACAGCATGTCGACTATATAGAAAATTTTGACTCCGTTCTCAAGCACTGTCCAGACGTGGCTGCCTGCTGAACAATTCCTAACTCTGCAGTACGCATTCCTAAATGGATTGTAACATTTCCTAACTAGGATCTGAACACTATATGACCAGAGGGGCTTTTGAAACAGATGATGGGTAAAAAAAATCCATTTTATAAAATCCAATCTCATGATTGGATCCTTGTCACATAACAATTAAGTGACGCGCGTCTTAATTCTCACCTCTCACTGAAAAAAAATCATATTATAAATACCACCTGACTCTTCCATCGACGGTGCGACAAGAGTAAAAGCAGTATGTACAAGCATATTCATACATGGACATTTATGAATTTTAGAATATGTTTTCTTTACTTTCCGGGCGTGTTATTGAAATTGTCAGTGTACGTATTATTAAGTCGCTTGTGAGTCTTGTGTGGGTGATCATATTTTATCCATATTGTGAACGATTCGAATAATAAACAATGTACAAACAATAGGAACTGCAGAAGAAAAAAACGGGAAAGTTGCCGGGCTTTGGTGACGCTTTGGTGAAGTTACGTATTTAGAATACAAAATATGAGTAACTGTATTCCGATACAGTTACAATTTAAATAGATGGTAATTAGAATACCGTTACATTGTTGAAATTAATGGATTACATGAAGGGATTTATCAATTTCACGTTTATTCAATCTCCAATTAAATTATAGCCGTTTGCCGCATTTCCCAAAAGTCCTTTAAATAAAACACGCAGCTAGAAGCCTAGGTGCACGTTGTGCTGCCTTAATTGTCGAAATATCGTAGCGCGAACCGACAGTAATCATGTATAAAGGTCAGACATAACTGCCAGTTCGCACACATACTGTTATGTATGAATTTTAACTTTATTTGTAACAGATTCAAACAAGAAGACTGCTATAAACAGTCAAATTGTCAAGTGGGGTTATACTGTTCCCAAGTGCTAGGGTGTATTGTTTAATGGTGTCTCAATAAACAGAGTTATATGTTATGCTGCTGTTGCTCTCTTCCCCACCATGTCTGTGTTTTTCTTCCAATTGGTGGAATGAATTTCGCAGGGGTATACACTTTGTATGGGAAGTAACATTTTTATCCTTTAACTCGGATCCAAACACTGTGACCAGGGGGCAAAAGAGCCAATCATCTTAAGACAGACGATGGGCTAAAGGAAACAATGTTTTATGATTGGATCCTTGTCACATGACAAGGACAGTAACGCGTCTTCTCCCCACTGACTGCAAAAAACATAGCCTTACCCATAGCCCTTTACAGAGTAATATGTTGGATGGATAGAATCATGGACTTTTACCTTACCGTTGTCTGTAAAATACCATTTAGGTGTAGATTGCACCAAAAACACATGCATTTGCTAATGCTAAATCATTAGGACTTTCTAGATTTCAATTATTCTTGAACTGAATACTGAATAATTTTGTTCTCATAGATTGTAAGTATATGTCTTATACAATACCAGTCAAAAGTCTGGACAAACCTGCTATTAAAAATTTCTATCTGTTTTTACTATGTTAATCATCTTATAGTAAAAGGCCTTAAAGCAATGAAGTAATACATACCAAATATTGCAACATCCTAGAGAAGTGCTCAAAGTTTCCTTTTTTTTCTTCAAATTTTGGACTCTTCAGAATAATCCCGGTTTGATTCAATCACAGCATTGCAGACTTTTGGCATCCTTTCAACCAGCCTCTGGATGTAGGCACCTGTACTGCTTCTCCAACAGGCCTGAAGGAGTTCTGGGCACAAGTTGGCTACCCTGCTTCTATTCAGTTCACCCCAAACCAGCTCTGTAAGGTTTTAGTCGGGGGATTGTGGGGGGCAGGTCATCTGTCACAGCTTTACATCTCTTTCCTTGTTCATCAGTATTTTTATATAACATCAGGGTGTACTTAGGGTCATTATCTTGTTAAAAAACAATTGATTTTCTGTAGGTGTATTTAGACATTTGACTGGCATTGTATAATTTGTCTTTGCTGAATCAATTGATGTAAACAATAAATTTTTGTGTTAATATATCCAAGTAAAATTTGTCAGAAGGTGATATTTTCAGTCTAATGGCACAGCAGTACGTTTAAATGTCTTTATCAATGTTCTTGAGTCTTAATAGCCTTAACTAATCTTTGCATACACTTGATACATGCTCATCATACTAAATCAATCCATCATCCATCCATCCATTCATCCATCCATCAATCATCCTCTCATTTATACTGTTTAGTGCTGTGGTGGTTCCACAATGTTGAACCCTTGACTTTACTACCTGACTAGTTATGAAAGCCGTCATTACCTAGCTCAGGCAGCAGGTGGCGTAATAGAACACATATCGGCAGAAGTTTAGAAGTTCAGAATTTAAGGAGTCGATAACTTTTACTCTTCACTGATGTGTGAAGAAAAACCTCCCCAGCAGACCTTCCCCACAAGGGCGGGAATAACCCAAGACAGGGCACCAACCCATCACAGGGCACACACACAAACATTTACACCTGCACATAATTTGGCAACTCCAAAGGCACAAAGTTAAATAATTAAATAATGAAAAAATTAACATAATTAAGCTCAGATGTTATATTTACTCAAATGTATAATCATCATTTAGAGATAATCTAACCAATATTGAAGATGAAGATAGACATGAACAGAATGATAAACCTCTTTCTCAATTGTTATAGAGAAAATTACACTTAAATAATATTGAAAGGTCTTTATTTTTTCTTGTTTTGCTTCATACCACTTTAAAACATAAATTTTAAAGGGTAATAACAGAATATTATCCTGGCTGAAATTGCACTAAGCTTTTACAGAAACCAGGCCACAATATTGTCGTTGAGACTTATGATATTATGATGGACCGTAAGATTTTTTTCTACTAGCCAGCTAGCCAAGGTCAATAAAAAAACAATGTCTCACATACTGTTTTTTTATTAGCCAGTGACTAGTGTTCAGTTTTTTTTATTTGCCACAGGCAAGTAGTTGAGCTTTGTTTTAGTTTGTTTTAGTTGAAATGCTGAATGTACTGGAAAGGACAAAGCTTTATGTGGTTCCCCTAAACTCATTGGGTGCTGTACGGCATTAAGCAGTAATAATGTTTTCAACTCCACATCACTATTCTTGCAGTAACATGTCACTGTCAGGCAGAAGTACTAATCAAAGTACTGCTGCAAAATGCCCAATCTTACATGTTATATGTTTGCTTACATTAATGTTTTAGCAGATGCTTTTACCCAAAGCACCAGGTGGTCTGGAGCAATTGAGGACTAAAGGCCTTGCTCATGGCTCTTGCACCAACAATGAAATCACTTTGCTGACCCTGGGACTTGATCAAGAAACCCTCCTATCACTGGCACAGTGCCCAGGATAAATGGTTGTGAGATGGTGGATGGGACATGATAATAGTCCAGACCAACTCTGGCAGATGTTGGACTGCAGGAGGAAGCCCATGTGGAGATAGGGACAATACGCAAACACCATGCAGAACTGGAATTGGGACTCAAACCTACACCACCATAACATGAAAACCACTGACGGGTGAAGTAAATAACATTGATTATCTTGTTACAATGGCACCTGTCAAATGTGCCATTATATAAGAAAAGCAGGCAGCTTTGACAAGGGCCAAATTGTGATGGCTACACGACAGATCTCGTAGTTTCTAATAAAAGTGGTCTAAGGAAGATCAAGCAGTGAAGCGGTGACGGGGTCATGGGCGCTCAAGACTCACTGATGCGCGTAGGAGCAAATACTAGCCTGTCTGGCCTGTTCCCACAGGAGAGCTACTGTACCACAAATTGATAAGAAAGTAAACAATGGCTATGATACAAAGGCATCAGAACCCACAGTGCATTGCAGCTTGCTGCGTACAGGGCTTAGCTACGGACTGGTCAAAATGCCCGTGCAAATGCCTACAATGGGCAGATCGGTGTCAGAACTGGAGCATGGAGCAATGGAAGAAGGTTGCCTGGTGACATTTCCTGTTACATCATGTGGACTGCTGAGTGGATGTGTGTCGTTTACCTGGGCTTGAAATGGCACCAGGATGCATATGGGAAGTGGGCAAGCCGGCCGAGGCAGTATGATGTTCTGGGCTATATTCCGCTGAGAAACCTGGGGTCCTGACATTCCTGAATATGCTACTTGTTCATGTACCACTTACCTAAACACTGGTACAGACCGAGTAGACCACGTCATGGCAGTGGTATTTCCCAATGGCTTTGGTCCCTTTCAGCAGGATAATGTGCCCTGCCAAATTGCAAAAATTGTTCAAGGAATGGTTTGAAGAGCATGAAAACGAGTTCTAGGTGTTGACTTGTCCTCCAAACTCCTCAGATCTCATTTCGATCAAGTATCTGTGGGATGTGCTGGACAAACAAGTCTGGTCCTTGGAGTCCCCACCTCACACCTCACAGGATTTAAAGGATCTGCTGCTAATGTCTTAGTGCAAGATGCCAAAGGACACCTTCAGAGGTCTTCTGCAGTACATGCCTCGACGGGTCAGAGCCGTTTTGGCGGCACGAGGGGGAACTAGACAATATTAGGCAGGCGTTTTTTAATGTTATGGCTGATTGATGCATATAGTATAAAATACTCAAATTCAGCAAGTTCATATTTTAGGAGGTTCTTCTTTCTCCATCTCCATCTATGCAACCCCCGTATTTCAACACTGCTTTATAGTAGCCATAGAAGCCATAAAAATTAGTATTTACTGAGCAAGGAGTGCTGAAGATCAGAATATTATGGGATTTCTAAGATTTATATTCACTATCCAGCAAAAGATGTGAAGTAATGAAGCATGAGCACTTATTACTGTCTTCACTGTGAGGACAGACCTAGCAGCAAAATGTTACATACAGAACTGTATGAGCATCTTTGTCCAAACACTAATATCGCTTCCATTTCTATTTCCTTTTTCTCTCCAGTACTTTCAACAAACCCACATGCATAGTGCTGCCCCCTAGCGTCATATACGGTACCAATCAAAAGTCTGGACACATCTGATTTTAATGCATTAGTCTCTACTTCAGCTACTGTTCACCTTAAAGTAAAAGGCCTTGAGGCAATGAAGCAATTTATACCAAATACCACAATGACAGAGAAGGGTTCAACAACTCAGCATTTACTCAAATTTTCAATGACAGCATAGCAGACTCTTGGAATTCTTTAATCCATCTCCATATGTAGCTACCTGGAATGCTTCTCAACAGTCCAGAAAGAGTTTCTACTTGTTCTGGGCACAAGTTGGCTACTCTGCCCTTACTCTTCAATCCAACCCATCCCAAACCAAATCTGTAGGGTTCAGGTCAGG
>JAODKN010000104.1:25053575-25079583 GCA_026774425.1 Petrocephalus zakoni | reverse complement strand
TGGGCACAAGTTGGCTACTCTGCCCTTACTCTTCAATCCAACCCATCCCAAACCAAATCTGTAGGGTTCAGGTCAGGTCAAATTCTTTGCTTGTTCATGACATAATATAGTATTATATAGGCTCAAGATGTACCCTAGACTAATTCTTATTGAAAAACAAATGATTTTCAGTAGGTGTCTATACCTTTGACTGGTGTATTGTACATCAAATTATTAATATTTTCCTCCTAAACAATTATTTGTCTTAAGGAAATTATTCCTAGTTTTATGCTGTCAAATAATGTAATTTTAGTAAGGATAGAGGATAAATGCCTCTTCTGTAACAAATGTTTATGAAGATGACATGGAATAATATCATTCACAGGATTCCTACCTTATTAAAGGTGGATGCAGGTGTCATGGTGCGTATAGGCAGTATATAAACCCAAAGACAGTACAGAAACCATTGTCCATAAGCAAGTTGTACAGCCAGAACAACAAGTATAATGTATAGCTGTATCAGCAAATAACTACAATAAGCTATTCAAGTGAAATGGCAAAATATCACTTAAAACAGTGACGTCAAAGCCAGGTGAGTTGGTGCACTATTATAAACCGATAACTGCCATATTCATAATGAACCATTATCAATTATGGGTTAGCCATTCTTGAAAATAAAATGCTTTGCAAAAAATAGCATTAATCTTATTTTAATGACGCATTAGTGCATGCCAACCAAAGCCAATTTGCTTTGGGTAGTCGCTTAATATCATTGCCTGTCAAGCGATTTAAAAAAAAAAAAAAAGTTAAATAACCAAACAAGACCATACTAGTGACACAGCTTTATTTAAATTAAATCATTAAGTTTTACCAAAAGACACTTGTTAAATTGTGTCTCATAATTACTATTTTAGCATGTTTTTCATTCATGTGAAGAACACAGAAGAAAGAAACAGACCAAATGTGAATTAAGACAACTCTACTGATAAAAAGCTAAGATGTAAACAGATTAAAGAAGGAAGCTGAAGGTGAATTAAGTCAACTCTACTCATAAAAGAAACCTATGTAAGATGTAAACGGAAGGCACAAAACATACTGCCAAAGACGTTATACTGAACAATAAAAAGGAAAATTAGGTACATATATATTTTAAATATGTTAAAATTTCTTTTCCCTGGTGAAGGCTCTTTATGTAGTTTTTATTTTTCTCAAGGAATGTCATATTTTGTGCCATTACAGAGCTAATACAGTCAGCTATCATTAGACATGCAGTACGATATGCAGTTCAGCTAACAATCTGGACTTTGTGTAAACAATATAAAGCACTTTATCTAATTTTAATGTATGCCCACAGTTGTCTTAAAAATAAATTTTATGCAATTAAAATTTTCCATAAATTTCGATCTTGAAGTAAAGCAAATGCATTTATATATAAAAAAGTACTTTTTGCCTCTGTTAATTAAAAAAAAACACAAAAAAGAAAAGCACTGAACTGCTACGTTATGAACCAAGATGAAAAAAAAATTGTCTATAATAAAATATGAATCCCCATTAAAATTAAATATTTGACATACAAAAAAAAAAAAAAAAAACACGACAACACGGGAAGAGAAAAATGTAATATTTGGGGAATCGGCAATTGTTGACATTTGACAATGCTTTTAGGCTCTCAGTCTGTTTCATTAAAATGAAAAAAGAAAAAAAAATGATCAAGCACGTGAACATAGAAATCACTGTCAGCCAGTGCAGTCATGGTGTGTCGAATCTCCCTTCTGCTCATAGGAAATGTGTCCTGAGAGAGAGAGAGAAATTCAATATCCTGTAAGACTGCATTAATCACACTCCCATGGCTCTAATGAGCAGTATTCATTATACTCAGTTAACCCCTCCCTTAACCTGTAAGCAGGTTAGTGCGTAATTGGTTTGTATAACATTTGTACTGAGCCTATCAACTTATTGGACAATGGTAGCTGACCACTGGACCAGATAAACATTTATGGAACTGGTTCCCTAGTTGACTGTGGAGACCAGTCCTTTTCAGGTTAGTTTGATAGTGACTTTTATATGTATGATATGCATACAAATTGACAAATTTCTTTAGTTAACATTAAGTCTTCAAATAGATTAAAAACAATTTAACCACCCCACAAGCCTGTTTCCGTGTATTAATTACACATCCTCTGTAAGATGTCTTTTTGTTACGGAGTAGGCACTGAATGGGCATCTTGCTAAAGAAACTCTAAACACTGACGTTGTAAATTAAGCGGCCAGCTGTTCCTAAACGGGAATAATAAGCTGATGGATATTGTTGTGGCAAGTGAAGTTGTGCTAGCATTCTGACAGAAAAACGGAATTTCCTTCATCTTAGCCACTTTAATGTTATTTATGTATATAATATAGCTATATTCTATCTATCTATATTCTATATTCATTTAAGCTATACCTCTATGGCAACTGAGTAGCAAGCAAGCTGCCCTCAGTTCCTGCCAACCAGTCTGTTCTGTTAGAATTATAAATGAAACTAAATAAAGAAAAATCAGATAAGCAGTACTTTGTCCAGTATCTCTTGTGAAATAGTGCATTTTTAGTTTTGCAATATGACATTTTATTATTTAATATTTTGATTAAGAATATAATTACACAAAGTTTACAGCAAACGACAATTTACCGAAAGCTCCTTTCCATCTCTCTCGGGCATTTTGCCATTTGGTATGAGTGCACCTGCTTACACGAGCACTTATTTTATACTCACTATACTCTAGAAGAGGCCGCAGTCCTTCAGGTTGTTCTTGATGATGACATCAGTAACAGCATCAAAGACAAACTGCACATTCTTGGTGTCAGTAGCACAGGTGAAGTGGGTGTAGATCTCCTTGGTGTCTTTCTTCTTATTTAGGTCCTCAAACTTGGTCTGGATGTAGCTGGCAGCTTCGTCATATTTGTTGGCCCCTAGAAGACAGGAGTATACATGTTGGATGAAAAATGATCTAGAATCTCTTGGCACCCACTGCACAGAATCTAGAAACAACTTTAACAGGACCTCAATTGTCCCACATTAGAATGGTTAATTAAATAAACCATAATTTGGCTACAAAAAATCTGGGAAGAGAACGGCAACAACATTAAGTGAGAATGCATCATCATGGCGAATTTTCATTCAATAATTTTAGAGATAAATTTATTTACAAACAGAGCCTAACCTTTGACTTTGTATCTGAAACAAACAGGTAATATCCAAAAACATTCAAGGTGAATGCAAGACGGGTGTGTGGGACAGCATTTAGCCCAAAGCCCCCGAGATGAAATGAGATCTGTGTAATTCGGATACTCAGGGTGGATTTGTTACTGGGTATATGAATGTTATGGACCTCACTACATATAATAACATGGAACCAATATATTTAAGAAAAATTAGGAAGCGACTGCTCAAAATAAATATTACACTGGAACATTGCATAAGTTTGCAAATTTGTGTTTGAAGTCCTGTACAGTACAAATTGAATGCGTCTTATAAACTTTGAAGTCCTTAAATACCACTTTTTGCAAATTTCATAAGATAATGCTGCTATGAATGAAGCTGCAACTACGACTGAAATGAATGGGGTTCCTGCTCCAGTACCCGAGTACTCTGGGAAGCAGATGGTCAGTGGGCTACGGGTGATCTTCTCCTCAAACAGGTCCTTCTTGTTGAGGAAGAGGATGATGGATGTCTCCGTGAACCATTTGTTGTTGCAGATGCTGTCAAAGAGTTTCATGCTCTCGTGCATACGGTTCTAGATTGAGGCAGAGGTGAAGACAAATTATAAAGACAAACATAACGGTCTTTCACCATTTCACCATTAGTAGGCGCTATTTATTTATATATAACACAGTGCAAACAACATTTCCAGTGAAGACGTTTTTGAAAGAATTTTTTAATAAAATGACTACTTGCTAATATGTATTACCCGAATAAAGTGGAAAAAGCATACTTTTGTGTAAATAAGCATTTAGTCATCTTTGAAATATTCTTGTAATTTTACACTTGGAAATGGCAAGCTGTGCTAACAGTACATGAGTCATATATTAATATTTCCACTCCAGTTATTAAGTCAAACTACCCCAGTGTGATGAGAAAGAGGCTGTAGTCATTTCACTTTGGAGAATCTGCATATTACATTTAAAGCAGAACCAGGAGCCATTTATGACATCAGTGAAAATGGTGGGGAAATTTTGTACAGGGTGGCAAGGATGTAATTATTTAGTCACTGATACGAATTAAAGTCTAGATAGAAATAAAAATCTGGCAGTTCTTACCATCTCCTCATCCTCAGCAAGAACCAGATCATAAGCACTCAGCGCCACACAGAAAATGATGGCTGTCACGCCCTCGAAGCAGTGGATCCACTTCTTCCTCTCGGAGCGCTGGCCACCCACATCAAACATCCTGTAAGAAGAGGCCATCAGGGATGGGAGAAAGCGGCTCTCTCAAAACTTAGGTGATTTCATGACTTTTTTTTGCTCTCCTGGAAGAAAACTTTTGAGTTTTGGTAGAACTTCTGAATTGCATGTGCAACCATGTAGAAATTTCCATCTGTGCCAAGAGATAGGATACCACAGAGTATTTCTGTAGCACCTTTTGCACAAGACAAGATCTATTTTTTGCTTTGCTTAGAACAGCATCAACAGGAACAACAACACAGAAGGGTAAAGTTTTTACGGAACAGGCTAATAACTCATAGTGGAACAGGAGGAAGTTAAGGGTTCTATCGAAAAGTCAGGTAGGCAGACTTTAACAAGCCACAAATCTTTATTGCAAACAATATGTGGATGTGTGTTGCTTTTTTTTTTGCTGGGAGTATAACCCAAACAGAAAATGCTGCAGCACATAAAATGAGAGGGGTAGACAGAAAAGCAAGCCGTGGAAGAAAGGAAGATTGAGGCCGAGCCACATTCAATTGACACTTGCATATTAAAATTTCATGAGGACGCTCAGAGATGGAGGCAGAACAAACAGATCCATTATAGATCCTCAGCTGTGACAGAAGCCCATTGCAGGAAAGCCACTGCAGTTACAGGATGCTGGGAAGCTAGAGTGGTGCCCTCACATATTGCCCAGAAATAGGACTACTTCCAGAGGATAAGACAGGAGACACCTGCCAGCATGCCTTTCTGTGTCTTGGATGGAGCTTATCTTCTGCCGAAGAAAGCCTCCTGGTGAAATGTTACTCAGAGCAGTAAATGTTGCCAACACCCTGGTTCCGCTTCAGTTTTACTTAATTCTTTTTCGTTCAGACGGCCATTACACTTCAACTAGGCATGGCAAACCTAAGATATCAGAACCTCGAAAATCTCAGCTTGACAGACAATTTGAAAATGTATTAAAAATATACCTAAAACCCAGGATGACACTGCTGGCCACCAACCAGTTATCACAAAATAAGTGCAGTGCTGCCAACATAGACCTTGTCATGGTTTGATGGTTGTGTTACTGTTGTCATGGTTACAGTTGGACAGTAAGAAGGATGAAAATGTGGAAAGACAGTTCTGACATTGAACGCTTCTGTATTATTTATATGTTTCAAACGACAGACATCTGGTATAAAGGGAATAAACAGTCTGTGTCACAGAGGAATATTGTTCAGAGCTGCCCTTGTAACATGGCTTGCATGTGCCAAGCAGTTAAAATCCCAGTCTGCATGTCTGGCATTAGTCAGCATAGGGAATGTTCTCTCAGCAGTCCTAATTCCTTGCTCCATGCATCACCTTATACCAGGGGTGGCCAATCTTATCCACAAAGGGCCGCTGTGTATGCAGGTTTTTGCTGCAACTCTCTAATTTCGTTACTAATTAGAGGACTAGTTCGCCAAAGAGTCCTCACACCTGGGTTTTAACAGCTGGCCTAATTTTATCCCAAATCCTGCATACACACCGGCCCTTTGCGGATAAGATTGCTCACCCCTGCCTTCTACAGTGCCTTTTACAACACTTTAGCCATTCACTGGATACCCAAGCTGCAAATCACCAGTAGCATCCTAGTTTTTACGCATTCCAAAGTGAAGCCAATAGTATTACTTGACAAACAAAAGCTCCACTCTTCCAACTCCCAAACTCTTTTCCCATTAACTGAATCTATCAGGATCCTTCTCAGACATATTCATATTCAGTTTCCTTCAATCCAAAATGAAGTGTTGACACATTCAATGGGGCAATACAAAAGGACAGCAGCAAGCAGGCCGCGAAATGGAAAACGCCAGGAGTCGCCAGGCTTGCTGACAGCTACTTCAGTTCATCTGCTGTAGCAGGTAAATGAGAAGCGACTTGTCTTTCCTCGTAAAATGAAATCAGCACAAAAACTGACTTTATGCACACACAAGTAGGGCACATGGATAACCACAGAGAGCCTGTCAGCAAATTGGCTCCAAGTTTTTTGGAGCAAATAAAATACCCTCCATACAAACACATTGCTTCTGAAGAGAGATACAGTAGCTCAGTCTTGGAACTAATCAATGTCTGCAGAGAACAACACATTCCAATAGAAGTGCTTTGCTAGAATAAGTCCCCATCTCTCCCAATGAATTGTCTCAAGGCTGACAAATGGTCAGTGAAAGTGATTCACAGTGACAAAACTAATATTTTTAGAGTGATTTTCTTCTTTCTGTCTGGATGCATTTCTGTGTGATCCCAGGAAAATGCTGAAACTGCCTACTGACACTTGCTGCATTCATGGAGTTTCTTGGAGCCAAATATATCATAACAGTTATTTTATATGTCAATGATGGCAAATTTGTTTCTTCTCACAAAATTACCTATATTACTTTTTAATGCTTATTTTTACTGAACAATTTAACAGAATGTCATATTTTGCACTGAACACATCTGGACATCACATCTGGAAATCTTTGAAAGAACAAGGCTGAGATTCCAATTGCAAAAACAATAAGGAAATCTATAAGCTAGTGTTGTAATATTCAAACTACACCACAAGATAAAAAAAAAAACACAAAATCCACAGTGGGATCTTGAGAAAATCTGACAGATACTCATGCAGATCACTGCCCCCTTGAGGAAGTCATGTTGTGGGAAAATAAATGAAGGCAGGGATTCAGATGGAAGGCCCCAATGCTGCTGATAAATGGTGGTTGGCAGAAAAGATAAGGAACCGAACCCTGTGTGTGCATCAGATAGACACAAGCGTGCAGCCCAAGTGAGTGATGGCTAGGGACTGAGGGAGACTAACTGGCTGACTCACTTGAAGTGCAGATCTTTGAAGGTAAAGTGGGTCTCCACAATGCCAGTGGTCTTAACTCTTGTCCGAAGCACATCCTGCTGTGTGGGGATGTAGTCTGGCCTGGCTATCCGCTCCAGGTCATTCAAGTAGCTGATGGGGAAGAAAAATGTAACAAGAACATCCCATTATCAGCTGATATATAAAACTTACACATAAGCTCAACTATACATTTAAGGCCAAAAGACAGGGCTACATCTCACTGACTAATAGGAGTGATGGCATAGTCACCTCGACAGGGGTGCCATCACAGTGCCTCTAGAAAGCCCTGGCCCAGGTGCACCGCGGGAGGAATGTTAACTACACAGTTGGCTGCCAATGAGAAACACCAGACAGTGCTGGGAGACACCCACCATGCCACAAAGGGGGGCTGATGGATAATCAACTGTTTGCTTCTCCAGCGAACCTTCAGAAATAAAAACCACAACAGGCTAGCCAAAAAATTATTAATGTGTGAGTGATTTTTACACAGCTGCTGGCTACACGTTGCTTTTTATTACACCCAGGGTAATGCTGAGCTGGGACCTGTCTTCAATAGTCTTCATCAAAGGGTGAGAGCAGACATCCTCTCCCTACCCAGCTCCAGCTATCAGGGTGCTTAATGGCCTTACTGGAGGGAGCATTAAAAACTTCTGATTAAACTTAAAAAAGCACAATCTGCTTTATTTGTGAAGCTTTATTAACCAGCTGCAGGCCCATCAATTCAGATGTATCCGTTCTAGCCCAGAGGCAGAGTTTTCATTAAGGAAAATCCAAGAAAAATTAAGGTAACCAGCACAAAATTATTAGCCCCCCATCTTTGAACAGATTTCCGGGTTTTGGTGAAAAATGGTCTCACCGGGAGAAATAACTTCAGCCAGGTACTTGGCTTTTTTCTGTCCTCATTTACATTACAAGAAGTTGCTGCAACTGTGCAAGTGCAAACTTGATGAACCGCGTTTCCGTAGAGCTGTTACAGAAAGCCGGTTCCCAGTCGCCTCCCGGCCCAATCCTCACCGGGCTGCCACAGCTACATATGATGGCAGATTCAACCACAAGACAAAGAATTTCTGCATTTGCTCCAGAAAGGGGCCACATTCAGCAAAAAGCTCCTGCTGTGTCCAGTTCATGAGGCAAATGAACATCATTTAAAGCTTGTATTAATTAAACCAACATCACGTGATTGGTCGAGATTACTGTTGCAATTCAAGATACCAATATCTGGAAGAAGCCGTGGGACAGAGCCTGGTTTTAGATTAATTTCTTATCCATTAACAGACAATGCAAGATGTATTCTCAGATATGTAGCTAAAAACAAAGAGAATCCATATGCTGTCCATATATGCTGAATCACCGCATGTAAACACATAATTGACTGATTAGCTGTACCCCAGTTTCAACAGGACAAAGCATCGCCTGTCAAAAGGAATAAATGACTGAGCTCATAGGCACTGGAGAGATAACCCTCTAGATGTCAATTCATTTGATTTACCCATGGAGAGGATTTGTGCAACAAAACGCCAATATCATTCACGAGCCACCAACAGCAAAAGAGTTAGCGTTTAGCACTTCCACTCACTATGCAGCAGAGTCATTGAGCTGGTACTCTCTGGAGCGCGTGAAGCATCTCTGCACCCCACTGTCCGCCCACAGCCGGCGGATGACATTGGACAGGTCGTCCGGAAGCACGCCCTGCTCCTCGGCTGCAGCGGACAGGGCAAACAGCTGGCGGGCGTCATCCTGCGGGCAGAGAATGAGGCCAGCCACAGAGCAGGTTAGGGCATGTCCTCCACACGTAAAGCGGCCGAGCAGGAAATCCAAATCATGGCAAACGTAAATGTACATGTCTGAATGCGTTACTGCGACAGGTGACAGGTGCGCAGAGAAGCGTTTGCCAGAGGTACAATCGTAAACATAGATGCGCTCATTTGTTTATGAGAGACCGACCACAACAAATTAACATTCCATGACTAAAGGTATGTCAGGTCTAAGAATGATAAGCAGCAAGTTAAAAATGAGCATTTAAATCTACTTGTTTTTAAATGATTAATTAACCCCACTGGCAGCATATTTTTTAAATTTAATTATAGTACTTAATTGGAATTAATTCAAAGGCCTGAATGCATTAAAATACATTACATATTGTGTGTTTCCATAACATAGGGAATAGAATTTACATTTAAATTTTTAAAAACTGAATTTGAAAATACAAGTGGAAAAAAAACACAATACTAATTTATGTATAATTTCAAATTCAGCTACCTTTGCCATTAATATTACCCCATAAAATGTCATACAAATCATCCTTATTCAATCTGTATAAAGACACCTTTAACTTATTAATAGAAGGTATAGGAAGATTTTTATATAAGTAGTAAAAGTCTCCTTATACAAAACAGGGGAAGAAAATCCCAAAAACAATATAAGGAATGAAAACCCATCTGGATCCTACTAACCAAATAGGTTATTATTTATAATGTAACTGGCCTGAGGCAGTGAACTGGAGAGGATGCAGCAGATATTAGCTCTCCTCTGGGTAATGATGGCTTATCAGACGCAAGAACAATTGACGAGGTTTTAAGGAAATTGCAGGGGGTCTTACAAAGAGCTTATCACCGAATTTCCAGGCCGTCTGTATTGCAGAAGCAGGTGGCCTGGCCATCTCAAGCTCCTATTCCAGTTTAATGCACTGTGAAAAATCAAGCGTCATTCTTCAGAAGAAATTATTCAGCGGGGGTCAGATGTCCCGTGCTCGGGACTTATTGTACCGAGACTCGATGCCAGGGTACTATGAGACAAACCCTCCTGTTTTTCCTGGCTAGCAGAGCCAGTAAGCATCTCAAGAGCCAGAACTGCCGGGGGGGGGGTTGGGTGCGGGCAGGAGCGGCAGAGAGGGGTGGCGGGCCCTGGCATGAGTCGCGGATCCATGCAGGGCTGACATATGGCAGCCCCAGATAACCCAATTGCTAGTTTGTGCCACGGCGCCTTAACCACCACTGTATGCAGGACATCGATCCACTGCTGAGTGACCAGCCTCCCCTCCGCAGTGACAGTCACGTGGAGGAAACGCTGCAGGGAACAGCCTGCTCCCATGTTACATAGCAGGCACACCATTTAACAACATGTCCCTTAACCAGGGTGCGAGGTGTTTAGATAAAGTGAAAAGCGTAGGACACCTGCCACAACCCCCTAAGTCACAATCGCAACATATATAACAGCAGTAGAGGATGGCACTGTTAAGGTCCAACTTTGCTGCAACACTGTCTACAACCATTTCTATTTTATTATGTGAATTTCAATCATTCTGTCGCTACATTGAGTAGTGACAGTTAAGCATCACGCTGTATCTCAGGCAGGAAAACTATAAGAGTGCAACAAACAGAGTAAGCAAATCCTCACACCTGGAGCATCATGTTACAATTTAATTATCTTGGAGATTATATTATCTCAGACCACAGAGGGACAGCCAGTGCCTGTATTGCACAGCCATCTTGAATCACAAAAGACCGGAGGAACAGTGTACAGAGAGATTATTCTGCGTTCCATTTACCTCAGGGGTCGGAAGATGGAGTTGGGAATGTCGTCACACCAGAGTTAACCACGTTCCAGTACATCACATCAGAAAGCCATTTAGCAATACCAGTTCTAGCCAGGTTCACCGTTAGCCATTGTTAGCCATACTAGTTGATAACGCACTGCGCAGTATTTTGCACATAAAAACACCATGGCAACATGTCCACAGATAGAGGTTAGACAGTACAATGTGTATGACCAATTTAATGGTACAGAAATAAGACATAAGTGCTAATAAACAGTATATAACAAGAGCTTTAACTTCTGTTGCAACAGGACACAGTCATCTTGGATTCCGAGGTCAGGGTCGCAGAGGTTCCTCTGACTTTCGGAATTGGAATTCCAACTTCAGGGGGCATTCCAGGTGAAATCTCCAACTAGGGACTCAGATTCTGGACTTCCCAGTTCAAATGGAATGCACCATTACTACACATCTACAAATGAAGTCAAAGCTATAAGGTGACAAAACCTATTTGCAGACAAGGTACAAGTTGAGAGACACAAAGGCAGGTAAGAATAAATAAGCCCTGCGTGCTCTGTCCGTGTGACGCGAAGGCTGCTGCCGCTGTAGGCGCATCAGACCCGATTCCCAGAGCTGCAGGGCATCAGAGGCAGCATCTGCTTGGAACTAAATAAACTGATAACCACCAGACATCTGAGATGATTAACTAATGTAACACAGGCAGGGCAGCCTGAAGTCAGCCCGCCTCAAACACACAAGTGCTTGCTGAGCATCACTGCGTTTTGGGGACTTTCACTTGTCACAAGGTTCTAGCATACATCAGGGCAACCAACATTTTTTTTTATTTCCCCCCCCCGTGTAAAACTAAGACAAGAAGTGAAAATAAAATGGCCCAGGAAGCTGAAGGAATTCTTGGCCCCACCATCTCTTCATTTAAGGCGACGGGACAAAAACCCAGGGCAGTACGAAACGACGAAAGCTGCCACCGCTGTGATTTCTGCGGCCGCATTTTTTAAGTTTGCATATGACACTTCACTTCTGAAACGCCTCTTCCGAGCAAGGCTGACTAGTTCATCATTTAGACTGGGCACGAATTTAAGCTGCTACCTAAGAAATCTGTGAAATGGGTCCTGCCAGCTGGATAAGAAAAAAATATGAATTTGATTATTCATATTGGAGGTATGTATGGTGCATTATTGTCTCTGCTTGCATCTTATATATATATATATATATATATATATTTTTTTTTTTTTTATTTATAAAAAAATATATATATTTTTTCATTAAGGCATTATATATGCACACACATGCAAGCACACAACAAATCCTTATAACTATTCACAAATAATAGCAGAATACAAAATATTCTGCCAGTAATGCTCTCAGCTATGCAGCTAATCTTGTGTCACATAAAATTCATTTCAATGACTATTAAAAAACAGTTTCCAAGCCTATCATGGGAGTCTCCTCAATCCCATTTTTGGAACATCAGCATTTCTGCCTCCAAGGTGTCTAGAGGAACAACACTGGTGCATGTCACGGTGACATTCAGAACGCACTCAAACCAAATCCCATTCAAATGGCCTGGTCTGGTTTGCCGTTCTGTCATGCAGAATATACAAAGTTTGCTGACCAAAGGTAACGGAAACCTTCGGGAAGACGTTTATATAAATAAGTGAATACAAAATGCAGGGCTGAACAAGGTTACGGAGCATGAACCAATAAACTAAAAAGAAATGTATAATGACAGCTGGTAATTCTAAATACTGCATTCTGGTGGTAATGAAATGGCGTGTGAGCAGGTGAGCAGGTGAGCAGGCTTTGGGGAGCACTTGCCTCTCCTGGTGAGTGAGAAAACAGTGCTTTTGGTCCAATTAAATAAGGTGGGGAATGTGTGCAAGTTAATGATTCAGTTATTATAAAAATATATAAAACTGAATTAAAATGTACAAGATTTGCATTTATTACTTCCTGGGAAACTCATTTATAAATTGAAGCTTATGGTAAATTTAATACGCCAGAACAGTTTGTACTTAATGTGTATTTTACGGCATATTGCTTTATGCTTTCCACGGGAATCTCTGCCAATAACCTAATGTACGCTGACCAGTTTACTGGTATCACCAAAGCACGTACCGCTCGGGTAGGCTCCCCATATTCTATCTTCAGGTTGCCCATGGCCTTAATGATGGCCATGATGGACTGGATGGTGTTGCTGTACACCACTGCTCGGTACTGTTTGCACTCATCTTCTGAGTAGCCGTCTTCATGGATAATCCTTAAAGGGGAGGAAAAAAAGAAAGAAACAAACAAACATTACACACACCCAGTTGACAGTAGAGCACATCTAATAACCCTGACAAAAGATTGGAATCTTTCGACTATGAGAAATACAGTATTCTAACCAGAGAGGTCAAAGGTCTGTCAGCCATACTGGTGCTGGCCAGTGTGGTAGCAAGATCCAGGCTACATATAACAGTTGGCAGTACCAAGCAGACCACTGATGCAGCCAGAAAATAGTGCGCAAGATGCTGATCGTCCAAAAGTGCAGAGAGTCATTCCGGTGCACAAGCGTTTCACTCTGTATGGTTCAACAGTGACATCAGTGATATGAGGCATAGGATGTTCTCACCCAAAGCTGACTAACACAAATGAGGCAGCTGAGAGTCAGATCATGTGGACAGATTACACAGGACTTTATAAATTTGCTTTGTAATTCTAAAACCTTGCAAGTCATTCTGGAAATCGACTAGAATTAATTTCAACGAGGTCACCCTGATAGCCTGTAACCATTGGCAAACGTCCTTGCATACTTGATTTTTTTAGACGCAATATACCAGCAACTGGGAGGCAGTAGGAGAAATCTGAGCCTCATACTAGACAGCATAATTTCAGGACAGTCTGGACATTTTGTGGTTCATGTTATAGCTATGAGTACATGCCCAGAAAGCTTACATTTTCACACAGTGAATGCTTTGTTATGAGGCCACTTTACTGCTGTCCCACTGCTGACCAACTGCTTTACTTCCAGTTAATTCAGCTTTTCCACTGATGTAAACACATACATAGCTGCCTTGCCATTAAGGGGCATTTTTGGTTACTTAGTAGAAACTATAATGTAAAGAAACCGACACAGCATTTTTTTGCACATTTCTACTAAAGCAAATTAGGTCAAGTACCTTTATCAAGAGTACAAACGTAGGTATCCCATAGGGACTTTGAGCTGTATTCAAATCATTAATAATTAATTCTGCCTTTGCAGAATGTTGATATTTTACCATGTAACACTCGTGACCGTTTATGGGTGTGTGTTCAGTGCACCGTGCCAGATCAGTGCCACAGCAGGTGCAACAATCGCATGTTATATACTAGCAAGGTTCAGCTCAGAAAAGAATAGTTTGAGCAAAATCACACAAAAAAGCATGACTGCCTGGGCAGCATAAATTCATTAATAACCAGACGCATTTCCGTGTGTCTACACATGTAGTGGTGGAGCGATATTTGGCAGCTGCAAAGAGAAGGAGGGCTTTACAGCTGCCCGGACAGGGCTCTGGATTGGGAATGGCGATGCCTGTCTGAGCCAGGGCATCCCACAGAGAGCCACTAGCCAGAGATGCTAGACTTGGGACAATGGACCCTGCAATTGTGGAGTAATAGTAATTACAGTCAGTGCTGCTCCCACACGTCTCGACAACTGACAAGACGGCGAGTTTGGCATGTTCGACTGAAATGGTTACTAGGCAATTCTTGTGAGACATACAAGACCAACAGGAAATGTTTATGATATAATTTATTCATTTCTTATTTAAAATGCCTACAAGTTACATTATTACCCACTGGCATCACGGTTTTTATTTAATTCACTTGCGTTAATTTATTTAATTCTTTGCACTTGCGTTGCGTTAAGTCTTGGAGTCGCGTTCTCCTAACCCTATTTTTCGCATTGGATGTGTGTATTTCAGTAAGCATCTTCTGTGGACATGAGATTTTTCAGGAATGCATTAGTCGCATTGCAGCAGGACTGACTATACTTGAAAGATAAAAGCAACAGTATAATCATCCTTACGTGACTGCTTGTGTGTCAAGCTGCTCGGAGATAAGCAGCCGATATTTACACATGGTATAAGCCACACTTCCGTGAGCAAACAGCAAAGACTGGATTATATATGATATGATGAATATCTCAGGTGAGCAGCAGAGGCTTGGGAAGGGAGGCCGGGCGAGACTCACTTCATCTGTTTCACAATGGTGCTCTTTCCCGACTCACCAGCACCTGTAGGAAAAACACAAAAATTATTCATAGAGGAACATGCATGAATCTTCTTGCAAACCTCTAAGAACGTCTTTGAAGATATCACACTGACAAGATACCCCGACTGATTTAAGTCTCACCTTCCATGTCAGTAAAATGTCACTGTAGGTTACTGCTCCAGAATTGGCAATTACGCCTGCGAGTCAGCAATTAAGACTAACAGCGGAGACGCTAAACAGTCCCACCGTTAGCAATCACTGCGGTGTCAAGCCATTCATGTAAGGAAGTTCCATCATTACTTATCATTCATCGCAAACGTTGGGCTGCCTCGTCAGACGGCGTAGTAAATAGTGCGGTGTAACTGCGAATGTATTCTGAAATTACAAACTCACCGTGGTAACAAAAACCACAACGGCTTTTCAGAAGGAATGGGACACGTCCCTACAAAGTCACTACCTGTTCAATGAGCATAAAGCCCATGCATGGACTGCAGTTTAATCATGATGATAACCGCTACAGCACCCCGACAATAACCCCCATTATCATTCAGTACTAAAACTATCAGTACCATAGAACAGCATTTCCCCAACCTGGTCCTCAGGGACCTCCAGCTGATCTATATTTTTGCCAGGTTTTACCGGGAGCTGGGAGGGAGCAAAAATGTGCGCTGTCTGGGGGTCCCTGGGGACTACATTGGGAAACTGCTCTAGAATTCTAGAATAAAAGCCTGTTTCTGGTTTAACCTTAATCTAACTTGACTGATTCCATTACATCTGAACTGGCACCTGACACTCTGAGCTTGCAGATGCAAGCTGTAGGGATGAAAAGTAAGAGGATGAGTAAGTCCAGCAGGCCCCTAGACAAGCAGCAGCAGGGGGCATTAGGGACTAGCCAAGACATTCAAGTTCCCATTCCCCCCACCACAAGGTTATTCCAGCCACATGCCACAAGTTCTGCATGGTCATATGCCCTACAGCCAACCAGACAGTAACTGTCACCTCTGGTCAGCCAGCCATAGATGTGACAGCTCAATGTGGACCATCAACACTCCCAAAGCCGTCATTGAAAACTCAGAAGTAATATGATCTATCTGAGGAGACCATCCCTGTATGCTTCTGCCAGCCACTCACTGTAGATAGATGACCTTTCAGAATAACAGAGTGACATGCTATAGACCAGTGTTTCCCAACCCAGTCCCCAGGAACACCGGACAGTCCACGTTTTTGCTGCCTCTCAGCTCCCAGCACGCCTGTACCAGGTATTCGGTGTTCCTGATTGGCCGGGAGCTGGGAGAGAGCAAAAACGTAGACTGTCCGGGGTTCCCCGAGGACTGTGGCAGATTTTTACAAGATTCAAATGGTGTGAAGTGAGACGGTCTACAGATTGTGCGTTCATGAAAAATCAATTTGTCTGATGTTAGTGGCAATTGGCTTGCTCGCTTGTACAAATGTACGAGTAAATACATTTGCTGCTGGAGGCATACAGATGAGAAATCTGAGAGGAAGAGGCTGGGCTGGGTAAATGTAGGTCTCACTGTAACCTGGTTGCCTGACATCAGTGAGAAATGAGAAGATTTATGCAGATCTATCCACCCCCATGCATGTTTGGTGAGAACAGTAAATTCCTAAAAATGTCATAAGAAGCATTTAATCTCCCAGGATCTTTCAGAATTTTTTCCATGTCTACAATGCGATTTATGATCTGTAAGCCTAACCACTAATTTGCTGAAGGATTTGACAGTGATACGGAAATAAACACTGCATATCCTACGCTAAAGTGCTGCTTTATAAGCTATTTTAGCGTAGGCTTTGTATCAGGGCCTGAGGGGGGGCACACTGACAGTGCACAGCATCTGTTTTCTGCAGTGCTGTATTTATTAATACCTCGGTTTTAGGCTTGGGGCACATGGTGCCGATTTCCTCCCTACGCTGTGAATACAGTCACCGTAGGGCACAGATTAAAAACAATGGCACATTTGGGGAAAAAAAATGCATCACAACACAACATCTCAGCAAGGACTGCCCATTCATTTCTATGGGAAAAACCCTAATCGCTATCACAACTCCCTTAACCCCTACCTAGCCCAAACCTTAACTATTAGTAACCAAACAAAATATAATAGGTTTTGGCATTTTTACTTTTTAAATTGCATTTACAGATTTATATAAAGTCTGAAGTAGTGAGGGCAGAAAAAATGACCTCACTAGTCATGTTCTTTGAGGATTCTTTGGTCCTCACAAGTACAGCAAAACCTGTACACACACACACACACACACACACACACACACACACACACACACACACACACACACCTTTGTATTCCTATCATTGTGGGGATTCTTCATTCTTTTATACGGGAAAAGCCCTAATCCTAACACGACACCCTTAACATCTACCCAGCCCTAACCTTAATCATAAGTAGACAAAGTACCTGAGGCATTTTTGAGGCATTGCATTCACTGGTTTTTGTGGGGACCTGAAAAATGTTCCCAAAAGCCAAAAGTAACAGGTTCTGCCACAAACACATACCACACCTCGCAAGGGGAATAGGCCAATGATCTGGAAAAGGGTGCCGCTTCCCAGCAAACTGGGGTACTGATCTATACGTTATGACCATGAACACATTCCATAATTATAATTTTCTGTGTTCCAATGGAGTCAACAAGAACAACCTAGGTGTTCTCCATGACCCGCGACAGTGTTCCTGTAACATCCAAAGTAAAGCCAAAGCTGCAGGAAGCTAGCTAAAAACTAACTACTAAAATCAAATCATACTAAAAACTGAAAAGAATCTTCCATCAGTCCATCCAGACTGGCAGTAACGTTGAATTGTATGCATTAAGCACTGGCAAATCCAAGGAGCAGGATATCCATCCCTGCCAAGCTCCATCCCATTTCCTTGTGAAGCTAGTGACAGCACTATAATTGTAAATACCAACACAGAAGACAGAATGCACTACAGGACTGTTTAGGGCTTACATCTTGCTCCAATTTTTGGTAATATCCAGAAAAAACCCCAGGAATGTGCATTTTTGGCAGTCACTGAACTGGAGTTCCGATCAGAATATGAGCTTTACACATGCTTGGAATAAACCTTTTCAGCATGGAAACGCTACATTCCATTGAGAAATATTTTTGTGGTTTCATTCTGCTTAACAAGAACACTTTATGCAATACATATTCAATGTACATCAAGCAGAATTGGGGGGAGGGCATTTATCAGGTACAACTTTAAAATAACAATACTGTGTGACTCATTGCTGGTTCTGTGCCGACTCAAGAGATCCTTCGTGACCCCACAGCCGAAAACCAGCTTCCGGCTTGACAGTGGACCCATCCACTCCATCATAGGGTTAGGCCTATATAACGGCATGAGTCAGATTGGTAAGAAAACACTTATGCCAATGTGAGGCTTTTAAAATGTAAAAGTACTAAAAAAACTGGGCTGACAAAGAAAGGTACAGGAAGAGAGCCTTAAAATGTTACCAGCACTATGCATTTATATGCATTTCAAAGTATGACAATAGACAGTCGTGTCAATGTAATGTCAATGAACCGCGCATCAGTAGGACCATGCAATATCTAAACAAATACCAACTCACTAAGCCATGACAAATACAGACTGACTACGGGGTATTTACCGATAAAAAGCTATTATACAGATCTTCTCTCCAAAAGCAATACTGCATTTTTCATCCAGTGGGCAATGCTGTACAAAATCTAGCTAAATTCTGACTAATACCCTAGTGCTACAGAAATCTGCCCTAGGGTAATGTTTGCAGCATGCGTTAAGTGACGAGGTCGCTAGGCATTTAGGGAGCTGGATGCTGCAGTCTTCAGCACGACCTCGGAAAGTGCCAGAATGAAGTCACACAATATGCAGAAGCTGCATAACAAAAGCTTCACTCTTATGCAATGGAAAGACGGGCCACTAAGTGACCCTGGGGATAGTGTCGCATGTAAAAGGCAGCCTGGGGAACTTCTGCACATGGCATTTCTACTGGGAATACCATATATGTACAGCAAAATACAGCCCCTCATACACACAGTATTTGGAGTAACAGTATGGACATTACCCTTTCATCATCACTGCCAGACGACAGGGATCCCAAATCACAGTAGTTTTGGCAACACAAATGGCCTAAATCCAGTTTAGTTAATTTTCTTTCATCAAAATGGGGAAATGAAAGAGAAGGATAAGCATAAATAATTGTCTGTTCATCACAATGACCTCCGTCTAATTACCAAATGGATACACCAAGCCAAGGAACAAGTTCTTTTTGTGATTGCAATGAGCAAGAGGGGTTACACACAAGTGCTGATCTTAGAAAAAGTGATTGTGTGTGGTGCAGAGCAGTCATTGTTTCCTGGCCACTCCGTCTAAGCTCCTCACAGGGCTGAATCACAGCTGCAGCGAGGGTCTGGCCAGGGAACAACAAAACCTCATAACCATGCAACTTTTTATTGCTCCAACACAAGTACCAAAGAAAAATGTGTGGAAATTGTTCAGTAGCAGATTTTTTTTTCCTCCTTCTGGCAAAAAGTGATATACTGTAGCTATGAACTATACTCCTACCCCCATGACTATTACTGAGATACGCATAGGCTGCGTGGCAGTGCTTACAAATGGAAAATGATTTGTTTAATATTGTGGTTTAGTATTTTGCATAGAGCAGAGGTGCAGACTCCTGGAGGGGGGGGGTGCTTCCAACCGTTTCCCATTGAAGCTGTGGAGCTTGTTGTGCGAAGCCTATTTTGACTATGTAGCATGAGTTTCCTTCAGCACAATTCTTCACCTTAACAGTTGATTTTCATAGTAACTGTTGAAAAGCTCCGGGGGTGACAGATAAATGGCCTGCCCCTGACCCTCACCTATTTGTGTGTGTATGTGTCAACAAAGACCAGCAAGATGGGATCTGTGAAAAGAAGCATTCTAATGTCCCCGTGCACATACTAGTGCAAGAGCCAAGTAAAGGATGGCTTTACATCATAAATGTGAGGGGAGACGTTCTTTCCCCCACTACTGCACATTATAAAACACTTATTCTATACGCAACAAATAAATAGGTAATTTAAAAGTTTTGAATCTCGTGAACATATACAGGGAACAGTTCCAAGATTCTCTCAAATCATATCTCTGTCCCAATAATCATTTGGATTCCATGGAAATTAAATGTGGTCCTTCATCTATAGTGCTACACTGTAGGTTCTTTGCATTGCCAGAATTTGGGTCAGTGTCCAAAGCCACATTCACCGTGTATATAGGGATCTTAAATTTCTGAATAGACTTCTGGCTAAAAAGCATATTTAGCAGCAGCACCACCAATCACTGAAATAAGAGTAAGAGCCAAGAAAGAGGGACGTTAGGAAGGAGAACTGCCTAAAACAGCAGCTTTACTGTCACTAACGTTACAATTTACATATATGGCAATTAGGGACTGACCTTAAACTAAAGTAAAATCACTAAAGTGCCTACAGGGTACAGATGCGTAACAGTCCTTCAGCATTAGGCAGGAAGTGACATCACGAAACGATAAAATCTCAGTGCAAATTAATTACCAAGAAATGGAACAGGAACGGCAAAATAGCTCAAATTATTGTTAGGAAAAACTAAGATTGTGCAGCCTATGTAAGTGTGTTGCTTAGATAGTGTAAGATGTAAAACATGCATTCCTTCATTCATTCATTCCAAAAATACTGTGGGAAGAATCTAACCGAATGTTGGGAATCAAACAGAATCATGAATCGCTGCATGCCTATTTAACACGCCAGCAAAAACCAATCAACCCACTGAGTAATCACTCAGTCTTAGGTGAGCAATATCCATTTGTCCTCTGTGAAAAATGACAGAATAAAGAATGGGTCTGAGGTATGTGTATTTATACGTGGAATGGTCCAGAGACAAGGAAGGTGAATTTAACTTAATCACAGACATTATAAAGCATACAGCAGCAGCAAGTCTCTCTCAGAGATGCACTGAAGGATGTGACTTTCCAGGGCCAGGCTGAGCTCCTCAACAACTTCTCATGACCTTCATCAAAAACAGACTGCTGGTAAACAAAACACAAAACTCAATAGGAACACATGAGGAAAAAAAATATACTACCTGGGGACAACCAGTTCTCTAAGGTACCAGGGCCACTATTAACTAATTCCCAGAAGGCTTTCAAATTGATCCCTTTGGAGAAGTACCAAATAACAATCAATTTGTTTATTCAAAGTTGAAACTGTTTATTTTTCCAGGTGTTTATAAAATACCCTGAAATCACTTTGCTTTTCCTAGTTTTAACAGAAAGGATAACACAGTTGAGTAAGATATTTTTAGGTTTCAGTGATCTTATACAAAAGTAGAAGCTAAGAAAGAAATAAGATTTAAATTCATCTGTTGCAAAACAATCAATACAGAACAATTCCACCTGATCAGTGACCAATGTTCCCCCCAAGTCCCTGCGCAGTACCTCTAGAGAAAGGGTCCCATACTGATTTTTTGTGATATTCAGAGCATTCAAACTTTAGACCTACAGGTGGCTATCAGCGTATTTTCACTTCTCCCCATTCAGCCTTTAAGCACTCTACTCAGCTGGCTTTTCCTAGTAATCTTCCAAGTGCTAAGACTAATGCACCTCAACCCCTAGAGCGGCTCCAGCTGAAGGCCACTGGCATACAGGAAGAGAGCCGTACCACAAAGAGAGACTAGGTTCTAGCTCGCTCTTATTTTACACTGCAGAAGGGTCAGCTCGGAAAAGGCGCTGCTGGTTTGGAGAACGAGTCGCGTAAAACCGAGACACCCTTATATACTGCCCACACGTTGTACATAACGATTTACTATCTACAATGTTTTTTTTTTTCTTTACCGTGTGTTAATTTCTCCTAGCAAGTCCATGAAAATCACCATGTTATGCAAACACTAGCAAAATTTGCATTCGCTTGTGTAAATCTGCATTACAAATCAATTACCATCAGCTACTCTACAGTACATTAAGAAGGAGGTTAGAAATGTTCAAGTTCAGAGTTTTTGGCAATGCGTCGTGCTGAATGATACTACTAAGAATTATTAATAAGCGGGGCCATGTCAGCACAGGTATGGCCATGTCAGGGCTGGCATACTTTGCCCGTGGCAGAGGAAAATCGCAAGACCACCTAACTGGTGTATTTAGGCTGCCTTTCTATAATCTCTAACCTGCTACGAGCGGGAAAAGATGTAACGGCTAATCTTAAATTTTCGAATAAGCAGAAAAGAAGAAATTACAACAGAATAATGCATTTCAGATTGGGGGAAAAAAAACCCATGAACAATGGCGAACAAAAGAATCTTTGGCAATTAGAAGTACCACTGAAAAAGGATAAGGCTGCGCGTGAAGCCCAGAAGGACCAGTCTTCCATTCAGAAACAAGGTGCAACTGATTGTACTACAAATAACAAAAGACAGAAAAAGCATACACATCGCATCCATTAAGGATCTTTCTAGCTTCAACTTCTCGTTTTCTATTTATTATTCTTATTTATGCATCTTTTACTCCAGTTAAAAAAGATGTTTAAAGTACTTTGCACCACAAAGATGATTACTACAGAAACTCATTGTGAAACAGGATAGCACCCCTAGACTTTCTGAGGCAGCTGATATCAGTGATCTTCTGTCTGTGCCCCCCCAAGTTCCGCACTTGGCAATTTAGGAATCCGCTTGGTAGCTTCTGCTACAACTGCTGGGACTAACTAGGCCTTTTGATGAATTGTCTCACCTGCTCCAAGTTGTATATGTAAAAGGGATCTGGTACACTTTGTAACACTATGCCAAGGCATGGGAACACACGGCCCCCCTCACCCGATTCAGGTTATATATAGAGGGGGCCATTCACACTTAAGACACAAAAGGAACAAAGACCTTTTCCTCTTCCTTCCTTCATTTATTCTCTCACTAGTCAAACTATGGGCCCCAGCCCACCTCTCATCCCATTGCTACACACAGTGCTTAGGACCACGGTGTTGCTTCCAACACCTCGCACTTAACCTCAGCGAACAGACCCTCATCGCTACCCAAGAAATCCATGTCATCTACTGGCCCCATATGGCAGTTTGTGGAGGGGAAGACAATGGCCACCATTGGTCAACCGCCACAAAGAGCGTACTGTGAACTGCACTGGCTGAGGGGACAGACCCTCTCTGTCTACTGTCATTTTGGCCACAACAATAACATCTAAACTGGGTCCAGAATTGCTTTCTGGCAATTAGCAAAACAGTACCTCCCTTATTCACTGTTCATCTCTTAAACCAGGGTAAGAACAAGACGGAACGAGGGGAGAAGGGGAAGGTGAAAGGAAACCGGGGTTAGAGAAATAAACAGCTTTTTCGTGCCATGGTAACTGGAAATCTGCGCACCACCCCACCTTTGATTAATATCTCATGCCACGATGAAGTCCACACCATACATGCACTAAAGCTCTTCTGGCAAACCCAGCTGAGCTCCACAGTGTTTCACCCCGTTACATCAACAAAGCAGCCTTTTGTAGATCCACTCTAATTAGATGCATTCAGAGGCAATGTTGCAATTTCCTTCAATTCGCCTTAATAATGGGACAAACTCCTTTTATTCGCCTGATGTGTGATGAGTTTGAGAGAATTGCTTATAATGCTCCCAAGGAGCTTTAAACGATTATTACTCATTGCTACAGCGCTGGTTAAGCAACAGATGAGAGATGGCAACTTGTAAGGTCGTGGCTGCTGGCTTAAACCCTGACACAAATTCAGCTATTGCACCCTTGGGTAAGGCATTTAAACTGGGTTATTCCAAGAAAATACATAGAAACTATTCATAAATAAATAAATAAATAAATGAAATACAACATCATTAGTTCAGCTCTTTAAAATGTGTTCCCTCGTTGTAATTCACGGAAAGGAATTAAGGACTTTGTCAAGTCACGTGACTTACAAATGCGTGTGACATTCATTTAAATACCAACAATGGATCATGTTGACCCGCTGACGCCATTCCTTCAAACAACATTATCCCTTGCATTTGTGTCGTCTGGTGACAATAAAGGCTAGCTTGTGACAGTGATGGACTGGGCTTACAGCAGCCACCCCCTCGTAAAGCCCAAAGTAATTCCCTGCTTCTGTTTTCGCATCTGACAGTAAAGACAGATGTTGAGGCAACTGAACGCGATACCACACAAAGATGCACCGTTATGCAGCATTGTACAACCGAAAAGGTACAATGCAAAGCTGCAGCCTTGCGGCTGGTTAGGACACAGTACTTTGAATGAAAAAATGGGCGTTGAAAATCTCAGCAGGAGAAACCATCTTGATAAACAGCACAGACTAAACAAGGTAAAATAAGGTAAAACCATAACTGTAGGTGTAACGAGACTACACCCTTTCCTCACAAAATGGTTGGCTAATATCCTAATGACAGCACTTTGCACAGGACGCAGGTGATTAAAAAAAAAAAAGACCGTCTATATAGACCGCACACACAAATATACAAGGCAGTGAAGAATATAGCATTTCCCGACTGCCTTATAACAACAATACTTAGCACCTGACTGCCAGAGCAGCAAACAAAGGAGAAGGAGACCAGGAAACAAACTTCTGAAGTTAATGTGACATTACTATACATGGTCAAGTATTTATAAGAGCAAAAAAAGGAGCAGCTTCCAGTCATCCTGTTAAACAAAGAGATCCTGCAGCTGCAGGATGATCGTTTCTTTCAAACCACAATGACATGGAAGGTTCCCAGACATTTCGCTTTCCTCAATGAGGATGCCATTTTCCACATATTCACGTCTTTATTACACATTTACAAGAAGCAAGCCAAGTTAATATGACCCAGTTCTGACTCTTATCACACATACTGCATGTCTTTCGATAAATTCTGCTGCAAAGTTGCCAGACTGGCAATGCATTTCCCATAAGATAAGCATGAAATAACCGGCCGTTTTAAGGCTGAGTGCAGGTAAGCGGGGAGAATACCCCCGCCAGGACCACAGGCCAAGTGCAGCTTTAAAGGGCAAAGTTATAAAACATATGAGCACCAATGGCAATATTTCCTTCACCTGCTCCCTCCAGACAAAGAGACATTGTTACTGTTGATATTAAGAATGACAGGCACCATTGTGTTTCAGAAACCAAAACATGTTACGGAAAATGTTTCATACATTGCCGGTAAGGACCCAGCCCGGAGTACCTAGCTATATAAATAGGTAGCTTTAGGCAGCTAATCATCCATCCACCAATCACATGTCATGGACAGGATCACAGGTAGTTTGGAGGAGATCGCAAGCAGCAGGGTACAAGGGGGGGCGGTGTACCTTAGACAGCATACCAGTCTGTCGCAGGAAACGCACACAAACTCAAACATTTGGAAGGATTAGACACCCAACACAGGGGGAATCTGCATTCTTTGCACAAACACAGAGTGTGTGATCCTATCATTAAGGGGACACTCCATTCACTCCTATGGGCATAACCCTGATCCCAACTATGACACCCTTAACCCCTACCCAGCCCTAACCTTAGCCATAAGTAACCAAAACAAAATATGAGACTTTTGTTATTTTTAGTTTTTTGACTGCAGACAAAGATTTTTATAAAATTGAGGTTCTCTTTGGGGGGACCGAAAAAAATGTCCTCAGAAGGTAAAAAGTAGCAGGTTTTTAATCACATTGTGGGGACATTGGGTCCCCACACTGTAAGAATTACAAAGCCACACACAGTATTCTGTACTAATATTCTGTAGGATTTAAAGCCGGTGTGACATGACAGTGCTGCCCACTCAGTCATCGTTTCTCCCAGCTAAAACCCCACAATTTCAATTAACATTACCTTGTCTTAAAGCACTTTACATTATCTCTGCTGAATGCCGCCAGTCAGCAAGCCAGAGGTGACAGCGACAAGGAAAACTCCCAGAAGGAAGAAACCTTGGTAGGAACCAGACCCAAAGGGGGAGCCCATCCTCCAGGGGCCGGCAGAGGAAGCCCTAACCCTAACCAGACCCAAAGGG
>JAODKN010000104.1:25033049-25053475 GCA_026774425.1 Petrocephalus zakoni | reverse complement strand
GGGCCGGCAGAGGAAGCCCTAACCCTAACCAGACCCAAAGGGGGAGCCCCTCCTCCAGGGGCCGGCAGAGGAGGTCAGATGAACAGGATGGCAAAGTCCAAATTTGCAAAGTCAAAAGTGTAAGATTCAAGTCTCCTTGCGAGGGACAGTTACTTTAATACCATTCGCGTACCAGCTAAACCAAGCTAAGAACTGTTAAACGCAACTCATTGCTTTTACAACAAAATGGATAATCCTGCAATTTTAGTAATTACAGTTTGGGAAAAAATTAAATCAGATCTTTAATCACATAGTGACTTCATCACTATAGCTTTAATTTAGGCCCTGCAAAATGAAGCAATGCCAAGAGCCTCAGCTGACATGCTGAGGCAAAGTCTCTGCTCTCAAACATGGACTGGTACTCTAATTTTTCTGAAATCACAGCACCAAAAAACATTCTTATGATGTGTCCCTGCTGCCGTCCTCAGGTTGTTTCTGAAAGACACGGCCAGCTTTAATCGCGCCATTTGTCTTGATGTAGGCCCTGCTCCTTTCTGGAAAGAAGAATGATTTGATTAAGTGAGCGCCATTTTGGCAAGTTATTAAAAAGGATGACAGTTCTCTGGCCATGCTTGAATGCTCCAAGGATGACCTGGTCTTGCCTTCAGGCCTGATCAGGAGTAATTCAGCAAGTGCATGACAAGGAAAGGTATTTATTTTGCTACAATTTATCTTCTAATTACTGACTACTTTAACTATAGGATGTTAATATGCTGCAGCACAACTTTTGCATTCTGCCAGTTAAACATCCAAGTCAACTCTTCATCTAAATCCTGACTTGGGTCAAGACCTAACACCCTTCTGACCTCCAGGTTCACCCCACAACCTCCTATTCACTAGTACTTTCTATTTTGTGCAGTATTTTTAATGCGAAGCTATAATTAAGATATACTCATCATCAATTTACGAAAAGAAAGAAAAAAAATTAAAGCTCAAAATGTTGAGAAATGACAACCACTTGAAAAGAAAAAATAATAATAATGCAACAAAAACTAGACTTGCAGAGTCAAATAATAAGCTCCTGAAAATCACCTTACAGATGATTGCCCCGGGGAGAGGAATCTACCTCGTTAATAGGTTCATTATGCAATGAGCTCATTTCAGCAGAGAGTTGGGAGCACAGAGTGGGGTCCCCCGAGCCCCCGAGCTGCGTCTGCAGCCACAGTGTGGCACTGTGAAAAAGAATCTGCCCTCCCACAAGACCTTCTGCTCCCTGCAGCCTCCTGCCTCCAGTTCTGGGTCTTCCCCGTCTTGCCGTGCTGGGAGCAAGTTAATGCAATTAACAGACACTGTTTCTCTAGGGAATGCAGCGGAAGGAATACTGTAGCTCAACAAAGCTAATCAGACACCTGCCTTTGCCTACTGCTGCACGAGGTCACCTGAGGGAGCAGCGGCTGCATCACTGTGCAGATTACCCACAATTCTTCAGCGAAGGAGCCCAACAAGCAATCATGCTGCCCATATTAATACTTCACTGGAGTCAAAACTAAGGGCGTTTTCACACCAGTAGATTGTGCTTCTGATTCAAATCAGTTGACTTTGCAAATCTGGAGCATTTTCCCCGTGAATTAGTTTGTTTTCACACAGAGAAAAAGCCGCGCGAATGAAAATGCACCACTACAAACCACGTGAGAACGTTCACACCACTTATTGGTGAGAGGCGTTTGTGATAAATACAGGCCCTGTGTTCTCGGCTATTACACATTTCTATGCAGTGTAACATGGAGCAATGGCAGAGATGGCATTTCTTCTTAGCTGTGGTAATTATCTGGGCAATAAATCAGGATACATCACACCAGCAGAACGCTGACTTCACTTCAAGGGCATGTCTTGAAGATGCTGTACTGCCTCAGGTTTTGTGAAGATGATGTGCTGCCTTCAGATGACTAAGTATTAAGACGGGCCCTAATACTGAGCATGCTGGTTGGGTCAGATCAAGGTCAGATCGCGTTCCCTCCACAAACAGACCACCCTAGAGTTTTTGGGACCGGGCTGAGACCACCTCCTCAAGGGTCTCATGCAATCGTTTTGCTCAGCACCAGAGTATGATTGCCGTGTTCACACCTGCCAAACAAATCGCACCAAGGGGGAAAACAAACCAGAGTCCGATTTATCTGGAGCAAAAAGTGTAGGGTGTGAAAACACTACAAATAGCAGAAACAACTACGCTAGTGCAAAAAATGTAATAAATTATTACTTAAATACAACAATTATATTACTTAAATACAGGATGTTTTTTCACAAGAATAATCAAAATCTTTGAGAATGCTCTTAGGGCTCCAGATAAAAGTTGAACCAGAGATTTTACATTGTGAGTCCTTGTCTTATACCTCCGTGCTCAAATTTCATACGTTTTCAAACTTGATGTTTAGAGTTGCTTTGTCACAGGATGCTAATAGTGCCTACAATTATTCAAGTTAAACTGTATATGCTCAAGTTTATATTTACAGCAAAATAACAAAATACAACACCAAAACACTCACACATTGTGTGAGTTTGTTAGTAAACACAAATTACGTGTTCTTATACTCTTTCCTAAACATTCAATTTTATTTAAAAAAAAAAGCTGAAATCAGATGGAATATTTAATGGTTGAAAACTAGGTTAACAAGGAGGTTAGCCAAACGCCGTTCATAATCAGCAAAGAGTTTGACTTTTAATACTTACCAAATGTACCAAATCCAAAACTTGCAGGTTGTTTTGTAAATAGGCTTCATTAATTCATCAATAGATGATTGTAGGCTTTATGCAGAAAACAAACAGTTCTCAGATTCCATAAAGCAAATGAGTAAAACGGCTACTCATTTGTCGTTTGTTAGGGCTACCTGCAGTCTGTGTTGATATCAAAACTGGAAACAGATAATAGACCCTAGCAAACACATAAATGAAAAGAATGGAAAACAATGCCTGGATCAAAAATTGCTTTGCTTGGGTCTTAAATGGAATCGGAAGGAAACTGAAGTCTCAAATGACTGTCAGTCAAATTTCTAGGGAGGCCCAACTGTCATGCAAAATTTGTGAATCCCATGGATTGTACGGTACCTAGAATGAGATGATATGTAAACAGATGAACAGGAAATCTTGCACTGAACTCAAAATATATAACTTTTCAACTTTGTTAAAAGGAAAAAGTAATTGTAGTCAATGGTGGCAATACATCTTGCACTGGCAAAGTGCCACTGTGTTTTAGTTGAGGCGGAAATGCCGATTCTAGCCGCCTTAACAGTGATTGTTTCCTGTGCCCCACCTCGGACCACCCAAAGCCTGCTGGCACAGCAGATACTTGAAAAATTTATTCCATTACTACTTGAAAAGTCTGATAAAATCTCCATTTGATTTGACAAAGCGTCTTACAATCTGTACCTGATCATTCCCATTTCTATACCACATGCTGATTACATTGTCTTAATTTTAGCAGTCAAATTATGATGTCCAATACATCTAGCCCAGTGCTGACCTATAGCAGATAATCCCCAAATTTTATTTATCCAATATGCCTGACATACCAAATGAAAACTTAAAGAATCACGTTTTCTGTTACATCATGTCAGATGTGTGTTGAGCATCTGTGGAACAAACAGCTGTGTTGGAACAACAAGCCTGATCCATGGTTATACAGAAACATACATTGCATTGAGCTCTACTGTGTATGTTATGACACATTACTCATGTGACCATGATCATAATTATCTGCGACGAGCCACAGAAGCCCTTCCGTTGGTTTATATCAAACGGGGCAGCCTTTTTTCACATCTCATGTCAATCTAATCTTAGCTGCCCAATAAAAACTTAGCAGTTTATGGATTTTTACTCATTGGATCATCGTGGGTAGGTTCTTTAGCATATTACAAGTCTTGCCGTCCCTTACAGATGATTGCCCCGGGGAGAGGAATCTACCTCGTTAATAGGTTCATTATGCAATGAGCTCATTTCAGCAGAGAGTTGGGAGCACAGAGTGGGGTCCCCCGAGCCCCCGAGCTGCGTCTGCAGCCACAGTGTGGCACTGTGAAAAAGAATCTGCCCTCCCACAAGACCTTCTGCTCCCTGCAGCCTCCTGCCTCCAGTTCTGGGTCTTCCCCGTCTTGCCGTGCTGGGAGCAAGTTAATGCAATTAACAGACACTGTTTCTCTAGGGAATGCAGCGGAAGGAATACTGTAGCTCAACAAAGCTAATCAGACACCTGCCTTTGCCTACTGCTGCACGAGGTCACCTGAGGGAGCAGCGGCTGCATCACTGTGCAGATTACCCACAATTCTTCAGCGAAGGAGCCCAACAAGCAATCATGCTGCCCATATTAATACTTCACTGGAGTCAAAACTAAGGGCGTTTTCACACCAGTAGATTGTGCTTCTGATTCAAATCAGTTGACTTTGCAAATCTGGAGCATTTTCCCCGTGAATTAGTTTGTTTTCACACAGAGAAAAAGCCGCGCGAATGAAAATGCACCACTACAAACCACGTGAGAACGTTCACACCACTTATTGGTGAGAGGCGTTTGTGATAAATACAGGCCCTGTGTTCTCGGCTATTACACATTTCTATGCAGTGTAACATGGAGCAATGGCAGAGATGGCATTTCTTCTTAGCTGTGGTAATTATCTGGGCAATAAATCAGGATACATCACACCAGCAGAACGCTGACTTCACTTCAAGGGCATGTCTTGAAGATGCTGTACTGCCTCAGGTTTTGTGAAGATGATGTGCTGCCTTCAGATGACTAAGTATTAAGACGGGCCCTAATACTGAGCATGCTGGTTGGGTCAGATCAAGGTCAGATCGCGTTCCCTCCACAAACAGACCACCCTAGAGTTTTTGGGACCGGGCTGAGACCACCTCCTCAAGGGTCTCATGCAATCGTTTTGCTCAGCACCAGAGTATGATTGCCGTGTTCACACCTGCCAAACAAATCGCACCAAGGGGGAAAACAAACCAGAGTCCGATTTATCTGGAGCAAAAAGTGTAGGGTGTGAAAACACTACAAATAGCAGAAACAACTACGCTAGTGCAAAAAATGTAATAAATTATTACTTAAATACAACAATTATATTACTTAAATACAGGATGTTTTTTCACAAGAATAATCAAAATCTTTGAGAATGCTCTTAGGGCTCCAGATAAAAGTTGAACCAGAGATTTTACATTGTGAGTCCTTGTCTTATACCTCCGTGCTCAAATTTCATACGTTTTCAAACTTGATGTTTAGAGTTGCTTTGTCACAGGATGCTAATAGTGCCTACAATTATTCAAGTTAAACTGTATATGCTCAAGTTTATATTTACAGCAAAATAACAAAATACAACACCAAAACACTCACACATTGTGTGAGTTTGTTAGTAAACACAAATTACGTGTTCTTATACTCTTTCCTAAACATTCAATTTTATTTAAAAAAAAAAGCTGAAATCAGATGGAATATTTAATGGTTGAAAACTAGGTTAACAAGGAGGTTAGCCAAACGCCGTTCATAATCAGCAAAGAGTTTGACTTTTAATACTTACCAAATGTACCAAATCCAAAACTTGCAGGTTGTTTTGTAAATAGGCTTCATTAATTCATCAATAGATGATTGTAGGCTTTATGCAGAAAACAAACAGTTCTCAGATTCCATAAAGCAAATGAGTAAAACGGCTACTCATTTGTCGTTTGTTAGGGCTACCTGCAGTCTGTGTTGATATCAAAACTGGAAACAGATAATAGACCCTAGCAAACACATAAATGAAAAGAATGGAAAACAATGCCTGGATCAAAAATTGCTTTGCTTGGGTCTTAAATGGAATCGGAAGGAAACTGAAGTCTCAAATGACTGTCAGTCAAATTTCTAGGGAGGCCCAACTGTCATGCAAAATTTGTGAATCCCATGGATTGTACGGTACCTAGAATGAGATGATATGTAAACAGATGAACAGGAAATCTTGCACTGAACTCAAAATATATAACTTTTCAACTTTGTTAAAAGGAAAAAGTAATTGTAGTCAATGGTGGCAATACATCTTGCACTGGCAAAGTGCCACTGTGTTTTAGTTGAGGCGGAAATGCCGATTCTAGCCGCCTTAACAGTGATTGTTTCCTGTGCCCCACCTCGGACCACCCAAAGCCTGCTGGCACAGCAGATACTTGAAAAATTTATTCCATTACTACTTGAAAAGTCTGATAAAATCTCCATTTGATTTGACAAAGCGTCTTACAATCTGTACCTGATCATTCCCATTTCTATACCACATGCTGATTACATTGTCTTAATTTTAGCAGTCAAATTATGATGTCCAATACATCTAGCCCAGTGCTGACCTATAGCAGATAATCCCCAAATTTTATTTATCCAATATGCCTGACATACCAAATGAAAACTTAAAGAATCACGTTTTCTGTTACATCATGTCAGATGTGTGTTGAGCATCTGTGGAACAAACAGCTGTGTTGGAACAACAAGCCTGATCCATGGTTATACAGAAACATACATTGCATTGAGCTCTACTGTGTATGTTATGACACATTACTCATGTGACCATGATCATAATTATCTGCGACGAGCCACAGAAGCCCTTCCGTTGGTTTATATCAAACGGGGCAGCCTTTTTTCACATCTCATGTCAATCTAATCTTAGCTGCCCAATAAAAACTTAGCAGTTTATGGATTTTTACTCATTGGATCATCGTGGGTAGGTTCTTTAGCATATTACAAGTCTTGCCGTCCCAAAGATGCTCTGACCCAGTAATCTGGCATAACAAAATTGGCCCTTATCAGAGTCTCTCAAATCTGTACCCCTGCCCATATTTTCCTGCTTTCAACATATCGACTATGAGTACCGAATGTGAGCTTACCATCTAAACATCACAGACCATGACAGGTGCCATTGCTAGAAGTCTATGTTATTTGCTTTGCGTGGGGGTGTTAATGTTTTCGCTCATCACAAGAGTTCTAGAGAAGATCAAAGCTTGGGCAGGAGGAAAGGATGCTAACCTGCAAAAGAATCAAGAACAGATGGTGCTGACAAAACCCGAGTGGCACAGAGGAACCTCATGCAGAGCAAATGCTTGGAGAAATGGTGCTATGAAGAAGGTATATCCCAAACAGATACAGATAAGTAATTTCAAGGAGTTCATCAAGACTGCTAATCAAACAGGCAACCATAAGACAAATCATTCACTTTAGTGCTTTCCTAAGTAGATCCTGAGTCAGTGGTCGCCAATGCTAGTAAATTAGTTTTTTTCTTTTTTAGACGTATATACTTGTATATGTTTGATCTTCTCAGACAATGAGACAATGAAAGATTCTGTCACGCACCACCCACCCCAGCAACTTTAACCATCACCACCCACCCCCCAGATTATAAGTAGCTGGAGGTTGGAGACTCCTGTTCCAAGTAATAATTCATTGTGACAACAGCACTCTTGCCTAAAGGTGCACAGCTTACACAGTAAACTAGACATTTACGCACACAGAAGCTGTGCCAAGTCTATACATTCAGACAGGCTAAAGGTTATCCTTCTCTTACCTCTCGAAAGTGCTTAGGCTACCAGTATTTACAACAGTTGGGACACCAGTTTGCTACAGGGCCGTTATACAGATGGGTTTTAAGATGTCAGCATGTTTATTACCCGTTTTTAAATTAAGAGCAGACTTAACATAAGAGCAGCTAATGTCCAACTGTTAAAAACACCAACTTGTTTAACATTTGCGGCTTCCTAAACTAATATCAACCTTCTTTACTGGCTCAGCCCAGATCTAAAAGCTACAGAGCCTGTGGGATGAGAAATCCAAGCAGCACAGTACCACACTTTCTCCGTTTCACCTCACGACACCCCATATCACCAACACAAGCAAGCATGAGCCTATCCTTCCAGCATGGTGACAGTATGCATAACAATCAGCTATGCCCATCCATGGGCACACTAAGTGGTATATTTTTAGCTTGCAGGCTACACCTGTTTGTTGCCAGTGGCCTGCGATAAGAAGGTGGGGTACCAATTAACCCAAAATACGCTGAGCCGTGGAGCCTTGATGGACAACTAACAGATACTTTAAAGCCGCAGATTACAGTGAACTGAGAAGCCGTGTCCACAAAGCTGCTGGGGGCGGGGGGAGGGAGGGAGGGAGGGGGAGAGAGAAATTACGTTCCATGAAGTGCAGACTTAATTCCAAAAAGACAGAAAAACATTCAGAGAGAAATACTGAGTGGAGCACAGAGTGGCACTAAATCATAAATCATTCTTTACCCTTGGGGAAATATTAAATTTAATCCGGACACCATCCAGTCAACTGTTCAAAGTCTGTGGCTATTGCTAAAAAATGAATTTAATGAAAATTTCTGAATATTAAAGACTTTAAGCCTACAGCAGATATTACATATATTTATCTATTTAGCAGATGCTTATGTCCCAAAGGAAGTAAAAGTGAGGCCAATAATACATTACAAGCATATAGCTGTCAAGGAGTAAACTTGGGTATCATTTGTTTACATTAGAAGACGTTATAGCAAAGGGTATTAAATAATTATTCTAGATCAGCCGGCGACAACGCAATTATTTGTTTAGCATAAGAAAACTCCCTTCCTTGCAGGTTGTTCATTTTCTGCCTGGTTACTGGACAATTTATATCCAGTCTGGCCTTTTCACATGATGCTAAATCGCCTGGGTCATAAAAGGCACAGTATTCACCTCTAAATGAGCAGCCACAGAATGAACAATTTGGAAGAAAAAAGTGGTCCAGCTTGAAGCATAGAGTATTTCACATGCAAAGATCTTTGACAGTGTAATTTTGAATGAGAAAGAGCTTTGCCTATTAATAGCCTTCTGAATTATAACAGGATGATTCAAGTGACCTATAATTTATAACATCTATTTTGAGTTTCAGGTTCTTTGTTTCACATTTGTTCCACTTTTCTGTAATGCTTAGGTACCGTCAAGCCATTAAGAGAATTTCAGACAGGCTGACTAGACGTTTTACCATGCTTTATGATGCATAAGATTCTTAGCTTAGGTAAATAAATAAAAAACACTAGACCTAGGACCTGCCGTTTCCAGAAACTGCCACATCAAATAAACCTCTCACCATAGCATCCACCCTGAAATGGCATTTATGCCATTGTTAAAGGGGGACACTATTTAATTTCAAGGTGGCGATGAAAGCAGCCTCCAACAGTGAGTTCTGAGGTACCGTCTGACCCAGATGCTGACGGCGATAAAAGACTGAACATGAGTACAAGGGGGTCAAAGTGCCACTAATGAGATGATTAAAGCGAGGCCGTGGAGAAGGGCTTAATTACATCTCCTCACTCTCCCTCCATCTCTATAGATTATCCCGTTTTTCTGAAGAGAGGCGACTCAAGGATTCACTGAGCCAGCCAAAAGAGCAGCAGAGGCAGATAGCCAATCGAAAGCTGCCCTGCGCCCTTTCCTCTCATGGCCGGACTACCCAAAAAGGGTCCAATCTCCTAAAACAGATTTTAGCTGTTCTGGCTGAACATAAATCTGCTGGATGAGTGACCCATTACTCCAGGGTTTGTAGGCCTCAGTTATGCAATTCAATTGCACTAAAGAAAATGGCAAAGCAATTTCAGGGATTCTTTTGGGCCGTGGGATTCAGCAAAAACTCAGGAATAATACTTAGAACATTAAAACATCTTAATAACCAAACCAACTGGGATGGAGAACGATTTTATCCAATCGGAGTTGAAAACATAAAACTAGCACATGAGAGAAAATATAAATATACCATCTACCCTTCATCATGCCATGTCATGTCCAGAGCTCCATGACCCTGAAAACAACACAGAAGTAGGGCCAGAACACCAAAAATGCAGAGGAAACTCTACTTGAATCTGGAGGTGTTCCAAGACCAGCACTTCTGTTCCCTAAACATATCAGGGATAATTTACTATCGTATTATACATTATTAACGACCATATCTGAAAATTATACTCCATCTCACTGATACACACAGATGACACTATTCAAAATTCTCTCCATGAGTTACGTTTCTCAGTTAGGCAGGAGCAATTATGCCAGATGGCAGCGCATAATTGTGGAGGGAGAAAGCCCATAATGAGTGATGAAAATCTGTCCCATGGCCACATTACTTCCAGGAGTGACAAAGTAGATACGGGCCAGAGCCCCTAGCCGGACACTTTCAGCGATTACAGCAGCATTCCATTAGGTCCCATTTCATGAGCGTCAGCCTTACGACGTGCAGTAATGCCCAATGACTAAAGGTCGGCGGCCCCATTCCAAGAAGCGTACGAGCTGTTGGACGCACCTATCAAGTCCCAAAAACCCCAAACAGATGCCACTGCCACAAAAACAAAAAATGACTTGTCTAGGACCTACACAACCTCTATGCTCTTTTACACATTTGATTATCCCTCCTAGGAGGTAGTATTGAAAACATACCATTTCTAGAGCTTTATTTCTTTATTATAATAACTCAAAATCAGGGCAAAGCTTCACCGACTAATGGTGCCTACTTTCCTCTCTGTTAGAATAAAGCAAGAAACTGTTGCAAGAATGAAATACCAGTAGTTTTTCAGCTACTTATGTATCTGTGTGCATGTGTGTATTTTCCCCCAATATCTGAAATCAAAGTACTTTCAGGGTTTTCGAAGAATTTCTCAAGCTATTGCACAACAGTATGAAGGACAGCGTTTATCTCGAGCTACCAACAGGAATCCAGCCTTTCACAACAAGCGCCATCCAATCAGAGAGACTGATAGTCTGTGACAGCATGTCATGGTATAAACGGTATGATTCGGCACGCCAATCTTGAGGCCCCTCACAAAGCAGCGATAGTGGATAAAAGCATCTTTATATAAACAAACAAATAACGCCACACTTCATTACAGATCCTTGTGTTAAGTGTTCTACTCATTACCAGTTGAAAATAGTCCATAAAAGAATACCACTCAATTTTTTCCCCAACCAAACGGTGTGCTGAATTTACACACCATAAAGGGAAATGTAAATCTCATTAGCGGGAAATCGATGTATATTGAGTAATCTGGGAGAGGGCTTCGCAGAGTGCTTGACGAAAATTGCCCTGTCGTGCTAGAACCTTAAAGAAAAATTTGCCAGCTGCTTGGCAGACAGGACAATAATTCCTAGTCATATTGCTATGGCAACCCTTCACTCTCAGAGCACAGGAAATGAAAAGACTACAATCAGAGAGACTGGGTGTGGGATCTAATAGAGTAAATTATATACTAATCGCACACACACACACACACACACACACACCATGCCATTGTATGATGACCATGGAGTGCAGAGGAGGACAAACTGGAGTGTAATGACCAGTCAGATATAAATATATAATTCATACTTGATTTTCTCTTTAGCACAAAACATGAAATTGGCATCTGTCAACTAATCAAAAACTGTCAACAAATCAATGCATTTTTTCTTGTTTGCTTCCCAACATAGATAAACAAATAATGCTTGAAAAGGAAAAAATTCAAAACACCAGCACAGCTGACTAATGAGGAGAGGGACTCACTAAGACTTCTATACTGGCCGACTTTAGCTTTCCTTATGAAAAACGATTAAAAGCAGGCAAGTAAAATTACACACCGATACATTCATTTTAGTCTAGGGAATTATGCATCACTGAACAATTATAAGAGGGAAGATTAAACTTACTTGTTCATTATAATATGCAAGGGTGGAAAGTTCTGTGATAAGGTACAACAGTAATCCTACAGCAGGATCCAACAGCTTTTCTTAGTTAATTGTGAATGTGCATTAAAGGTGCGCTTGCTTTGATGGCTGGTAGCCTTCAGAAACCTTCTGAGGGCTCTGAAAAGCGGAACTGCAAACTATACCATCCCACAGAGCCACAACGGAGGGCAGGCGACACCTCCACGGGCTAGCCGCAGAGTGCAAAAACTGCAGCCGTAGTAGTCCG
The DNA here is from genome assembly GCA_026774425.1 of Petrocephalus zakoni. Classification (NCBI taxonomy): domain Eukaryota; kingdom Metazoa; phylum Chordata; class Actinopteri; order Osteoglossiformes; family Mormyridae; genus Petrocephalus; species Petrocephalus zakoni. The sequence goes on along the minus strand of JAODKN010000104.1, from coordinate 25,041,540 downwards.
CTGTAGATGACCATGGCCGTCAAGCACATCAATAACGACCTAATGCATTCACAAGAATGTCAGCGTACGCCTCTGCGAGGATCTTCCACTGTCACCTCCTGTGGCCAGAGGAGAATGTGACAAAAAGCTGATAAACTAAATTCGAATCGTTTGCCTGCACTCATAAACCGACGAATTTAAACAGGAATTTGCGAACCACATAAACATGGCAAGTTCGTATGATGAATGCACCCCGTCGAATTTTTAAATACAAAATAAACCATTGACATGCGGACAACATTCCCCCTCCCAACTCAAAATACTAAGCATCTCAAACTGTAGCAGGGTAATGCTGCTGGGAATCTGCGGTTGTCAGGTCAATGGCAGAGGGGAGGATTGCGAGGTGACTTCAGAATGGTGAAGGCCAGCCTCCTAGAACAGAGGAGGAACACAGAAACATGACCGCGAACATGTTTCCCTTTTGTGCCCCCGGCTTTGCCCTCTCTCTCTCCATGTCCCCAAATTGCCTCTCCATCACCCTGTTCTCTTCCCTTACTGGTCTCTGGCGGCTAGCTGGACTGACAGCTCTAATGGGATGCCCGAAGCTTACGCCGCATTCAGCAGGATCGAGGGGAGAATTTACAGAAGAAAGAGGGGGGACCTCACCCACACCAAAAAGGAGGTCAGGCTATGATGGAGCACAATAGGTCAAAGCACTCTGAATCAGAACCAGACAACAGTGCCTCAGGAAGAGAGGCATACAGGTTGAATGGAAGCTGTTGCAAGACCATAAGGGTTTCCCTCAAATTAGATTTTTAAGTACAATATCACAGACTGATCCTGCTATTGCAATATGTCTATGGCAGACATTTCAGAAACCAAGCTTTTAGTTTCATGTCCAGTAGAATCACCAATGCAGGCAGGAAATCCACAAAAGGAATCTGGGAAGAACCTCAATCTTCTTTTGATTTCACAGTCTCTTTGAATGCTTTTAAATGCAACCGACCCTGACAGACAGACAGTATATTTGGTTCTTAAACCAAATCCGGCCATGTCATGACTGTGACCAAAGGAAAAACAATACTGGCACAATATTCCTTATGCCATGTAGCATCAGGGGTGCAGACAGTTCATAGTGTACCTGGCACATCGGTATGTAGGCAAATATACACCAAGGAAACGCAGACAAGAGAAGGTATTTTAGGGTAGGTAAACTTGAGTTTCTTTGCTGGCATAATGTGTCAGGGACTGGGAAACAGAGGAAAATGAGCTGTCAGATCACAAAAATAAGTACTACAAAAAAAAGTATGTAAATTGTATTAACCTGACAAAAAAAACTGATTACATAAAATAACTGAAATCACATTAAAGTTAATCATAGCAATATTCAGTCCCAATTGATGTGCATCATTTCTGAAACATTTGTGTTTACATGTTTGGCTTTAATTGTCAAACAGCAGCTGTTAATCCCTGAAAGACAGCAAATCCCCCATTTGGTACAGATTAGTTAACACACCAGGGCCAACTCTAGCTACAGGCAGAACGGGCAGCTGTCTATTGCCCCTGATTATTTACGCTGCGGAGGAAGGGAAACGGTCATCATTTTTCTTGGTAGTGGGGCCTCTCAAGTAAAGGTTTGCCTAAGGCTCCTGAAAAGGTAGATCCAGCCCGGTTTGAAATCATAACCTGAGCATAGCTAATGAATCTATGTTGCGCATATTATCCCCATTTAAGTCAAAGGTTTATCAATACATAAAGACCTGCGATAACGGCAATATTTTGTCACTGCACCTCGCAAAATGTACACAAGCCATCTAGCATGCATTATTTAATTGCTGCTCATCTCTAAACCTCCCTAAACAAAGCCTGGCAAGTGATTATATAGCTACAGGATGTCTTCTCTACATCTCAGGAAAAAAAAAGCTCTAATTACTTTTGCCTTTAATGAAAGACTTCCTTGCAGGCAAAAGAAAGCTATTATAAAGAGCGAGAGATAAAAACAATAACATTTTATAAAATGCCTGCAGTAAGTACCATTATGCAACACCTTTAACCAAAACAGTTTGTAACACTGCAAGCCATTTCATTTTCCTTTTTCTTAATAATTAGTAACACATCGCAGAACATCTATTCCTCTTCCTTTAATCCAAACTTAATGTGCTACAAATCAGAATGTCCTACCCATTCCCCTTAAACTCATGAGGACAGCTCAGACATTGTACAGTGAACCGGGAGTGATTGTTTTTCCCCTTTCCAAATACAGGCAGACTGCCACTATATTTTGCTGCATCTAATTATGTAACTTGTATCAAGTTATCAGTTACAGGGGATGTGTCTCTAGGGGAGGGTGCGGTGGAGATATTGACGATGCATGCTTCAGCAGACCAGAAGAACTTTGTAAGGGCTGTACATTGTTCTATACCACCATTTTTCTGCGTGCTTTTATAAGGATTTTTAAGTTTGTGTAACTCGCAAATTTACTTCAAAGCAACTCAAATGAGAGTTAATGACTAATAGCAATATATAAAATATAATATAAAAATTGAGAGGAAACAGAGCAATGTTAGTGATATCCAGAGGTTTTCAGCTACCTCTAAATACTTCCTTGATAGTGTGGGTATTTTGGCATCAACCTATCTAAGCCATTTCAATAAACTGCTGCTCAGCACACAGTGGCTCTCTGACTACTGCCCTTGGCTTCAAATCCCAAACAACCTTCATTTGAATTCCAGGCTCTTTCCCCCCTCTGCCACACACACACACACACACACACGTGCATTCCTATTTTAATGAGGACAGTCCATTCATTTCTATAGGAAAAACCTTAATCCCAATCACAACACCCTTAACCCCTAACCAACACTAACCTTAATCATAAAGTAACCAAAACAAAAACACAGGACTTTTGGCATTTTTACTTTTAAAATTACATTCACAGATTTTTATAAAATGAATTGTGAAGTAGTGAGGCCTGACTGCTAACCTCAATATTCATCGGTTTTTCAGGATTTGCTATACTTGTGAGGTCTTTTGGTCCTCAGAAGTAGAGTAAAACCTGTACACACACAGGCACACAGATGAACTTCATGAACACTAAAGGAAGTGATCATTTTCTTGTTTGTGTTCTGGCAGTAATTACAATCTTGAAAATACACATAGACAGACTACTTTGGCAACAATATCAGGAAAACTGTTTCCCGTTTCAGACATTTCATCCATAAAATGATCCAAATAACTTGCTAAATAATGACTTCAGCCATTAACTACCTGGAAACTGGAAGCCTACCAGAAAAAGGTTCCAGAAAGTTTTCCATGCTAAATAGGACACACTGTAGCAGAATGTGTGGATGACTGTTTCATATATGCTGTAAACTGAAACCGTTTGGGATAGACATAGTTCTACTAAATAAAATGACCCAGGATTTTCAAGCACAAGGCGCTACGGTCAAACAGGTTCTACCTAGATTGCCGTTGTTAACTGCTCTAAGCTGAACCGTTCCGGTGTCTTTACCGTGTGAGAAGAATAAATAACACTGTTTAGTGCCACAGATCAAAGACCAAAGCAGGAAGAAGGTTGATAAAGGGCAGAAGTAGTACACCTGAGGTTGCTGGGGCAGGCAGTGAGGAAAGACTGGTACCACAAGCAGATGATCTCTCTGGTTGCTGATGGAGAGGCTTTGGCACTCCGACTGGCAGAAGAGAACCACCCATGACCTCAGGGTGAGGCCCTGATACGCCTCTCCAGCTCCTTTAATTCAGCTGATGGCCGGTGTTACCACACTCCTGACCTAATCACCTGACACGATACTACAGCTACCTTCCTGACACAGCCTGTTCACAGCATTTCATTAATTTTACTGACAGTTTTGTCTGGAACAAGACTTACAGAGCAAACAACAACCAACCAAACAACCAACAAACCAACAGCCAATCAACCAACCACAACCACAACCACCACCACACACCAAGCTGTGATATCTTTCTGAACTGTAACTCACACCAACATGACGATTCCATTATACTTAACACTGGAAATACAATTTAAGGGACATGGTAATAAACATTCTTGATATATGACATTTTAAAGAAATAATAACTGGACAGTTTCTACACAAGAATAATCCATCTTTAGGCATTCAATCATATCCTAGTGGGGAGTATATCTTGCCAACCACCTGTCACTGAATCACATATAACAATTAAGGCTGTACAACCCAAAGTCATGTATTAAAACCACTCTCCTACTATTAAAATAGACGCCCATATCAATTCTCACAAATTCCCTCTTCCTCCTTAAATGGGTGAATACTTAGGCCTGAGGTCCAAATGCAGCAGAGGTGAGATAAGCACATAAAAACGCCAACATGGCACGAAGTGAAAGTGTGTCTACAGACACAGGGCAAACAACAGAAAGCAGTAACATGGGGTAAAGCACACCGAGCCCAAACAATTATCCTGCAGCTCTACCTTTCGGCCAAGCTAAGCTGACGGCACAAACAGACTGTCATATCTACCTAAGGCAAGGAGACACGTGGTCCATCTGGTGGTGGGCAGACAATGACAGACTCACACATCCATCTCACGTTGTGGATGATTATCCTTGGCTATCCTGTTATCCTGGAAACAAATTAATTCCTGCCTGGGAAACTGAAGGCAGCCTAAAGGAAGGTAGGTAGGACAATATAAGCAGGAGAAACGTAAAGAGAGACAAGAGAGAGAGGAGAGACTGAGCTTCTCATGCGTGGCTGAAGTGTCCTGCGACCGCCGACACGAACATGCCCCCCAACACTCAACCTCGGCCGCTCTGCGGAACTGCAGAATTCAGTAAGGACCAAAATCCGTATTACTACTATGATTTAATTAGTGCTTACTGATTAACAATCCCACCACTTCACACAGCTGTATGTGTTTCCAGGTGAAGTGACCCGGTGGAATCTTAACTGACAACCTTTCAAGGTGAATCAGAGTTGGGTATTTAACACTGACTGCATTTGGGGGAATACAGATTAAGGCCCCAGACATGTCTTCAAGTTCTACACTTACTGCACCTCAGCAGAAACAATCCAGTAGTATTAGACAAGAATACAACGCAGATATCTTAATATTACTTCAGCATCAGCATCAAACGATGATTTGGTCAAATTTACAAATTGGCCCGTGAGAAAGCACCACTGACTAAAAATGTCACATTTAAGTAGAGCTATGATTTTACAGGAAAGTACGATTCCGGTGTCCTTAGTTACCACAACTGAACTAAGTTAACAGAGTGGCACATTAAATCCAAGTATCCATAACTGAACCGCGATTGTCTGCTTCTAAAACACAAGATTAAATGACGAGACAAACTATTACATACAGATACACGCACCAAAAGAAAAGCGATTGTAAGACTAGCTTTAATTAACGATTTGACCCATAGGGAAGAAGCCATTGCAAAGGACAGGAATGAGAAACAAAATGGAAAGTGGGCCCTGTGTCACAGGGGGGGCATTACAAGCCCCCCTTATCCCCACCCACATGACTCTGTTAAGAACCACAAGCAGCTTGATCGAGAAATTTAATTTGATTTTCTCTCTAAAGCAGCAGGTAGCAGAGCAGTTATGCCGCTGGAGCCGCTTGTTAACCTGGAGGGGAAGAATTGCTTGAGTTTTCAGTAAAGGAAGTTAAAACCTGTATTATACATGCTGAGTAGCACCTATTACAAAAGGTAACAGAGCTGTCAAAGTGAAATGACACATGGAACGTATCAGACAAACATGACTGAACTCAAAAACAGAAAGCAATTATAAACGATTAAATCATTGCGTCTATTAAAATCACAACAAGGGACAAAAATATTATAGTATGGTTTTCTAAAGCTGCCAAGGCTCAAAGTATGTTCATCAGAAGTATATCAATATTCATCTACTATAACTATGTTCCTACATCACACAAAAATAGCAAGGAAGGAAATAAAACTACAAAAAAAAACAAACAATCCATTCACTGAGGTCACAAGGTTCATAAATTAATTGTTCTGGAAGAAAGACAATCATTTTGTGCAAGGGTAGCCAAATGAGTTCTCTCTGGTTTTCCTATCCGATTCACCCCTTTTAATGTAATGTATTATGGATGGCTGCTTATTTTAGAAGACACTAGAAGACAGCCTAGAGGTGAAAGGCTTGATGCACACATCCAGATTTGCTGACAATGATCCCCACAGTTCCCAAAAGGAGCAGGCCAGGCACTCTTTAGATATCTGCTTAAATAGTAATAGGGTTTCTAAAAATAAACAACCCACCAAGACGACAGCTTATAGACAAGCGACTAGCTCTTATTACATTATCAACAGTGCCTTTTATTAAATACTAACAAAGGGCATCTTACTAAGGTCTGCAGTCTGAGACAGGTTCTGTTGTGACAGCTGTTGGGTAATTTTAGGTACAAAGTCACCCCAATGTACCTCATTTATTTTTTGTAAGACTACCTTAGTCCAAAAGGGGGCTAAAGACAACTGGACCTGCCTACCGTTTCCTCTGTGCCATTTTGTCAGACAGCAGCTCCGTGAGATGTCTGGCAACAAAGAAATTATGAAAAGCAATCCTTTCCCTGAATATTCCGATACATCTCCTGATGTGACAATTACTGTTTCTGGATTGACTTTCCCCTTATATGTTTAAACATTTTGAACATGCCACTTGCCAAGATTAGAAGAGTTTCAGATGGCAGCACAAACGTTCTACACCCTGTACCCATGAGCTGGACCTTGTTCCAGCCAGAGAGGACGTCAGGCACAGCTTGATTTATCAAACTGACAAGCTCGATTTACTTCAGTCCCATTACTTTTCTTAAAAAGTTCTAATCATATATTCAATCATAAACATGATGATTGCAATGAACAGGATTCCTCCCCAATTTAAATGCCATTAGACACTATGCTCTTCAGTGAGTCTCATTTCATTGTTATAGATGCAGTTGTAAAACAAAGGTAAATAGTTACAGGTCTACCTTGGGAAGGACACAGGAATGCCTCTCGCTGACCATTTCCACCTGCTCTCTGGGATCTGTCTGGGCACCACCCTTGGCTGGGTGTAGAGTGGCATGCTCAAAAAAAGGGGGGGGTGCTTCTTCAGAATGCTGTTATCGAGATATTACAGGACAAACAATGTGCTTTGATTTTGGTCAAACCATAGCAATTTTGTTCATTCAGGGTTAGTATTTTGATATTTCAAGCATTGATTTATGGTATTCCCATAACAAATAATCAGAGTAAGAGGCAAGCTTCCACATAGCAGTCCTGGTTGCCAAAATCATTAAAAACAATAATAATAAAAATTGGGAAAATCCAGGAACGTGTTCCCTTCCAAACCACAAAGCGCTACTTTGCCAAGATGAAAGAATATCCAGATTGCACCAGTACCTGAGCAAAGAAAAAGCAAAGCAGAGGAGTAGAGGGCACAGCAGAACTCTCCACTATCCAGTTCACTAAGCCCATAAACTACAGGACACTTTCTAAGGTTAAAGTTCATCAATAGAACAAGAAACCCAGCACAGTTATAGAGACTTCATAGCTATTCAAAATGATGATTCCTATATCAAAAGCTAATTCATGAGAGAGATATTATATATATCATTTTCTTTAATCAAAAATGCCCACACCCCATCACCGCGTCTCTTACGTACGTCTCAAAGAAAATTTTATCAGATAACCATCATGGTAAAACTGAATGAGAACATTTTGTGTTTGGCTTCCAATTCCCATTTGCTGGAATGTGTAAAGAATGTAAACAGCCACTAAATTCCGTGCAAAATACTTCCAGGTTAAGAAACTCGTGGATCTGAATTATAGCCAGAACAGAGGGGAAAATAAGTTATGTTTTGTCATTTTTTCCCCAAGTTTATTAAAAATCCTGACATGTTTAAAACATAATCAGTTAACATTTCCAGCACTGAAATAGAGATGTGCAGTGTCATAAATGCAGAGAGAAAGAGCGAGAGAATGAGAGAGAGATGCACGCTATGGTGTGCAGTTATGTCCCCTTTCCAGACTGAGATTCCAGCACCCCATCTCCTCTGCATTTCACTGAAAGAACAAGGGAGTGCCCGTTCCATGCACAGCTGGTGGAAGGGCCGTTGCTGCTCTCATCCATCACAGAACCCCTATAGCCACAAGCCTGAGTAAACAGCCACGTAACATCTGGCCCAAAAGGCTACTCCACCCAGCACAGGGTATCAAACCAAAATGTTAGGGCAAACTTCATGTGGTGAGAAGCACAACAGAAAAATATCTTCTGTCCGGAAACCTCCTTAAATAAAGATCTGAGGGCTGACGTTTCACAGCAGGAAGTCTCACCAAGGAAAATACAGGCTACGGGGGGGGCCCCCCCCCCCCACCCACAACACAAAAAAAAAAAAAAAAAAAAAAAAAAAAAAAACAAAAAAACAAACAAAACAAAAAAAAAAAAAAAAAAAAAAACGACATAAAGACACACAATAAATAACGAAAGCAAACCAGGAGCAAGACACCAGAAAG
>JAODKN010000104.1:25014139-25026520 GCA_026774425.1 Petrocephalus zakoni | reverse complement strand
TATATATACATACATACATACATACATACATACATACATATACACACACACACACACACACACTTTTCTTTTTTATAAAAACCATCACAAAAGAGGCCTTAACTATGTGCCTGAAAACACCAAGAATAACTGAAGCAAAGAAAGAAGCCCAAGACAACTGCAAGAACCTTCATCTAATCATTAACCCAGTTGCATTTCCACTTCCTGTGGAAGTGTTTTTTAAGGTGGCATATGTATTATAAGACCCATAGCTGATGGAGATGAGCAGGGTTTTACTGCACACACTTAAAAGTAAAGCAATTCACTTCTTGTTGTTGATGAGGGGGAGAAGAGAAGTGCTAAGGCGCTGGAAAAACCAATGCATCACAAAGTAACAAAGCATGTTTTTTAGAGAGTGGGGGGTGGACTTGGAGGCATTGCTATAGTGGGTGCGAATGGGTGCAACTCCCTTTGAAACCCAGAGGACAGAGAACTCACTTGCAGCAAACCCACTGATCCATTTTCATCATCTATGTGCAGGCATCAATGTTAGTCCATTTGCGGAGGTTTGGAGTGAAACGTTTTATTACCATCTTTCAACCATATAAAACTCAGATAAATCTGATTGTTTCTGCAGTGCCAACTCTGAAATGTATAAAGATCAGAGATTGCATTGGTCTTATGGTTACGTACCTCTCTATCAGGTGGGAGGTTTTAGCTGAGCAGAATTTATAATTGGGAATAAATCCCAATTATAATGTCATGGCAGTAAGCTGGGGTATAAATCATTGGCCGCAATGTAATTTGATTGGATTGCAATGGAGGGGATGATTTGCTGCATCAAAAATTTCTATCACAGTTACATTTAATTAAGCAACTATTTGTATATTTTGATAACCTAAATTCAAATCTTTTTAAATTTCACTGAAAACATTTTCATAAATATTACCATGTGAATTTGACAGTATTAATGGAATACAAAGAAAATCTTGGAACATTCATTCTTGGTGTCATTATTAAACAATTAAAGGGAGAACAAGCCATTGTGTCAAAAGGCCAACGAGTGAACTGTACAGAAAAAAAAATAAGAGAAAGTCCTACTTGACTGGGGGGGTGACAGTGATGAAACTTGACGAGATTGCCGGCGCATATTAGCAGAATAACATTACATCATCGTTTTCATAGTGCGGAAAACGAAACATCAATATGCGGGCCAGATTTAATAATGAATTATAAATGTGGCGAGGCATTACTTTGAGGCCTCTTCCAAGTAGTGAATGAGCCCAAGAAATCCCTCATCCTCCACTATTGAAAATAGCAGATCGTCCAATGCAATCATCTCCCTTAATTTAGTAGTTGTGGCTTTAGCTCCGGTGCTGTTAACTTTGAATACTGAACATCGATATTGCCTGGGAATATTGGCCAAGATTGACACATCGGACCTATGCCGATCTCTTTATTTGTAATGAGTAAAATTGGCCAAAATCTATATATTAACCAATATACAGTATTGAACAAAAGTTTTCTGCAGTCAAAGAGAATGATTAAATCTTCATGTTGGCATGTCAGCTTAGCCATTTCAAAAGCTCTCCTAAAGTCACCCCAGTATTTGCAACAAACATCCACTACAACCATGTATTTTTGTCTCACTCCACCACTATTCCACCACAGATAACTAATACCTCACTAACTTTTTAAAAACTAATTGAGTTGGATAGGAAATGTACATGGAATGTCTAAGCTGCTCCTGAGGAAAGGTTTTGGAAATTAAGCTGTGTTCTTATAGCCATCCAAAAACATATCAGTACATTTCTGAAGAACAGAAGAAACTGTTCGTATAGTTGTGCAAATCTACATTTACTTTTTATTTTGCCAGCTAGTTAGCTACCTCAGAGGCTTGCTACCATATCTAGCAAACAGAATGATGTTTGTGCCACAAAAGAGAGGCATTTCCCAAAAGTGTTGCAATACGAGAATCATCAGGTTGCACTTCCTTTATGAATTATAGCAGAATATTTTAGTCTGGCTTGCGAAAAGTTGCAGATCATCTGTTATGCAAAACCACTGTTGGCTTCCTGTCTGATTTTACTCATTGTTTTCAGCCTGGTACCACTCTATGGAAAGGCCATGCTAATTCATTATTTGGAACACAGGAGCCAATTTTTTCCAATTTGCCAGAATTCAAGAGAACCGTATTCAGAGTAGTATTTTGTGTGGTTCCTGTTTGGTACTTTATGTCAGGTGGGTGATGTATGGAAAAATACATAATACACTTTTCACAGGAGAATACATTACTATACCATTATATAGTTACTCTGAAGTTTGAGTTTCATGTCTTCACTTTGCACCCAAGTGAGTCTGAACGTCTTGCGTCCCATCATCAAAATCTGAGAGAATAATGCCGATGTAGGCCTATATGATAGAATTATTAAAAATGTATATAATATAAATGTCTTAAGCAAACAATACCACACAGAAAACTGTCACAAGTTAAAGCGAGCACGGAAATACATAATGTACTTCTTGACAATGCTTCATTTTTAAATAAATATCAGTTTACGAATACCACAACTGAGCAGGGAAAAAAACCCATGCAGTACAGTACATTTGGCAGGCAATACTCTGCATACTATGCCCATACAAAGAAAGTAAATAAGCCCGATGCATTAATTACATTCTAAAGGTGAAAACAGGAATGCAGTCATTCTGGTACAAACCGCAGCAACTGAGTAGCTCAAGTCACAAATCCAAGGTTGGGTGCCGTTTCTAAACCGAGTCTTACGTTAATGGTTTATTTTAAGCCAAAAAACCGCCATACCAACGAAAAATAAAAGAGACACAGATCCTGAAACAGCTCAAGGCAGAAACAACTAAATACTTTGCATAGTAAAAAGGATGTCTATTCATCGGCCTGTGTCAATTCGCCATACTGACACCTTAACAATCAAAGGCCTGTAAAAGGCACCATCACGTTTACGGCTGTTATTTATGAATCGGGCAGAAAAATAAGTCATGCGAGCAAATAAACCGGGGCCGTGCATCACAGTCAAGCTCCGGCTCCGTAAATCAATTAGGCTTTCCCTATCCTTCTGATGCCTGTGCACTGACACTTAAGTAAACGATGTAATCTGCGGGTGCCCCATCTTTCAGAATTGATTTCATGTAAATGGTTAATGTCGCGGATTGTAATCCGATTCCCGAAACCGTTCACAGGCGACTGGCTAGAAATTACACGCCATAATTACGGCACATACGGAACAGGCCATATGCTTTCTATCTGCAAGCCAAACATTTATTTATGCTTACAAATAGAGCTCGGTGAATAACAGATTTGAAGGATACTTTAGGGCATTACTATGTTGTGAGTAGGGGTATGATCAAGACAGAATGGGATCGCCTATGTTTGACTAAAAGGTTAAAGTCGACGTTTTAATCGAATATGTTTTATACCCCGAAACGAAAGCGGATGAGCGAATAATCGAGTTAGAAGGGAAATAGGTGCGCGGTGTAAAAACGCCGCCCAGTGTGTCTGTACGCATCCTGCCCGTTCCGCGGTGTCACCGCACGCTTTATAAGCGGGCTACGGAGCTTCTCTTTCGGCGGATGGTGCCAGTCTCCTGGTTTAACGGAAACGGTTTCTTCTAAACTTCAAAGACATCAAAGGATGGCCATCGCCACACAAGCAGGGTCCCCGATATCCCTTTGTGCCAGTGCAACAGTAAAGTGGAAGAATGAATGAACGAATTAACGGGGTTGGCAAAACATTTTACAGAGGCGTAAATGACTGCCGAGGTCTAGAAGGGGGGAGTAAAAATCCCATTTTCGCGTAAATAGCGAGTCATAGCCCAAAGTCAGTTATTCAGCGCGCTACAATAAATTTTAATTAATAAAATTGACTTTGATACATATTAAAGAAATCCATACCTAGTAGGAGCAGTTTCACTTCCCTAGCCGCTTTTTCTCCATCTTCGCGAAGATTTTTATCGATTATTTTTGATCTCTCGGCGGCCGCTTTATCTTCGGCGCTCACAGTGCAGCCCATGGTTCCGAGGAAAGCCACGAAGACTGATGTCGTGCCTCCAAAATATTACGAAATGTTACTTTGGTCTCCGCTGTTTTCGGGGGGCAGACGCGGTCCGGCAGCCTTCCGTAGTCGCGTCGTGTGGCGGAGAAAATCCGGTTATTTAGAATCAACACAAAGACAGTTTCCTTCTTGCATCAAGGTGGATAAAAACGTCTACTGGGTGGACTAAAGGAAGAAAAAAACGTAGTTCTTCCGAAATCCTTAAAAGTATTTCCAATCTTCTTTACATCCGCCTTTTTTACAAGCTAAATGAATCGACCTTCAGGAGGGGAAAAAAATCTATGACTAATTGATCCAAACTTTAGCAATAGGGCCAAAACGCGATGGCGCACCGTTAAGTAGCACTTCACTCGTTTAATCTGACCTGGGGATAATTATCACTTCCTCCGAAGTATCGCCCAGACCCAGAAAAGTTACCTGGGCAAAGGCTCCTTGGGTGATTTCCTACGTGCATGCAGATATACTAAGAGGACGTCTATCCCAGGCGCGTATAGACTGCGCTTAGCGGCCGATCGGCACACCAGAGAGCCCAGGGAGGCAGGCAGCTTTCGCCAGGAGCTGTTACACCCGCAAATCTATTTCCTCCAGACCTTCCTAATCACAACTCCTCTATATGGGCGATCAGCTTCGTCGTCTCCAAGTTGTCTTTTCTTCTTGCTGTCACTGATTTCCCTTATATTTTTATGTATTATTTTTTAAATTTTTTTGCTTTATTTGTCGCCACACCCGTCAAGAAGTTCCTCTTTCCCCGTCAACCAAAAAGCTGAGAATTCGTTACCAACCCGCACACCGAGCAGCCCCACCGCCAGCCAACCAGTACGCCCACTCCGCTTGCATCATGGGAAATTGAGTCCTAAATTGATGTTTTAAAAAAAAAATCAATCCATGGATGGAAGAAGTACTTTTCCACATTGCTGTTAATTATTAATTATTGATGTGTGGATTTCTTTCTATGTGTCCAAGTGAAATATGTTTCAGGTATCGAATGGTTACTACTCTAATCTTATCAATGCATCTAATAAACCTTAAACATCCCAAATTCGATTTAAAATATGCGTCTGCATGTATTGTTTTGATGACCTTTTTAATAGCAATATGCTGACCATTTCTCAGTAATTAAAGACATAATGCAAAGATGTGTTTCTGAATGAAAGACGGGGGAACTGGATAGCAGGAAAGGAGGAATTATGAAACATGAATGTGTACTTTATAGCCGAAAAGGCGGTGGAAGGTGGAAGCGAATCTCATTGACATTGGCGTAAGCCTACATAGAATTCCCCCTGTTATGACTGTAGAAATGGCTGGGAACTTTCATATGGTTGCATTTCATAGCGGAGCTGCCGTTCATTTTATAGGGACACGTCCATCTATTTTCACGTTCTCGATTGATAGACAATTTGGGATGTGCCTAACAAATAAAACGGGAGCATGGGCAAAACAAGTTTTTGAGTACTTCAATCGATCGCTCTTGGAAGGCAGCGGCGAGGGCGGTACTTTAGGTGAACAGTAGCAGATTTGCTATTTGATATATTGGACATATTTACGCCGCACACTATTTCGTTTAATAACAGTGCCTAGTATTTCGTGTCCATAAAATCCATTAATTAAACTCCATATAAAATTCGTTGCTGTGTTAGGCTATATACTTTAAATGATGACATTCACGCATGTATCTAATACGAATGAATGTCAAGAGGCGGTTGAAAGAGCATGTTTGTCATTTGTTTGTTAAAGCTGTACTCCTGCTTAGTGCCTCATGATGCCTGGCTTAGGCTCCACGCCTGGAGCGACACGTAACTAGCAAGAAGATGAATGAATGGATGTTTAAACTGATTATCTGGCCTTCTGTTTTGAATTAGATTGCGCCATCTTGTGTTGTACTTTTTCAGGAACAGCCCAGGCTAACTGAGATTGAGTATACTGTCCATCCATCCATCCATCCATCCATCCAAACCTGTTCCAAACGATTATTAGAGGGTTGTAGTAGGCCGGGATTCCGGGTTATTTGTTGCTAATGCGAGAATGAATTTGGGAGTTCCTGCGAACAAATTATGTGGAAAAATACAAACGAAGAAGACATGTTATATCTATTTCTACATCCACCAAGTCTAGTGTGAAATATAACTTATTCAAAGAAATAATAGGCAAGACGAAAATGAAACATTTAAAAATGATTACATTCGTTTTTATTGTCAAACTAAAACTGTTTCTACTATTTACACTATACAAGCTGGATATGCATCAACAAATATAAATGGTTTACTTTTATATACATCATATATAAATGTTGCCTAATATACCAAGAAATGGCAAAAATCATACATCTTATCACCACTCATTTTACGATCAAGAAAGCAGTCATTGAAAAAGAAAAGTTATTCATGAATAGTATGGGACATTATCATGGTTTAAAGTCTTGTATTATTATTAACATGTATCCAGTTCTAGTGTCCAGTCGAATAGAATAGTTTCCTCACAATCCTCAGGATGGTGCTCAAATGTTAGAGGGAGAACTTTTGGGTTGTACTACATGTAGTATAAGTTTATTATGGTATACAAAACCACTGTGCACAATAACAATGGGGATATGTCATCTTACAAATTCTTGCTCTATCTCAAAATCACTGCTCACAGAACTTGGTAGAATAAGATGAATAAATACACTCTTTTGTTGTTTATAAATATTCACAAATAACTAAGAAAATATGTGTTAGGGCATGAGACCTGTAAGGTGAAATCTAAAATTATTAATGGTATTACTATGTACTCTCATAATATGGGTGGATGGTCAATGTCTGTCATTAATACTGCTACATGAGTTGTACAGTAGGCAGAAGTGATACATTTCTGCTGTGACCCCTCAAAATTCCCCTCTAACCCAGAAACTACCACTTGACTAAAGGAAGAAGTAAAAAGTAAAAGTTCTAATTTATTTGCCTTGGCCCAAACTTTTGGACAGGAGGCTGATACAAACAGACCTTCATCTGTTGTAGAAATGCAGTCCTGATAGGTCATGACCACACAGATGCTCCAAGCAGCCATTACAGTTGAAGCACAACAGAAACTTGCTCCAAATTTCTGACAAACTTAAAAACAGAATTATTGGTGCACTATAGTCAGCATAAATAAGCGGCAGTATAAGCCAGACACAACCTCAAATAGCTTACTAAATTGTGCAGATGCATGCTTTTCCAAGAAAGAGGAACACGTATTGCATTTTTAGTAGTGTAATAAACCTGTACAGATGGAAACATACACAAAAACCCAGCAATTAAGTTAAATTATTGAACACAAAAGAGGAAGGGACTTCCACTGAATTGTTGAAAAAAATTAAATAATAAAATACAAAACAGCATTCGTATTACATCGCACCGTGCCTAGAGATCAGTATATAGACTCACAAGCAAAGCCTATGTGGCAGATAAAGCAATCCCATCTTTATATATGAACCTTGTGATTTCATACATTTTGTCAGTCTCCCAGTTTTTCATGTGTCCAACCATGGAAGTTTATGTATTAATAATGTTACAAGTTCAACTACTGTCAAAATAATTTACTCTAACTGTATAAATGCAGAGTATTTTATTCTGATGCAGTTGTCTTAGGAATTTTCTATAGCACTCATGTATGATTACAAAAGTAGATTATTAAACAACAATAAATCATATAACTGCAGAAGCTAGGATAAAAATAAACCAATTTTCATTATCATATATAACTTTAATCTTTGACCCTTCATTCCTCAACTGTTGATAGGCCACAGTTGTTCATTCCAGTGCCGTATTGTGTCGTTTTGAGCGTGTGCTATTTTCAGTAATTGGCATTCGATAATGGTTTACCAAGTGGGATAAAAGCCGAAAGGAAATTCAGTTCTTATTACAAGGAATGTGGGCTTCTGTAATTATAGTTTTAAGATATTTTTCCTTTCTTGAAATCGAACACAATTATATTTCATAATTAGAAATGTTGTAATAATAAAATATTTCTAGAAGTATTACAGTGATTATGTTTGTGAATGCCTCGCACTGAGAAAAATGGGGAGGGGCAGAGGGTGTGAATGCCTCACATCTAGGAAAAGGGGGCGGGGCAGATGGTGTGAATGCCTCACACAGAGGAAAAGGGGGAGGGGCAGAGGGTGTGAATGCCTTGCACCGAGGAAAAGGGGGAGGCGCGGAGGGAGTGAATGCCTTACACCGAGGAAAAGGGGCAGGGGGCACGAAGTAGCTACTTGCCGATTAAGAGAAATCTTAGGCTGCTTTATCTATCAATGACGTCTCAAGCAACTACATGTATAAATTATTGACTGTTAAATTAGATGCATTAAGTATAATTTAAAAAGTTGGTAACATTTTACTTGAGGAGGTAAATAACTTAGTTACTGAGTTACTACATGTGAACAAATCATTAAGTAATGTAGTCCTTGCATGAAATACATGAACTTATGATTTATTAATGATGAACTAACTTGGGATCAGTATGCAACTAATACTTAGTTTCTGGTTAAGTAATGCCTCCTCACAACAGTATTACCAAAAAGTTTCATTCGTCTGTGGTGGGTAGTTACATGTTTCTGTTTAGATCCACATGCAAGCTAGCGAAGTTCTGCTGGTTAGATGCTACCTATGCATGCATGTACTCTGTCCATTACACAGAGATAAACTGAACATCACTGTGACAGACTCCTAACTCTCAGAGCCACATAACGCTACCTCACTGCCCCTTGATTTTTAGGGTGCTTATATTGCTTTTTAGCTAACCCGCCCACTACACCAACATTACTTCATAGACACCATTTTATTTATACTTTAATATCTTTCCCAACAAGAAGCTGGTTATTCTTCACATTTAAAAGAGCAATGACCTACAAGCTATTTCTTTAATTTGGTGTTGTTGAAAGGGAAACATGCCTTTAAGAAAGATCAGACTGAAAAGATCAAATTCGGATAGACTGAAAACAGCTATATGACATTTAACTGGTTATATGTGGCCCACTCAGTCACACTAAAGGCACACTCTACTCACTTGAAAATAGTGGTTTTCAACCTGGGGTCTGTAGAGCCCTTGCAGGCGGTCTGTTGCCCCTTTCCATTCCTGAGTTCTTAGTTACCAGTCACTTTGTTACGAATGCGGTAATGCTACTGGGTCGCATGCCCTTGTCTCTTTGGGTGTCCCCCGTTATACATGAGCTGAAAACCTCCACTCGAAAATACCAATCCACAATATCCTCTTTTTGGGTTATTTCCTGCTGTTAGAATGCCATAATTACGCACATTGTAAAATACAGGCACCTCGCTATTCCTCTATTTGGTTGAAGCCGCGTTGCATTACTCTGAATATTTATCTGGCAGGGAGCGTCAAAAAATGTATGAGAGCACCAGACCCAGCCTGAGCTTGGAGCAGCAGCCCTGTGAGCCGAGGGTGGCCAGCAGCTGCAGACCTGCTGCATTATGCCTTGTCTCCAGCGACCTCCACTCTACACTATTGCACACTACAATTCCCAAGTCCTAATTACAACATAGCATGTCATTTTAGCTTTAATATACAAAATACTACATATCTTTCCTCATATAAGTATGCTCCAGCATTTCAAAATCCATTAGCCTCCATCAGTGTTTTTTGTACAGTACAATCTATCATTTATAAGGTCCAGGGATGGTACAGTAGGTGAGAAAAAGATGCGTGTGTGCGTATGCATGTATGCATATTTGTGGGGTTGCGTTTCTGCAAGCCAGCTTGAGTCTGTACTATATTTCTTAATAACGTTTATAATTCTCTTTAAAATAAGCCAATTAAAAAGCACAAAGTCTTAGGGGTTAGATAAGTGCTATTTTGTGAACAGCAAAAACAGCTAAGAGCCCTTCTTCACCGGCCAGGCAGTGCGTTTTGGTAGCCTGGCCAGCATTTAGAGGGAACAGTGCTTCTTTGAAATGACTGATAAGCAACTGAACGAGACGTTCGCCGCCACACTCCGTATCCGACCCTCGTAAACACATGCAGACATACGCACACACACAACATGGAGGCGGAGCCTAATGGCCGCGGCTGGCGCCGCCACTTCCTGTCGTCCAGTCGATGATGATGAAGCTCAAGCTCATTATCATGAAGAGGAATCCAAGAGTGGCGAAGCAGGCAGCCTGGATAGAAGAAGCATGATCAGGCGCAAGGAAGCCATATTGATTCGTCAAGCCAAGTCTAATGTGTATATTGTCAGTGCCCCGAATGGCAAAGTTTGAGATGATATTTAGAGAAATTGCATGACTCCACAGAGTACATAGACTTAATGATGTTGGGGGGTATGGGAAGAGGAACACTGTGAGATGAGGAGAGTCGGTAGCAGATGCTCACCACAATTTTGGGGGTGGAGCGCATTGGCTCCTCGTCCTTGGGCACGATGCGGATGTAGAAGATCGCGGGAAAGATGAAGATGAGACATGGAGCGGATGTGGCACCTGAAGACAGCAGAAAAACAGATGCGGTCACTGAGACTTTTGCCCCACAAGCCTGTTGTTAAAGCGGTATGGTAGATATAGTCATCGAACGTCCCGCCGTGAGAGTGACGTAGTGTTTACTTGAAAAGGGGAAAGTTTTTGCTGACGTATAAGTACAAGGGTCAAATTACTGAATGACAATTCCCAATAAACAACCCACAGGGACAGTGAACTGGGACAGCAGGCCCAGACACGTATGCCATCTCAGAGGCACCCTGTGTCGAAGCAACAACATCTATCCAGTAAATTCCTCCCCCACCCCAAACCCCCTACCCCACCACCCCTAATCCACCACTCAGCTTCCCGGTATGTTTGCAGGACGTGAGGTGATGTTTACAAGTAGTGCAACGTATTGACTTATGTCTGCCACGTTATCAGTGTGTTAGCAAGAACTGCTTAAACAAATGGTCTTTTTCCATTAATGGGACAAGGCCAGTTCAAGTGTGGCACCAGAAAAAAACAGGGTGAAGGTAACCAAAGAAAAAAAAAAGAAACAACATCCAAAATAGTCTCCCAAAATCCTGAGGGGCTATAACATACAGTATTGTGCAAAAGTCTTAGACAGTATAAGAAAATGACGTTTAAATGATCTTCATGTTGGCGTAAAACTATTATATTATGTCTGTCAAAGTGGGTCAACTTAGCCCTTTCAAAACCTCAGCAACCGTCCAACACACCCATGTATTTTTTGACTCAACCCCTAGCACACCATGTATGGCTAATCAATACACATGAAAATTATCATTGAGTTAATTAATTAATTAAATCGAGCTGGTGGTGAAATTTAACAAATACATGGAATGGCTGAGATGCCCCTGACCAGAGGTTTCATCTAGCTATCCAACAACATAGCAGTAACAGTTTTGAAGGACAATAGAAATTCCTGCTAGTTTTGTATTATGTTACTCCTAATCTGTCTATGTTCTATTATTAAATATAATATACATTCACTACCCAGATGAATAGCTTAATTTCCTTCGACTGCCTAAGACTTTTGCACAATACTGTAAGCTGGGTACTGTGTCTTGGAGAAATTACTTTGCACTTTATTGTTCTGTATAGATTTTAAATAATACCTATTTATTATTTTTTTAAATTTTATTTTAAAATAAATAATTTTGTAATAAAATATTTTATATAATTTATATTAAGACCTAAAGTTAGGAGCATTCCTACTGTACAGTCATGACTTCAAGCTTCTAGTGTTAACTGAAAAATCTTGCTTTGTGGAACACTCCGCATTGTATCATGTATTACAGGGGTGCCCAATACGTCATTCGCAATCGACCAGTAGATCGCAAAGGCGGTGCGGGTAGACCGCGCGACATTTTTTATAAATGTTAGCCTATCATCTGTCCTCCCTTTGGCATTTGCCAGTTGATTGACGCCACGGGCGGCCAGTCCACTGTTGCTTAAAACTTTGTTATATAGGTTACCGAATAGAGCTGTAATATTCGGTTCCTTTTTAGGATTCGGCTCCCTCTGAGTTACTCACTAAACTGATTTGGATATGCGACTCACTTGAGTCATTTGAGTCAGTACTGCCAAATCGCCAGCAGAAACGTTTGTTTATATAAGCGACTTGTGATGAGAATGAATGCACTTCGAAATAAATTAATTAAATAAAGCGCTACAAATCACACTGTTAGAAATCTCACTGTTAATGAAGTCTAATCAGTGACCAGTTGCGCTGCGCCAGGTCTAAATGCCCTTCTCATGTGTGCTGTATTTCGCTGTATGATTCCGGCTATATCGGAAGCTAACCGGCAGATTCACTCATGGCTGTGTGCGATCCGGGTACGTATGCGAAATGATTATAAGTGGTATGTA
>JAODKN010000104.1:24998318-25014039 GCA_026774425.1 Petrocephalus zakoni | reverse complement strand
ATTTCACCAGTTTGCTGTATATATTAGTGTCTATATCATTTATGTAAATTAGGAACAATAGTGGTCCTAAAATTGAATATTCGGTTCCTTTTTAGGATTCGGCTCCCACTGAGTCACTCACTAAACTGATCCAGGTACGCAGTTCAGAACCGGATCCAGCGGACTCACTCATGGCTGTGTGCGATCCGGGTGCGCGGTTCAGAACCGTATCTGGCGGACTCACTCATGGCTGTGTGCGATCCGGGTGCGCGGTGCAGAACCGGATCCGGCGGACTCACTCATGGCTGTGTGCGATCCGGGTGCGCGGTGCAGAACCGGATCCGGCAGATTCACTCATGGCTGTGTGCGATCCGGGTGCGTATGAAATTGTAGCAGCTATACTATGGCTGTTCTGATCTAGTAATGAGTTTGAAATTATTATTATAAGCCGTATGTACATGATGGGGTTTATAGTTTAGTCATGGTGTAGTTAGGACTCGATGGATTCGGGTTAATGGAGACCTCAGATTCATGACTCATGAGTTATTTAACGGATCCGGGTTATTCACCCGGGTGAGTCATGAATCGTCCAGCTAATTACCGAAACAAAACGCAAGATATCAGTGACTTCTGGGAGATCAGCAGACATCCCTCTTAGTTTTTATTGTGTTACTCTTAATTTTCATATGCTGTAATGATCAATTGTGTTGTTGTGTGGAGCAAATACACACATACTACACATAAAAATTGCTTTAAACATTTCCTTTGACTGCCTAAGACTTTTGCACAGTACTGTATATATATATATATATAATTTGTAATGTTGGTAGATAATTTTGACCTGCTCAGTTTAAAAGTGGCTCGCATGCCGAAAAAATTTGGGCACCCTTGATATATGGATATTGGTAATAATACAAATGCTTGTTTGTCTATCACTGTCGCCCCACAACGTCAGGTTGGGGATTTCAATCCCACCTCTGCTATTTTGTGTGGAGTTTGCATGCTCTTCCTGTGTAACGTGAGTTTCCTGCAGGTATTCCAGCTTTCTCCCGTAGTCCAGAGACGTACAGTTAGGCTAAGCTCTAAATTGACAACATTTGCTGAAAATGTGTGTCTGTGCCTTGCCATGGACTGGCATCCCGTCCCGGGTATGCCCTGTGCTGCCTGATATAAGCAGCAGAAGACTGGATGAATGGATAAATACTTATTATCATATTATCATATAAATGCTTATTAGTTTACTTACGGAGGGTATGCATTTATATGCATAATCACTGTTCTCCACTCACCTATGATGCCAAAAATGCCAAGGATGTCAGGAGCAAAGATGACAAGCATGTTGATGAAGGTCAGTAAGATGAAAGCAATGGAAATATGCCTTATCCAGTTAAAGCTCTTGTTGGCAAACAGCATTTCCTGGATGGCCCGTCGCACCTGGCGAAGGGAGAGGAAAAAGGGAAATCGTGGCCTGTAGCATCACACTTTAATGACCAGTCAGAATGTCACTCTGCTCCTAAGCAGAGTAAAACTGCTTAAGGCCAACTGAGAAAGAGAGAACATTTAAGCAAGGTCAGGTCACTAACTCCTCATCGACAGGGAATAAATCAGAGCGGATGATCAATGGACAGATGAGGGCAGAGAGTTCAGTGGGGCCACTCACAGGAAAGAGCACGATGGGCACGGTGAGTGTAACTGCGGTGAGCACAGCCACACGCACGCACAAGATCAGGGTGTCATAGGGGTCGATCCGGCTGTAGGTGTGCAGCAGCTCTGCCTCCACTTTGTCTGGGGTGGGGGCATGAGACAGATGTTTAGACATTGACACGTGCTGGATGGACGAGTGTCTCCAGGTAAATGTCAGCATGGGAAGACTATGGACAATTCTCATGCTGCATTCAGTGCAATCAAGGACACAAAAAAACTTGTTCTATTTACATATCCTGCTTTGTGAATGAGATATATCCACCCCTCTTACAGCAGAAGGACACATGAGTGGCAATAACTTGTGCAATACTATACAATGGTCTATAGGGGGCGTCATTACATAACTTTCCCCTTCATGTTAAAGTGACCTGAAAGATGGTTCATTAAACCACAGATAATATTGTACAGTCTTTCATATGGACACCTACTCAAATCATGTTTCTTCTTTATAAGACATAATCATAAGAATATAAATCAAGAATGAGAAAGAAAGCCCAAATCATCCACATGCAGAAATCAGGATGTGTGAAAAGCACCGAGTAACACTGCAGGCCTCACCATAGAAGGTCAGGTATCCAAAGAGAGCAGCAAGGAAGTACATGGTGTACATGATCAGAATGGAAACGTTGGAGACATGCTGCATCCTTCTCTTGGTAGGGCTGAAATACACGGGTCAAGTATCGCCATCAGTACACCACATTTTAGTCTTTCCCTTCATCACTCCCAGCACAAGTCTGGAATAAACGTAAGCATTGGTTTTCAGGCCATTTTTAGTGCCCAGGCAGCATATGTGGAGCAGAAATTATACTTACTTGCGCAGTTCAGTGTAGATGGGCAGCACCTCTGGGTGGCATACGAAAGCGAAAGCCAGGATTGGGATAGTGTATGCTGTCTAATATATTATTAAAAAAAAAACAGAATCAGGAGTCCAGACATCAACCCATAATGTGCAATCAACTAATACTCATGGAAGTTACAGACCGCTTTGCCCTCATTGAAATAGCTATGAATTTATTCTTATATAGAAACTGTAGTACGTGGCATTGTGCATTTCTATTCTTGCGTTTTGTGTACCTGTGTAGTACGCAGTATCTGTAACTACAAGCAATCTCCTCTGGGATAATAAAAATGTTCTGATTATGAACAACAAAAGATCCAGCAGTTAACTAATACAGTATGTCACAGACTAGCAGTTGGCGGAGTTCTGACTCACTATTCACTAATGGAGTCTTTAAGCACTCATGTAAGTTGATATGGCTAAGGGCATGTGGAAAATGTTGTAAATGTAAATGTACATGCTGTGACAAAGGACCGAGAAAAAATTTGCGTTGATTTATTTCTAACAATAAATACAACTGTTCATAATCTGTATTTTCTGAATCTGGACAATGAAAAACCAGGACAAAAAAGTATTTTGGAGCTGCAAAGACTTCAGTAAGACTGCAGACAGCTGACCCAACTGAGTTATATTGGGCATTCATCAGAATTGAAAGTAAAAGAGGAACAGAATGACCAAAAACATAATAGATGAACACAATGATCACAACAATGCCTTCAGAAAGCCTAAACACTTGGACAAGACAGTAGAATGTTCTGGAGGAATGCTGTCTATATATTCACCAGGGCCTGACACTGATAATTGTAATAATAATAATAACAAAATTACAACGTTATGATAAGCATGAAGTTTGTAGTACTAGATTTATTGACAAGAACTATAATGGCAGCCCTAGTGGCTGGCTTAAAGTCAAGCGCTCTTCTAAAGAGTCCAAAAGCATTTTACCTTCTGTACATTAGAACAAGCAATCTAGAAGTCTAAAGGTCATGGGCAAAAATGCAGAGAGGACGTTTGAAGAAGCAGTTGAGCAGAAGTGCTGATGGCTTTGCACACTACCTGTGAATTGACGGTGAACATGCGAGGGCCGCAGTGCAAGTCATCTTCGATATGGCCAAAGCGGTAGCCAACAGAAGCCTCCGAGCTGTTGGAATGGAGATGCACGACCGTACTGTTGGTTGAGTAATCTTCAAAGGGACAAGGAATCTGAAACTTCTTGTAGATGACCTACAGAACAAAGAAAATGGCGTGGATCACATAGCCTAAAGTAATGTCTGCATTAGAGGAGTGCAGCAACCCCCCACGAACATCCCTTTATTTCAATGAATAAAATAAGTATGAAGAGCCTATATTTGTTTCAAACGCTTCCCAAAGTATCATGCGTATTCATGTGATAACTTACCGAGATTAAGAAGAATACCATGCAAGTGAGGGAGAAGCCACTGCTGTAGCCCAAGTAGCCTGAATGTTAAAACATCACAGGGAAGTTATTCAGTATCAGGCTAACAACCCTCTTCTTCTAAGGCAGGTGAAACATATGCAACCACACTACACTGCAGTCTACTACGCTGCTTAATACCTTATACTTTTTAAGAACACTGAAAAACATTTTATCAAGCCAATCAGGTGATGGACTTCATTCCACAAATGAGAACTACAAACAATAACACTTTAACATCCGTTGCAGTTGATCTGCGTGGCCCTGAGTGTCCTTGTTGTTTTTACTTTGACTATTGTCAAGTGTCAAGGAATGTAATTGTGAACTCTTTCTGCAGAGCTAATGTCAAAAGCAATATATCGGAGAAGAGCTTCCTGTCAATAATTTACGATTTAACTATTCCAGCTCTAGGTCTGAAGGAACATTAACTAATATAATACAAATTATTTAATATTAATATCTAATAATATAACAATAATGATATTTCTGTGTTTCAAATATTCAAAGCAAAGGTGTTACATATCCCTGACACCTATAAACTTCTTTAGGTATACTATAAGAATAAAAATATTTGCATGTTGTTCCGGCAAGTCTGGAACATGCTTGACTTTAGGGATGAAACTTTCATTAGGGAAAAAAACTTTTTTCCAGGAATTTTGGCACCCCACTGGAGGAGCTGGAGAAAGAGGGGATAAAGTGTGTATGTTGTTTGTACTGTGATTAAATTTGCAAAGAGCTTGACCAGCAAAGATCCCAACATTGTGGTTCTAATGGAGAGGATGCCATCTAATGTTCTGCAGATTGCATTTACCAGGCCTGCACGTATTATCTGCCATGCACATGAGTGGCATCACGACAGATGCACAGAGACAGATCAACTGACCACAAGAATTACTAAACACGTTCAGGTGTCAGGTTACCAAAATTCCTTTGGTTAAAGGAGAGCAACGGGAGAAAATAGTCTGAGATTAACCTGCTTGCACACATGCCAGGAAGAGACTTTTAGCTGACCAGTTTTTTCTACCTCACTGTACCTGATGATTGGTGTTAGCTGTTTTCTCTACATTCAGAGGGCCTGCTTAACTGCACGCTGCACCTGTTTATGGGGTTTGACTGAACTAGCAGAAAGCAGACCCAACGAAGTATATGGGCAAATAGCATTTGGGTCTCTGTGCCGTTGCTACAAAACCTCATTTAACAAAAGAAGGAAAACTTAAATCCACTAGGACCAACCAGGACAAATATAATCAGAAAAACATGCACATGTTGAATATGCCATTTATATATCATATATATAAAACATAGACATGTTACATTTATTATTATGCTTTTTGGGGGTAATTGAATATATAGTTGAAAATGTGCATATCTAAATATCTGTGAACTCATTTATATGGATAGAATCTATATATTTCATTTTCATGACATTACAAGCATCGATTCAATCAAGTCTCACTTAGGGGTCAAAATTCCTGGATGTTGCTACCAATCTACAACAATGAATGTTAAAGGAAAGGGTAACAAGGAGATGGTAAGGACATGAAACAGCCACTTACCCAGCTGCTTCATGAGGGCCAGGGGCAGAATGATGCTTACTGACACCAAAACCACAAGGTAATTGCCATTCAGGTACCACACTCTGAAAAAGTGAAATGCCATGATTAGTAATTTTACTGTAGCAAGTGGAAGCTGATGGCATCAAAATCCCAGATGAGTGATTGTTACATGAGAACAGTCACTACAACTTTCTCCCATAGAGAATAGTGGTTTTTGCTGTAATAGCTGTGATGTTATTTGGAAGCTGTTTAGACAGTATGAATAATTCTCTCGCATAACCTCTGTGCCCCTTTGAAGCAGTAGCAAGCGGCAACAAATTTAGCCGGCTCGCTCCCACAAGAGTTTGTTGTGATTTCGACCGCCAAAGCTTATAAACCACCGTGCATCCCTCATGCTCACCCTCTTAAGCCAGCACGCTTGCGTCACGTGAAGAGAGCATGACAAACCGCAGGAGGTAGCAGCCAAACATGTAAAGAGCATGACTGGTAGACAGGGCGCTAATTTTAGACTAGCTCACTGCATCTGGCACTCACCGACAGGAACACCAGCAACAGAAAACGCACAGAGCAACACTGCCTGGCTATATCAGGCCGGCCATAAGAGGAAAAGTATTTGTCACGCCAAAATACCGAATGCATTTAAAGTTACATGCACACGTATAAGCTGACCTGCAGGTACAACTGGTTTTCTGAACAACTGCAGTATTCTGCCATTCTCACGTTACAGTTGCCAGTATTTACTTATACTTAAAATCGTTCTTATTCAGACTGACTGCTCTGACCACTCCACGAGACATGATGCTTTTACCAAATAAAAAGTTTGGCTGACAACCAAGTCTGGCTGCACATGTGACGAAGAAAACTTGATCTTGTTGCCAAGGAATGTATGGCCAGAACAAATTGTATTCATTTAGAAAAATCAGATAAATCATATTCATTGCCACAGTCATTACTGTTGACCCGCTACGCTTCAATGAGCTTATTAACATGTCAGCAAAAGCACCTGGGTTGTTAACATAATAAAAAGGGAAACGCATACATGTTTCTTGGCTGATTATCAACAATTTGTTTTATACTGGAAAGCTGTGAAAAGTATGTGTAAGAAAGATGAGGGCACGCACATGGCAGCGTCACATGACAAGCCCCTTCATTCACCTGAAGACAGTTACTAAAGCAGTATTTTGTTCTACCTGTCAGCCAGGTCAGTCAGACTTTGCTGCACTCAGTGCTCATTTTGTTGATCCCCCTGAGCTGAAACAACCCGCACTGGATGGATCTACCCACCAATCTGATCAATGCGAAGCGTACAATGTGCTTTTGATGAATATCATCACATAGAGTAAAGTATTCAGCCTTTACCACCTTTATTATTAGGGCTCTCTCCCTAAAAGTGGAATCCAGACAATAATCCAATGTAATCCGCATTGCCTGATATGTTATTAAATGCAATATATGTTAAAGTCTTTCTAAGAAGTATTTATGAACAAAAGTTAGGGTTTTTTACCTAAAATCTTAGCAGAAATATAATGTAGGCAACAAAAAATTACTTTATA
Organism: Petrocephalus zakoni; assembly: GCA_026774425.1. Classification (NCBI taxonomy): domain Eukaryota; kingdom Metazoa; phylum Chordata; class Actinopteri; order Osteoglossiformes; family Mormyridae; genus Petrocephalus; species Petrocephalus zakoni. Next base: position 25,006,974 of record JAODKN010000104.1, on the reverse strand, counting down.
CCCTAAAAATATTAGAATTATATAAGGTTCTAGACAGGCATCAACGTCTTCCCTTCTCTGTTTATTGGGGTTAGGGTTAGGGTTATGGTTATGGTTAGGGAAAGGTTGTGCTGTAAATGCCATGCAACTTCAAAGACACTGAACATAAGGAGGCCTAGTCCCACACAGCTGGGTTACACAGAATTGTCTTTTTATGTGATTGAGAAGAGAAAAAAGCTGTCATTTTAAGGTCAAAGAGGAAAGAGTTCAGTGGTTCTTCCCCATTTCTCAGTGTAACTCTCTCTTTCTATGGGCCACGATGCTGCTCTGATGTTCTCACTGTGCTCCAGCCTGACCTCTCCAGGAAGCTCGGCCTCCCGAAACATGACACACACATGCAGACTGCATGCAGACTCCCAGATAAGTCACACCCCATAAGCTCCTGTGGAACTCTATTTAAAGATAATAATAATAAGAAGAAGAAGAACAATAATTTGACAAATCTAATTAATCAATTTATTTAGCTGGTGGCTAACTTTGACTTTTGTTACAGTTCATTGTGTTCTAATGTTATCTTTATTCACAAATATTGACTTACTACCCAGATAAATTGCTTTAAGCAATTTTACTTGACTGTACCAAATTGTTATTTTATATGTGTTTGTGCATGTGCACAAGTTTTGCTATACTTGAGAGGACCAAAGCATCTCACAGTCACAGCAAATCATCGAAAAACATGACTAGTGAGGTCATCTTCGGTCCTCACTACTTCAGACTTCATTTTATAAAAATCTGTGAATGCCATCAAAAAAGTAAAAATGCCAATAGTCATGTACTTTATTTGGTTACTTATGGTTAAGGTCAGGGATGGGAATGGGTTAAGGATGTCATGCTTGGGATGAGGGTTTTTCATGTATAAATGAATGGGCGGTTCTCACTAAGACAGGGATACAAATGTGTGTGTGTGTATCAAGGAAAATTGATGGAGTTTGACACTGATTCAACATGTTATTGCTCAGCACTCGGAACTGGACTTGCCCTAGATTTAGAGGGGGGGTTAGAACTCTCTACTGGAGATATCAAGGCTGCGCTACAGATTTAAGCCGCTGGCCATAACAGTACCATGGCTTTGAATGGTTGTCAACAAAGCCACAGATGTGGTTTGGATAGCAGTGGAGCTACGCCAGCCATTCCTGTTATCCACAGACTCGATCTCAACCAATCACGCTCTCAGACGGTATGTCCACCTCCTCCCTAGATTTACCTCCGGACACTGGCCAAGGACACCAGCCCCCATGACCCTTCCATGCACGAATGGCTGTCCATGTGTCACAGTACCAGATACTGGAATTAGTAGTTTATTAGGATGCACTGGATCTGAATCTTCACATGCCAAATAAAGGAAAACTACAGTCTTTAACAATATGTGTGTAAATCGTGTTGATTTTACACCAGGAACTTTTCATATTACTGGAGTAATATTTAGGAACAAAAGCTAGAAATCTATTCCTTCTTTATTATCTAAACACTAGCCAATGACAAACAACCCTATATGGATGATAAAGCCATCAATGGCCGTGACAGAAGTCAGGACTGTAGCCTGTCCATTCACGGCTGCCTCAACTCCACTTGGCCAAGCAAGTCTCTCAACACTAAGTAGGCAACATGACTCTGCCAAGGGACTGTATGTTCAGCAGAGGTAGAGGCCCACTGCGGGGTATAACCCTTACACTTATCTGCAACCCAACTCAGCTTCTGTTCCAACTAGGCTTTTAGGGCAAAGAAATTCAGGACTTTGGCCCACAGTAATTTTGCCAATTGAATGAAAATACTGATACTCACTCCGTTGATGGGTCTGCTTTCAGGAAAGCCTGGATGACAAGGGGAAATTCTGACTTCACAATATACAGGTAGCTCGACATGGCTGTGTAAGAATGGAAAGCAAGGCAACATTAATAATTTCAGTGAAAACAGTAACGACATAAAAAAAAATCAATTACACAATTACAACATTCAGGATGAGTTAAACTAAAACAGGTTTGTCAATTGCTTTGAAAAAGGTACCTGACAAGTTTGAAAAAAATAACGCATGCATATATTTACATATATACACACTCATACATACACATATATACATACAATTACATATATACACTTTATAACTTCTATACATATATAACTTTACATTTCCCTGGTACATTTGTTTATGATGGTAAGTAATACACTCATTCGCTGTCTTTTTATGAAGTGAAGGATCATTTCTATACTATTTTTAAAACTGTGAGAGTGTGAGAGTGTGGTTTTGCTGATTTGCCCACAACAGAAATGTAGCAAGTGTTTGCTAAATTGACCGCTAGTTCTGGCACGCTTCCACCATCACACAGTGACTAAGCATGTGAGAAAGGAAAAAAAACTGATCTCTGGTCTACTGTTGACGGTGTTGCACTGAACCAATTAAGCCTCGTCAGTATTAAGGCATTTTGGACTGAAGGTTGTAATTATAATGAAAAGTATCAAAAAGGGAGGCAGTAAGTAAATTGTGTTTGTTAACTAGAATGAATGGCATTCTGAGATGTGTACACAGACATACTAGCAAGGAACACATTGTGCTGAAGCAGCAGATTCTCACCTCCAATGTTTTGCAGAGTAATGGCAATACCAGCAGCCATCTTGCCCGGAGTACCAAAGGCACGGTAGCCCAGCTGTTCATAGGCTCGGATGCCTAGGAGACAAACATCAAGCAACATCAAGTCACAGGGTGCCTTTTACTTTCTAACTCTGTCCTAAATACAACTATGCTTTCCCTCCAGATCTATTCTTTATGTACCCAAAGGCAAGCGCACTTACCCACAATTTCAGATGCTTTAAGCATCAGGTGAATGGAATAGGAAGACAGGGCAGCAACTGCACTCAGGAGGAACCTGCAAGCGGATCAAACATATGTTTAAGAATTACATGGTTTGGGCCTTACACATCTTATTATTATGTATAATATAATTATTTGCTTCAATCAGATCAGAGCCACTACATAAATTAGGGACAAATATCCACAACCAAAGTTTTTCTGATTTTTGGCATCTGCTTTTCATAAATAAAATCTGTGAAGACCTACTGGACAGTTTGCTTTATTATCTCTAGAAGAACAAGGTCTGACAATAACACTTTTCTCAGTCCCTAAATTGTGCGGAGAAGAATCATATTTGGCCTCAAAACCCATAATTGCTGTTAGCATGGTATGCAAAGCTAATGGCTTTCACTGGATAAGCCTTGTGTTTGAAGGGATATTCTCCACTGTGAGAACATGGTGCACACATCTGCATCTCTGTACTGTTGCCCCAAGCATTTCCTCTGCGAAGAACATGATACAAATGCAACACTTATAAGACTAAATTATTCATAAATATTCTATACCCGCTTGTCCTATTCTGGGCTGTGGGTGTCTGGAGGCTACGGGCACAAGGCATGACTAAAGTAGATAATATGAAATGAGACATGATAAAGAAATAATGTAATGTAATTTATGTAATTTCAAGTGCATTTCAACTCTAAACAGATCAGGTGATAAACTAACAGCCCCTGTCTTTAACAGGACCTGAAGCATAACTTAGTACTCTCATTTGGCGTCAAGCATGGACGAAGACCTCTACCATTTACTGTGCTTGTGCTTGCATGTGAAGACAGTGACCTTCCAATCAGGGGTCCTAACCCCCAGCATCATGCACCACCCTCTGTAACATTATTATATTGGGTAAAAGAGTCTGCTTCATAGGTGGGTGTGGAGAAATGTGGGTGTGGACAGGTTGCACGAATGCGATTGTTCTTTTATACATGGGTGGGACAGAGACAGCTACCGTCAATGGTCAGTGATGACCTTGATGTGCTTACTGGGTGAGGTGGACTAGCTCTAGCAGGAGTTATGTCACAAAGAACCCCGCCCCTGAACACACGCACTATCACCCCACCCGCAGGCGACCCAGAAGGCAGTGATGAACATTCCTAAAGCCCGTGATGTATATGGTTACAGCCAAGGTCGCATCTATTTCAGCGTCCCCCTGTACACACACCATGTACGTCCTCACAACCTGCTCAAGCAATTGCTAATGTCATGCATCCTATCTATGGCAGCATCTAAAAACAGAGGCTACGATTTCACTATTTATTTTGTATATATAGCATTTGCAATAGCTTTAAGTGGTTACTATTTGGCTATATCACTAGTATCCAGGTATTAACATTTCCAACAATGGAAATTTCAGATAAAAACTAAGTGCAGTACAGTCATGTCAAAAGGATACTTTGGCAAAATCCAGAAAAAATTATGTGATGGTTTTATATGAACCAGGAGACACCCTCAGCTGTAAAAACTGGCAATTACAGTGTCATTACATGCTGTGGAAATTTCCAAGTTCATTTCCTACTGGCAGAAATGAATAATATTTAAATGTTGAAATTACATCAAAATCATTCATAGTTTAAGCATTGCGGTCTAAGTTATACTGGACTTGGATTCTAAGAGACGATTTATTTAATATCTTCATTAAGTGTAGGTTATATCATGGGGTAAGAGTATACATTTACAATTCATAGAAGTTGCTCTGAATTCATTCCATTTAACTTAATAAAATATTTTGTGAGTGAGTGTAAGAATGCTACCCAGAGAATACTGTACATTATAAGGGCAAAAATGTTTATCACTTGACAATTACTTTAGTTGTTCATATGCATCTCTTATGCTTCTGAAAAAATCATATATTCATGGCGTTTCTTCTCACAAAACATGCAATGGAAAAAAAATACCTGGCCTGTCAACGCAAACATGCAGATACAAACAAATCAATGAAATAAATTCTTGGACTCACAAGAAAAGGAGGATGCCTGTGTTGGCCATAGCATACGCTAATCCCAGAATTCCACTCCCCATGATGGCGTTACCCAGGTTAAACACTGACATGCCGAAAGAGGTCTTTCCCTCAAACTGTCAGAAACATGAAAAGGGCTGTTGGAAATATATTTCTAAACAAGACTTCCAAGTTTGTTCCTTCCATGAGTTTTTCCACAGTTAATCTGGCAGTAGAAATGAAATGGTAAAAAAAGAAGACAGTATAAAAATCAAGACGGTTTGGTTTTTAGAGGCTAAGAGAAGCCCAGTACTCACATCTGTGAAGCGGGTGGGCTTCTTTCCCTCAGGAGAGGGTAGGAACTCCTCACTTTCTGCAATATTCCCTTCACCATCCTCAAATCTAAAACAGGTCACAGCAATAGCCTGGTCACAACCTGGCCGGAAATACAATTTCGACGACAAATGTGCCGTAGTTTGAAAAATAGTGCGTATTAAAAAGGGATGAATCCTGCGATAAGGTATAGGATTACACACAGCATTTTGACACTTGCATTTGTTAATTTATGATAACGTTACATGGTAAACTGGAAGTGTGATCTCATTTTCCTTATCAAAACCTCCTTGACATCCAAGCTCGGTTTTAATGTAGTTGAAAGATAACCTCTCATCCAGTAGCCGTGAAAGATAATCTAAATATACACTTCGGCTACCACCATGGGGTGAACGAACCCCGTCATCAGATTTATTTGCATTTTGAAGATTCAGAAAATAATTCTAATGAACACCGCCTTTTAAACGGCTGACGGCATTATTTGAACATTAAAAGGTCAGATCTTTGAGCAAATAATTATCAGAAGAACAGTAAATATTTCAGAGTAAATGAAAATGTGAAAAACGATTGCCCTGAGCACAGGAGCTTGGAAAAAATAAATCGGAAATATAGGGGACATTCTGTGTAATTTCATAATTGTCCTTCATACCCAAAAGCATGGTTCAGGAACTGCAGGTATTCATTAACCAGGGAAAAATCCATATTTCAGCCACAAAAAATCTTGGAAAACACGTCAGCATAATACGTCAGCTAGCAAGATAAGAAATTGTTGGGCTGAACATGATGTCATGCAGGTCAATGTTTAAGTCCACGTTAAAGAGAGTTTCTTAATCCTGGTGGTAGGGTCCGGAATTCTGGTATTAGTTTCCACCAACCACTTAGTAAATTTTGAACGAATAAAAGGATATTATTCTGTGTTACATGTAAAGTAGCACACATTAATGGTCCCTTCAGCACAGGTGATTACTTATTATTATTGTTGTTGCTGCTGTTAAGAACCAATCAGTATTTGAATTTTGAAGATACGTCAAAGACAAGACTTACCGATATGTGTAATTAAATATAACTACTTTAAAAAATCCAGATAAGGTGCCACCATCAAATGTTAACGCAAATGAAAGAAGGGATGGCTGACAATGCTAAATGTCAGCGTGACTGAAGTGAAGCCTGTAAGCAGAACAGTCTAACGAGACTGTAGTGTTACAAGGCTGTGATGATATGTAGGGTCTAATGCTCACTGATCGTCCTCTAGGAGCGTCTTCATTGGCATGCCCATGTCCTCTCCTGGGTCATTCTTTCCATTGGGGAGAATGCTCATCTCGGATTGGGCAGGCTCCATGATGTCACTCTGTATATCCTGTGTATGAGGTGCTCGCTGTTTCCTGAGGTCGCTGCAGTGAATAGAGCATTGTTAGAAGACTAACAAAATACATATTTAGAAAAAGCCACAAGACTTTTCCACCGAGGCATATTTGTATGGAGTCAGTGCTGTGTGGCCTTCTTTACAAACACAGGACACACTATTCCATTATCAGTGAGACAAGCTCATTGACTAATCTGAGCTTTAGGGAGTTTCATACCCTAAATTACCCTAATGACCAAACAGATGCCGTGTGCTGCCACACACAGTGACACTGAGTCAGAGAATGGCAGAGACGAAGCATTAGGCTCTACCTCTCCCACGGTGCTTTTGTTTTGCTCATGGGAGTTTTACTTACACAAACATGTTCTGAAGGCAGAATGAAAATGCCCATTTCTTTCCATCCATTCTGAACAACCATTCAGGTCTGTTTTCAGATGTCATACCAACATCAGCTGTCTTGGTCCCACTTCCTCTAGTTGCTTGGACCCGCCTTCTCTACAATCTGATTGGATATCTCTCTGACTATTTTTTCATTCTGCCCTCAGATCACGTTTGTGCAAGTAAAACTCCCACAAGTTTTTGTTGTCTACAGCTCAGTGGCGCAGAGTTTAGCAGCATAGCTGATCCATGAAATTGTACCCTTATTAACTGATGCTGACTTCAATTATTCATTGCATGAAGTTGGGTTTTTGGCAGTATGAACCTAAATCAGTTGTTACTGGAGCCTCTGGCATATTTTTTCTACCAGCTAAGCAGTGAAACTCAAGTTTAAGATAAGATAAGAAAGAACTTTATTTATCCTGAGGGAAATTCTTTTGTCATGATCGTGTTCAGTGCACAAGATGAATACAGTAGTAATAGTGCAAACGAAATAATAAAATAAGTATAACAAAGTAATTAACGCATAACTATAGCACGTATCGTCAGTGAGGCTTATAAGGATGAAAAGCTCCGACGTTGACCAGCTTACAAACTATTGTTTTATAGGATCTTTATGCCCATGGCAATATTGGCTTTTTCTGTTTTTTTTTTTGTGGTGTCCCCTCATATTTCACAGTGCTCAAAAAGCCTGTACATATCACCTACACATACCGTACAGTTACAAATATCTGTACGGTAATGTAATTTTAAATGCTTTCCAAAGATTGTAAGCCGGGAAATGACAGTCAGTTAATGTACTGCCATACTTAAATTAATTTTTTACTATAACTCTTGTCATATGTTCCTCCTTTCATTAAATGAAGACAAAAAACATACACAATTTTTAAGTTTTTGTTAATGATTTACACGTGTAATTTGGGAAGTACTTCACAAAGTAAAATGAAACCAGTGGTATTTATTCCTGCATCCCTTGACCCAGTGCTGTGACCCTGAAAGACCTGAACTTCTGTTCCACCCCCTTGCGGGCTCATTTCCTAACTTCTGTCAGCACTGTAAAAATAATCTGCCCATCATTTTAAATCAGTGCTGCAACATCCAGCTGAGTGGTTAGGAGAAGGCTGAACTGAACTAACAAGGCAAAAGAAATCATTACTGATCTACATCAAAAATGTCTTCACCTTCACCTACACCTACCCTCATTGCCAGATGTTCATTTCCTATTAGACTTTGGTAACAGGTTTCCTAGCGATGGGCATGGTCACAGTACATGTGAGGGTGACAAATGGATTCCTGGATGGGTATGCTTGCGTGGTACATGAGTAGTTTATATAAATTCAAACAATGGTATGAGTGACAAAATATTTCCTCAAAGTTATATATTTATAGATGAATAAAATTCTTCTATAGCTCTGTGTTCTAAAAGTAAATTCAGTCATTCAGTGCTCTAGTCCCAGGCAACATCAAAAAACAACATTCAGGCGGCCTAATCCCAGGTGACACGTGTCATTCAGTGTTATACTCTCAGGTGACACATGTCATTCAGTGTCCTAATCCCAGGTGACACATGTCATTCAGTGTTATAGTCCCAGATGACATGTGTGATTCAGTGTTATAGTCCCAGTGACACATGTCATTCAGTGTTGTAATCCCAGGTGACACGTGTCAATGTCCTAATCCCAGGTGACACATGTCATTCGGTGTTATAGTCCCAGGTGACATGTGTGATTCAGTGTTATAGTCCCAGTGACACATGTCATTCAGT
>JAODKN010000104.1:24980190-24998218 GCA_026774425.1 Petrocephalus zakoni | reverse complement strand
GTCCTAATCCCAGGTGACACATGTCATTTGGTGTTATAGTCCCAGGTGACATGTGTGATTCAGTGTTATAGTCCCAGGGACACATGTCATTCAGTGTCCTAATCCCAGGTGACACATGTAATTCTGTGTTATAGTCCCAGGTGATATGTGTGATTCAGTGTTATAGTCCCAGTGACACATGTCATTCAGTGTCCTAATCCCAGGTGACACATGTCATTTGGTGTTATAGTCCCAGGTGACATGTGTGATTCAGTGTTATAGTCCCAGTGACACATGTCATTCATTGTTATAGTCCCAGGTGACATGTGTGATTCAGTGTTATAGTCCCAGGAGATAGGTGTCATTCAGTGTCATTCATTCGAGTCCCAGGTGACATGGTGGCTCAGCAGGTAGCGTTCTGATTTACAGCTTTGATATGCACACTTCACATTAACTGGTGACACTATGCTGCCCTTGACACTTACACATCACTGTGTAAATGGCTATCCAACCATCCGGAGTTTTACACCTTTTTTTGTTCTATGCTTCCCAAGCTCTGGGTCACTGTAGCTCTATAGCTAGATAAGCCATTGTTCAGAATGGACACACGGAAGGATGGAAAGAAATGGGCATTCATGCGAGTCCATTAATGAGTCTGCCTAAAAATACACTCTGGAAGGACAAGCTGCTACGGTGCAGCTTCTAATTTATGTGTTACTAAGTACAGGCAACCAAAACAGCAAAGCCAGCACCCGACCTTTCACTTCACACATTAAGGGTGCAGCTGAGTCATCTGATGTTGGAGAGGTGCATTTCCGAGGAATAAAGACCCTTTCCAAAATGTGTGTATGTGTGTATACAAACATAAATAGAGAGAGAGGTGGGAGAGAGGCCTATATGATGGCTAATCAAGCTCCCATATGTGTTCGACGAAGTTGTTTGGATGTTTTCATCAGTGCACTTGGGTTGATAATCTGCTTTAATGATGGCACTAATGTCACTGAGGCATATGGAAAAAAAAACCATGACCCAGTTATACTGTATGTGATTGCAACGTAGTTGTAATGAAATGTTGAACTTTGCCAATAAATCATTAACTTGGCCTATTTTTCCACATTTGAAGTAAATAGCACTGTGCTTTCATGTTTAATTTACTGTGTTGAATATCTGTGATTTCAGAGTATAAAAGTCAAACGCTGAGCTAATAATGTCCAACAGAAGAAGAAATAGGGTATTATGAGCATTTTAAGATGATTTTCATGTTTTGAATAAGGGAATGAATCCTAAAAACTTGAGAAACCATTAGAGGGATAATGAGTTTCTTGTTTTTTACACCATGGTGTACTTATTTGGTCAATAATTATAATACCAATAATAATTGAGCGCTTAAAATAATTTTGTCCATAGCACATTGACTTGAGATAAACTGGTTAATTCAATTAGACAGATGTTAGATCAGTCAAGTGAGGTAGATCAGTCTATTGAGATAGTAATGCTTCTCTAGGACTGGTTCCTCGGTAGCCTGAGTGATATCACAGTCTATTTAAGCATTTTTGTAAGTACCATCATAATACAACAGCAATCGGTTATAATACACTGGATTGTACATGTTGGCCGATCAAGTATTTATGCGATAAAGTCGCCTGGTGGTCTGTGTGAAAGGCCAAGCACCCAGTGCTACGCACAATACCAATTGCTGCTGAGGGCATGGAAATTCAACCACGTCTGGAACTTTTCCACTGGCTTCATCAGCTGTAAAGTGTAGATAAGAAGAGGCTCCACATGCTTTTGGAGTAGTTTATAAACTGATGGAGAGTGAAAAGTGTTTATCGTTTCTATCAGGCTGTTAATGTAGTCACACTCATTTTTACACGGCTTTTATTAGTGCTAGATGTGGGGTAGAATGGCTACCATGAGGTTACACCGCCAGTAAATTCATGTTTAAGGACTTCCATAAATTCCAATGAGTTTCTATTACGATTCTTTATGCTTCTATAATGAGAAGATAGAAAATTGCTTTTTCATATCTCTACTATAGAAATACTACTACTGTGATGTATAGTTCTGCTTTGCCATTAGAGATAAAAGGTCTTTAAAACTCTTCAAACATTTCTATGTACACAACATTGAATTTCTTCCAAAACACCCATAATAATAATGAATGTAAAGATAAAATATTACATTACAGATATAGTTAGATATGGCCTAATTCATTTCCACTGCATCAAGCAACAGCCTTTGATGACTGAAATTTGAAAGCCGTTTTAAACAGAACCAAAACACCATTAAAAAACTAACCACCACTAGCACATACCAAGGGTCAGTATTCCTATTCCTAATCTTGCTTTGGGATTCCATATAGACCACTCCATTCTCTCCGATGGCAGTGCCTAGCATTTGAGAACACAGAGTCATTACTACAATGGGGGTAAGATTAACTGTTCAGTAGTCCATTCCCAATTTGACAACAGTGCATGGCATCCTATGCAGCAATCTGCATTCTCATATCAAAAAGTAAGAGCCAAAAACAAAAATAGTCCTCCACTTAAAAGTCTTAATGATAGCCGTAGTAGCACATTCTGTATCCATGGAGTCACATGCAAAACTACATTGGAAATCAATGCTGTAACACAAGTCAAAGTAGTATTGTGTCAGTCAGTAGCTGAATCAGATTTGTTTGAGAAGTCACCCTGCTTTTTTATTTATTTTCGTAATATTTTCAAGTTCATTCTAATTGCTTGAGATTCAGATTTGAATGTAAAGTTATTTCACATTAACGCGTTAAAGCAATTAATGTAATTGTACAGTAGACTTTGCACAAAGCTAGAATGAAATTCAGTCCAAATTTATTAAAAAATAATCTAAATATCAGCTGTACATAGGGAAAATTGTTTTCACCTGGTCATTTTATATGTTAACTTTCAGACATTAATCACTTTTAAATTAAGTTGCATTATTAAGAAATTCCCGCAAACCTGATCAGAAAAAGCAGAGAGAAGATGGATGGACAGATGGATTGATGGTTCAATGGATCAATCAATGGATCGATCAATAGAACATGATGGTGATCCTCCCAAGCAGACTTTTTTCATATCACTGTGCTTCTTCAAGATGTTCCCCTCTGGAACTGTAGACTTTACTGTTTAGTATTAACTAGAAAAGATGTTTGCCAGAATGACAAAAAAGTATTCCCTAGACAGGCCTGTCAGCCTCACCCTCCATCTAACCCTGACTCCTGCCACACCCCCTAACCTCTACAATTTCTAGAGGTATTGGATGGATCCACTGGAAATGTGAAAGCCAATAAATGTGTTTAAATCTATATGCCCTGAGTCCATGTTGTGACATGTAACTGTGAAGCTACCCCTATTAATTCACCACATGCATGCCAATTTGCACAATCCCCCCCCCCAATTAGGTGGTTAACTGAATTTTTATGTCTTAATGTCCGTGTCATAAAATAAAATTTATACATTCTTTCATGGCCTGCCCACCTGACCCTTCTGTTTCCTCCCTAGCATGACCTAAACGGTATTTAAATGCTTCCCAGTCACGTGTTAATTAGTCCTGTCATTGACATCATTCCTACCATTGCCTGTGCAATACTGGTTCCTAGCCTTCCAATGAAGCATAACACTATTTGTATTCTTTCTATATTTACAAACTTATATTATATTTATTACTTTCTCATTTTCACCATGCCCAATATTATCTGTGACATAACAGTAAAAACCAAAACAGACAAAAACATCAATGGTATAACTTTCATGTAATGCCAAACAGACACACATACAGACACATACTGATCCCATTGTTGTTTTCTTCAAATGTTACAACTACCTAGACTGGATTTTTATTAATTGTACACACAGATTTATTGGCAAAAAAACTGCCCCTAAGGCACAATGGAATGAACTGAAAAAAACTGATAAATGAACTGATTTTGCTGATATTATCAGTCTATAATTTCAATGGTAGGTTTATTTGAAAAGTGAGAGACAGATCCAGAAAAATGCATTTCATAAAAGTTATAAATTAATTCACATTTTCATGAATGAAGTATTTGATCCTTTTGCAAAATGTGCTTTAGTACTTGGTGGCAAAACATTTGTTGGCAATCACAGAGATCAGCCATGTCTTGTAGTTGGCCACAAGTTTTGCACACATTTTGTCCCACTCCTCTTTGCAGATGCTCTCCAAGTCATTAATGTTTCATGGCTGATATTTGGCAACTTGAACCTTGAACTGACTAGGCCACTCCAAGACCTTAATATGCTTCTTCTTGAGCCAATCCTTTGTTGCCTTGGCCATGTGCTTTGGATCATTGTCATGCTGGAATACCCACCCACAACCCAGGGAAGGAGGTTCTCACCCAAGATTTGATGGTACATGGCCCCATCCATCCTCCCTTTGATGCGGTGCAATTGTCCTATCCCCCAAAACACCCCAAAAGCATAATGTTTCCACCTCCATGTTTGATGGTGGGGACGGTGTTCTTGGAGTCATAGGCAACATTCCTCCTCCTCCAAACACGGCAAGTTGAGTTGATGCCAAAGAGCTGGATTTTGGTCTCATCTGACCACAACACTTTCATCCAGTCCTCCTCTGAATCATGTAGATGTTCAGTGGCAAACTTCAAATGGGCCAGGACATGTGCTTTCTAGAGCAGGGTGACCTTTCGGGCACTGCAGGATTTCAGTCCTTCACGGCGTAGTGTGTTACCAACTATTTTCTTGGTGACTATGGTCTCAGCTGCCTTGAGATCATTGACAAGTTCCTCCCAAGAGGTGAGACCATGCGTGGAGCTCCAGACCGAGAGAGATTGGCAGTTACTTTATGGTTCTTCCATTTGCGAATAATCGCATCAACTGTTGTCACCTTCTCACCCAGCTGCTTGCAGCCTTGTGTAGATGTCCACAATCTTGTCCCGGACATCCTTGGAAAGCTCTTTCGTCTTGGCCATGGTGCAGAGTTTGGAATCTGGATAGATTGATTGCTTCTATGGACAGGTGTCTTTTATACAAGTAATGAGTTGAGAAGGCTCCCAATGTCAGCTTGTTACCTGTATAAAATACACATGGGAGCCAGAAATCTTGCTGATTGACAGGGGATAAAATACTTATTTCACTCATGAAAATGTGAAAAATTAATTTAGATGTTTTTTTTAATGCAGTTTTTGGGATTTTTTTTTCACTGTTCAAATAAACATACCATTGAAATTATAGACTGATCATTTCTTTGTCAGTAGGCAAACTTACAAAATCAGCAGGGGTTCAAATATTTTTTTCCCTGACTGTATACAGTCCATGCAGGCAGGAGTGTGGGGGTAAACCACAGAAAAATCAAAAATATTAATGTAAATCCACCCAAGCCTATCCTATACTCTCCCCAATTTGTTTGACTTGTCTCAACAAAGGTTCACCAGATTTGCACCTGTTATTTGATGTGCTGACTAGGATTACAGCTGACACATATTAATTCCCCCATGATGAATTTCACCAAGTGGGGGGATTAACCCATCTCACAGTTTAAGAATCACTGACCCGTACAATGTTTTTCTTCTCATCTCTACAATATTCCTGTGAAGTTTGCCTTCTTCGTAAAAACATGTTTAGCTAGCAGGTAGCTGTTTTGACAAGATGGCTGCTGCAACCTCCCTTTCTGCTCTCTGCTGCCACCTAGTGCTACTACATCAATTTTGGGGCAATTTGTGGAGAAGTGTCCAGCGGGAGAAAAGAGCCTTGCTCATCGTGGCTCTACAGGAGTGGCTCACTGTGTGTGACATGTCGTACATCACTCCGAACATTAGGTGGTACCAGTGAGCAAACTGGTGTCCTACGGTAATAATGGAGAAGTAGAGACGAATGGCGGGAATCGTAGTGGTAATCTACGAAGGAGGAACAGAGGAAATCAGGAAACTTCAGAAACATTAGGTATGTTTCACAATTTTCATTAGATTATTTATAACGCAGTTATCTAAATCACCCTTTCTTTTGCTAAGAGGCGTTGCTTCAGTGGTGGGTTTTGTCTCAAAATCTGAATAAATCCAGATCATCACCCATATAACGTAAAAACGTAAAAAAATTGTGTTGTTGTGCTAAAGGTTTGGAAAAGATCCGACAAATAATAAGTTGAAAACGTTTCAAAAGCTGCCCTTCCCTCTGCTGTCACCTTGCAGTGTTGCTGCAATTTTGGGGATATTTGTCTCACTGATCTTCACCCAGTCAGTGTATCTGCAAATTTTGAAAAAGTTCAGTCAGATACTTTTAGAGTTACTTTGTTCACAAAGAGGAAGTGTATTTCATAGCCTCAATTTCTTTCCTTTAGTTCCACACGGCACTTCTTCATTAGTCTTTACAGTCACATACCCCCATAGATATTCAACCTACTGCTGTGTACCCTCTCTAGCAGGACTGCAAAGTGTCTTGTTCATCCCCAGGAACAAGATGATTTCAAAATTAAACCCCCTGCTCTACAAAATCGAGACAGTATGAAGGTGAAAAAGCTGTATCTCAACCCAGCTGACTATTGTGGTCCTTGCGATGTACATGTGATGTCAATATGCACTTACACGCCACTGGAATTTTTTTCTGGAAAAAGAGACTTTTGTCTAGGTACTAGGTACTTTTCATTGGAATATAAACTAACACTGGGGAGGCGCTTACAGCGATAAACTTGCTGAATGGTTGACCACAAGCACTGGCACTAACTTGGAAGTTACATGGAAGTGCAGAAAAGGAGATGTTGTGGAGCAAAAACTAAACAAATGGAATTATTTTTTGTATCCCAATTACATTTAATGCAGCAATTAATATATTTTTTTTCTTGCGTCAATTTCTGCATCAGAAAATTTGAGCACTAAATATACTATGTCTAATATCGCCAGTGCCAGCTGTGAAATTTGCCAGCACTAATTAGTGGAATAATGTTACATTGTTTTTTTATTCTGTGGAAAACAGAAGATAGATCTGCTGGCCAGATTTAGTAAGAATCATGAACATGTCATGGGTCATATAGGTAAAGTGTAAGTAAACGGCTGTATCCCATTCTGATCACAAACAATTCCCCTTAATAACAAACAAAATTACTTATTTATCCTCCATTGTTTTAGTGGGTAAGTTTTGTGGAGGTGACTGCCATTGTTGACCACAACAGCACAGAACACAACAACAAAATGTGTCCTCTGCATTTAACCCATATGTGACACTGTGACATCTAATTCTGCACCTGAGGGCAGTACCTTGCTAGTCAGACCTAATATTAATATCCCACATCGCCCAGCCCTATAATATACTATACTATAATAGTGATTTTTTTAAATCAGTATTTGTGTTGTGACAATGTCATTCTGTGCTGGTACCAGTTTTTCACAGCAGTACAAAAAACAAACACAAGAAATACCATTCACTTTAGTATTATGTAGTATGAAAAGATTGGTACCTGGCACAGTGGAAAAGCACCATTAGTATCATGCAGTCAATCCCAGATAAATTAAAATATGCACATTAGTGCACACAATGTGGAAAAAGCTAATGACTCACCAGTGATTTTTGTGAAGGGTGTGTGCTTGGCATGATGCATGTAACTCTTCAATGTTGGGTTTTATAGAAGACTGTCTTATGGTGTTTTTTTTTGCTCACAAGTTGTGGCGTGCAGTGGCAGAGAATGCATATTGAATCACTTTTTTTAGCTTTTTCATTAATTTATTTAAATTTCTGAATTTTTGGCATACCATTAGCAAAATTTTGCGTACCCGAGGGAAACACAGACTTCTCACATTCACAATGTCAAATGACATCCATAGTTACCCTTTCCTTTTACTGCCACTCTGTGGTGTTGCTTCAGTTTTGGTGCGATTTGTGCCAAAATTTGGCCAGTTCACCTGCACAATATCTATGCAAAGTCTGGAAAAAGTCCTTCAAATACTTTTTGAGTTATTGTACTAACAAAGTCAAGTGTCAAAACTGCCATTTTATTTGTTATCATTATGCTGCTTCAGTTTTGGGGCAGTTTGTCTGAAAATTTTATCCTTTTCAGTTTGGCACCCATTGAAAAAGATCCATGAAATACTTTTCGAGCTATCATATTAGCAGAATCAATTGTCTGTGGGAGTAGACTGGTCCCAAAATTGTCCAGGGAATACAACAATGGCTTCAAAGCTCAGCTTCTTTTGGCTGAAGTTTGAAGGTACTAGATAACAGGGAAAAAACAAGCAGTCTAACAGCTGCAACATGGTGATTTAGAAGTCAGGTACATTTATTTATGTTTCACAGAAAAAGCTGCATCTTAGATATCCTTAAAAGGTATGTTAAAGCATAGCTCATCCATTCCACCAGGATGTTTGAGGGATTCAGATAGTCTGAGTGTAAATTCTCAAGAGCACTTTAAAACTCAGACATTATTCAGTTAAAGTGATTTTAACAGAGAGTATAACACTGCCTCCAGTGGTGGTGAACAGCTGTTTTTGTGTAAACACAAAAAAAACAACTAAAAACGTATTCCCACAGATGAACATTATGCTTAATAATACTAAGGTATTTGTTTACAGCTAACATTTAACTCATGTATTACTCAATGGACAAATGTCGCATTTGCCATGCTTAAATGAAAGAACATTGACATTAAAACACTCATTTTATTAACTTTTCTACCAAAGAAACTCTTATGCTGAAACAATGGTCACAAGACAAGGATTAGGAGAAGGCACCAAGCCATTGCAGACGATAAATTCAAATATCATTTGAACACAAATAACAATAATAAGATAGTTCATATTTATATTATATATACACGTCCCTGTACTCGTTTGTATAATAGTCTATATACTGTATATATAGACAGAAAGAGAGCAATTAGCTCGAGGCAAGAACCAACCCTGGCCATTTCATGGCGCACACACACTAACACATACGGCCAACTCCAGTTTGCTGGAATTGCATGTTTCTGGGCGGTGGGAAGAAACCGGAGGATCTTGCGTAAACCGACGTACACATGGACAGAAAATCCCAACTCCACACACACACATAAAGAAGCGCCGTGTGGCTACAGGAGTGCCCACCGCGCCGCCGGGCTAGGCCCGCACGATAATATCGACATCCCATGTTATGCACGTGTAGTTGCCACATTGGAAATCCGCGATAGTCATCTGGCTAAAGCATTTTGACTTAGCGTCAAAAAGCTAATCAGTCCAAAGTTTACTGCTGCTTCTGTATGCGCTCTGCATTATCATTCACGACCTTGTTGGACTCATTCACAGACAGTGCACTGCGTTCGTGAGAAATGTAACAAATTATTCTAGGAGGAGGAGAAAAGCAAATAAGAACCGAGGCGAAGCAAGATTTCTTAAGCCGGATAACCTGTCAGATTTAAGGTAGTCTGGGCTAAATGTAATCGGACGATGGCCAAGTACAATTAAAATGGGCCACCTTAAATCCGACAGGTTGTCCGGCTAAGGAAGAAATCCAGCTTTTTCCACACAGCAAGTGATATGTCGAAACTGCTTTGCGTCGGTAACTCCCGGCAACTAAATCGCTAAAAAAAAAAAGCTTAACTCTTACCATTATCGTTTAATTCGATACACGTTCACGAAATAAAATCGAATCGCCGTCTCATATGCATGCATGTATATATACGTGTCTGTGTGGGGGGGGGGGGGCGTTATTAATACATATTGGTTCATACTCTTTCGTTTTTATGCGACGATTACCTTGAAGCACAGTGATCGTAGAATTCGATTTAAGTTGAAGCACAAAGACACGATATGGTACATAAAGCCACATGCTTATATTTATCTACTAACAGTTAGTTCGTGAATGTCTTCTTCAAATTTGTTGTTGCATTGCAGTCGTGCTGTTGTGATACTTGTGCGGCTGTGCATTTTCATTCACTTTTAGTGTGAAGCGCTCCCACACAATGAGGCCTGCGCTCTTTATCTGACCCGCATCCGCTGCGCTCCGTCTTCCTTCCGCCATATTGCCGAGTAGCTACTGGAGAAGGCAATTTCTTAAATCCGCGGTCTTTTAAACATCGAGTAATCGTAACTATTTTAATATTAATGTATCATTAATCCGTAAAAGCACCAAGCGTTCTATCTCTTTTCTAATGAAAATATTTATCATAGTCCCTTAGTGCAGGGAAAGCTCAGCATGACGGTAAATATTGACTCTAGCTGAAGAATGGCATGAAAAAGAATCTAAAAAAAAACGATGTCACCTGCAAATCACGTCCTTTTCTACAGAGGTAATCAAATAGACTGGATAATAACACTGAGACTGCTACGTTATATGAGCTATTTCAAGCCTTAGCTTGACAAAACTGGACAGCTGAGACTCAAAGCCAGCCAGTGAATTATGGCTCATCTATATCTGAGCCAGAATGCGGAAAAAGCCAGAATGCAGTATATCATTTAGACACATGAGGATCTTTCCTGCGCTTAAAAACGATTCACCACTAAACAAAGGAAACTACGGAACCACCAAGTAAAACGTCTTCTACACAAAATTGCACTTATGTATTTTAACATTTTTTTTACTCATCGACTGGATGAAGTTCTCTGCATTTCCACCCATTGCATTGTGAACAGGAATCTAGAACTGCACTGAAGTACACGTTTTATTCTAATTCCACAAAACAAACACAACTACTTGACAATTTCAGAGGATCTGGAATGCTTTATTCGTTTCCTTGGAGTGCCTCGAATGTTTAAGCCCCCTCGGTTTCGGACGGAACGCATTGGCTCTAGTATGCGGGGGAGGCGCAACTACAGGATAGCGAAATCGCGTAAGTTTAAAGTATTCACGTGTTCGCAAATGAATAAATGAAGAAAACATATCAACAAATCGGACAATGAATGGGAAGTTCCGCTGGATATAAACAAACTCGCAGTATTCTAGATTACTTAAAATGTGCAAAAACACAGCAGGTTAAGTCTTTGTGGCGAGCTTGGATGTTACTTTATTAGTTATAATAAAGAAAAAACAAATTACCGAGACAGAGGACAGGATAAATTGCAGAATCACGTTACATTTGAACGTTCTTAAAATTTCCCGGTCTACTTTAAATAATTATCTACATTTTGCAGCTGATATCACAAGTAATGAATATATTTTTGAGATCAGAATTTCAGAGCATCGTGTATGTATTTCTTGGAATTAAAGGTCGCAAACACAATGGCAACATGTTCAAAGCGTTTTCTTCCCATAGGGAATATCGACAGGTCACGTCAATTGTAGTGTTTAAAATGCCTAGAGGACAGACGGACGTGCCACATGGACCATACATCTTTGCTTGCCTGGAAAAGAAATCCATTGAGCTTTTGGAGTTAAATTAAATAATTATCTAAGCGTCGTAAACTCTATTCGTCTACTCAGAGGCAACAGCAGTATTTGGAAACTTAAAAATAACACAATAATCACTTTACCATATTAGAAATTGTTTGGTACAAATAATTTCCTTGTTGCTCAGTTTTTCAAAGAATAAAACACTTTGTACAGATGTAAACCCGTCAAACGTTCGAATTTACACACTGAAATTACATCTCGTCAAAACCAGAATTACTGAAGAACTTACCAGTTATAAGTCACTTAATTTTGATCAAATCCTCGATTTACGTAGTACTTCCCTGCTCTTTCTTTTGCACCTTGTCTTTTCAATTGAATGGGGATTCTTTCCTTTAATTCTGCTTGGGAAAAATGAATCTTGTGTAATTAAAAGCAGCCCTTTCAAATGACTCTTGAATTGTTTTCTGAGGTTAACCAGAATTTCCAAGGGGTCTATAGTTGTAGGGCGATGGGGGTCGTTCTAGTACCGCCTCCTTCCCGAATCCTCCAATGGGATTGTGCAGTAGTGATTTAAGGCACACCTTCCACCCAGCAACATGTGCAAGAGGTACCACGTTTTATAATACTTAGTGGTATTCCATTAGCTCTTTTAGATGGTTTTATTTCCTATAATGTAACACCAGATTATACTGACTTAAATTGTTTAAAATGTTTTTTTTTTCTTGTCCTATCAGAAAATAAAATAAGATGAGCTTGATTTATCCCACAAAGCAGCAGTTATAGACAGAATGGCACAATACACACAACATAAGCACAGTATGAAAAGACAAATATATAAATATATCTATACAAGCAACCAAATGTACACCTGTAGTGTAAGATCTGGGATTGTACTGTTTAAAGTGATACGAAATTCTCTTCAAAATAGTTTTGTCAAATACATATCAGAAACAAATACACAAGAATAATAATAATTTCTACTTTATTGATCCCTGTGGGGAAATTCTCTCTTCACCTTCCCCAGTCTTGCTCTCCATGAGAGCAAGTTTGACTGTGAAGGGCAGCCAGCTCTAGCAGTGCCCAGGGAGCTTGGGGCCAAGGGCCTTGCTCAAGGACCCACAGACACGCCGATGCCAGGTTTAAACAGAAATGTTGAAAGGTAACTAGGTATATATGTTGAAGTATTTTTTTCCAGCTGCAAAGGAACTGGCACAGCAATTTAATGTATTTGTTTAGAAACATCTACAGGCTTGCTTGAGATACTGTCCACTGAATCCAGTTGATCCAGCGACTAAAATTTGAACAGAATCTGAGCATAGCATCGCTGTGTTGTTAAAGTCACATAGATTCCATCTTGACATGAGATGGTGGTAGATAAGAGAACAGTCTATCTACAATACTAAGAAATTTGCAAAGTTTGTCTTCAATCAGAATTTTTTAACCACTTGTCCTGGTCCCGATACTTCATTCTAGGGCTCATGACTGGAAGTGACGACTGTCCATCACAGAGCACCTTCTCAATCATGCATTCTGAAAATATAGAGTGGCTTTGGACCACAGGGTGAATATGTGAATTCCAAACACACAGGGGAGGTGGGACTCAGACAGCCGTTCCAGGAGCTGTGAGGTAAAAGTGCTGGCTGTACAGGATCCCTGCTGCCCCAAATCGTCTTTCCCCCGAGTGTAAATATAGCTGCAATGGTGGTTAATGAGCAGGTTTGTCGAGGCCCCGATGCAGCTGTCTCTCTGTCTACAAAGCCACTATCAGTATGGGGGAGACACCAAAAAAAATTCAAGATCAGATATCGGGGGGGGGGGGGGTTGGCGGAGGAGTAAGATACTGATCCGTCAGAAATAAGTCTCGCCTGAAAAATCAAGAAAATTCTTGTAGCATTAGCACGACATACCGTAAACAGATATTAGGGTCTCATAATGACTAGTTGTTTAGCATTGCATGTGCATGTTGGCTGTGTGGAAATACTGCTACTGTACTTTATGCTGAAGAAATAAAAAAAAGCCAAACTGCGGTGTGCATGTATGTAATGCTAGTGTGTTTTCTTAAGTCTGAACACAGTAAAATACCTATATACAGACTTTATGCCTTCATACTAGTATTCTTTAAAATTACTACTTAAAATGTTATCTCTGCTCGCTGTATATATTGTATTGGAGACGTGCATTTTTTGACTAGAAATGGTTAGTTGGGGTAGAAAGTGACATCTTTATTATATCTAATTTGGCAACAGATTCCAGAATTTGCACTTTAAGAAATGTTTCTGCTAATTTTTGTTAAAGTTGTTACTGAATAAAACCAAGAAACACACTTATGCTAATCACGTCAGCCATAAATTTCCTGGAACCTAGTGGAATAGCTTTTGTTTGACCAGCGTGATGATAATATTTTCCAAACAATGCTGCTACAACACTACCTGCGGGTAGCTTGCCATGTGAATTGAAATGTAGTGATACAAATATTTAATGCTTAGTAGTTGATACAGGGGAAAGTAACATATTGGTATCAGTACTGGCAGATACTCAGAAATTTTAAATTGGGATTGAACCAGAAAAACTGATGTTTTGCCATCTCTAATTTCATCACATCCCACTTTGGGTCCAGTACTTCTTTTCTTTTATAATATACTATATGGACAAAAGTATTGGGACACCTGCCCATTACACCCACAGGAACTTTTATGATAATCCGATTCTAAATCCATAGGCGTCAATATGGAGTTGCTCCCCCTTTGTAGCCATAACAAGATTTGCAGCACTAGATTTTGGAGTGTGCCTGTGGGATTTTTTCTCATTCAGGGTGTGCCCCTGGCAAGTGCACTGTGTTGCCTGGGACATGCTCCAGGCACCCTGTGACCATGCTCAGGATAAACGAATGGAACTAAGAGTTGAACCTTCCATCTTGCACAGCCTAGGGGTCCATATCTTTTATATAGCATGATGAACTAAAGTATTAGAATAGATCTTCATCCATCTAAAACAAGGAGGAGTTATTGCCCTAAAGTTAGTAATGGTATTTTACGTGGTCTTTTAATTACTATTATTTTTTTAACATTTTACAGTTAAACTTGGTTAAAACCAGTGTTAATTCACTCATTAGTTGCTCTGGATTCAGCAGCAGTAAAAATACTTTTAAAAATACAGATTACCGATAATAATGTTTGAATAGTTTTTGTTTATTTTTGGAATAAATTTGCTGTTTAGCTAGGATTAATTTTGACTTGCATGTTATCTATGACTTTTAATGAATTTTTGCTACATGACTTTTTCTTGGCATCTTCAAGGAAATGGCAATGCTGAAGAAATCTGTCTTTGGCTCCTCCATGAGACCCATCTGCACAGTCAGAGAAGGTCACAGTGGAGAAAGGAACACTGAATGCTTTTTATAGTGCTCTGGTTTAGTGCCCTTGGTGACATGGAAGTAAACAGAGGGGAACTGCACTCGTGTAGAAGTTAAACCATGTCGCACACAGCCTGCACATTCACAGCAGTAATTATTCTAATGTTTCTGACATTTCAAGAAGAGCTCCCAATCAAATACCTTTGATTCAACCATAAGTACAGTATATAGGAAAAGGGAAAGATTCTCTTCAATTCTGAAATCTCAGCACAGGGTATCTCCTCTGTTTTAAATTCATATCAAGATGCTTGCATGACATCAGCAAGGTTCGTTTAGATCATATTTGGTGATGTTTATGTTGTATAATTCTAGTCAACATTAGTGTCGCCTCTGGCAATTTTTGGTATATCAATATCCATTTAAAAGATGCTAGATCAGGACTGCCAGCCAGTTTAAAACAGTCCATTATAATGTTCAACTATTCTTTTGTGCTTTTGGATGTGTGCTTTGAATCACTGGACTGCTTGAGAACCCATGATCTTCCAGGCAAACCTAGTTTCCTGACACTCTGTAGCACATTTTGTTCTAAACTGCCTTGGTCCTCTGATCTTATAATTCCTGTAATACATTCAGGGATTTCACTGTTGGGTGCTTAAACACAACTGTTCTATGGATTTGTTTCTCAATTGAATGTGGTTTTGGATAAAAGCTTCTGATACATTTATAATTAATTGTTTAGAATTTTGTCATGAGCAATCTTAGTCTTGTTTCAGACAAAAACACCATTTACTTAAGATCAGATTTTCATATACAGCACAATTTTTAATTAAGACTTATTCTTTAGTTCTTGAAGTCAAATGAATTATATATAACAATTATTCTTCAGACAACATTTACTTGAGTGCTGTGGTTTTACACAGCCAAAATATAAAAATATTTTAATGTAAATGAACGTTGAAACTAATGAAAAACTACCGGGCGTCTTCAAATGGCTAATACTGATACAAAAATATTGAATATTAATATCATGAAAATAGTTTTCCATTATTGAGTAACTGAATTTAAAAGATCTGTGTGATCTACATAATGATTGTTTTTCACATACCTAACTATTGGGGTTTGTGTCTGGGTCTAATTTCATTGTTTCCTTTCTGTTTCCAACGTAATCATAAAAATCTTGAAAAAGCAAACAGAATTTCAATGGATACTTGAAAGACAGATAAAAAGCAAGTACAGAAAATAATGCAGAATGCCCAGGATAGACCAGTTGGCTTGTATATATATGTTTGTCAAGATGTCACCCTAGGTAACAGTGTAATAAGGGCACAATGTACTATGTTAGCATTTCTGGAACAAGTTTACCACTGAGTCACAGCTTCAAACAACATCTAGGAAGTGCGTTAGTGACAGCACATGCAAGCGTTATTTTCTGGACATTAGAAGCCAACTACCAGAATCACTGTTTTCGTTAGAATCACTATGTTCCTCATTACCCCATTCAGGTCATTATTGTAAATTAGTCAATATTTACTTAAAGGTTAAACATTCACAAGAGATGTGAAATGGATTCAGTATTAGGTGTTCTATTATTTCATGAATCATTTTAACACTACATTGTGAAATCTGTTGTCATGTAATACTTAAAATAACAGTATGAAATACACATAAGTAAAAAAGATAATAAAAAACAAAATATAATAAAATTATAAAATAATAAAAAAAAAATTTGAATTTAAGCAATTATATTTCTTTCTTTACTGTACCAATGTAAAATTCCTTGTTTGGTGTTCTTCCATTAATTTTTTTCATTTTGTGGAATATCTGTCAGAAAACTCTATCTAACAAGCAGCATCATTTGCAGTTACTTAAAAAAATACCAAGAAATCATGGTTATGTCAGGAAGAGATAGATCTTATGTTATCATCAGCAGCAATATGGTGGTTCAGTGGTTAGCACTATTGCCTTACAGCTACACAATTGTGGCTTCAATGCTTGCAAAAACCCTGCATCCCATATGTGATGGATATATTTCCAATAATGTCGGGTCATGGATATAAGATATTAAAGACTTTGACATTTGGGACAGAAATCAATATGTCCCATTAATCATAATATATTTGATTTGAAACTGCTGAAAAAAAAATTTATTCATCGGGAGTGGGATTGATCCATTTTAATCAGCATGTTTCTTCATGTTTTGTGACCTGTTCTAACCAGATCACTCAAATAAAAAAATTGTGAGGCTAATGCTATGAAGGCAGTAAGGTGCTGAAATAAATGTATTGCTTTTTTACGGAAATTGAGTAAAGACTATTCAATTCAGGAGCAAAACAAAAGTACATGTGAACAGAGCATTCTTTAGACACTGTATCATT
Organism: Petrocephalus zakoni; assembly: GCA_026774425.1. Taxonomy (NCBI): domain Eukaryota; kingdom Metazoa; phylum Chordata; class Actinopteri; order Osteoglossiformes; family Mormyridae; genus Petrocephalus; species Petrocephalus zakoni. The sequence continues at coordinate 24,981,233 of JAODKN010000104.1, read as the reverse complement.
GAATAATAAAACAAAGTGGATTGTTGCCAAGATCAATATGGTATGTGTATAAAATGATGATCCTTATTCAGAGACATGCTCATATGGGTCTACCAAGTTTGTGTCCTTATGGGTTCATCATAAGTCTGTAGGGGTGAACCTAGCCACAATGAGTGCTGTGATCTCTTACCTGGAAGAGCTTACAATAATATCCCACCCTGATTCTTAATGTGATTGGTTATTAGGGGGACAGATACGGTTAAATTTCACCAAACCTGATGACTAAATAGGTCACCTAGTGTAATGAATGTGGGGAATTAACTAGAGGCAACAATGGAGATTGATAATGTAAGATGAACACTGAAAAGATGAAATGTAAAGCTTGTAGGGAAAACTTGTCAAAGGATACCATAGCATATTCATAGTAATATGCTCTGTTATTAAATAATTTCTAAAATGGAAAATTGAAATCGATCAGTGCCGTGAAGCAGACAGCTCGGGGGGGGGGGAGCTGTGGACAACACAGTTTATTTACAATCTAGCAGACAGGACTGGAGTCAACAGTTTCCACAGCCTCAAGACAAGAACAGAGAGACTCAGGAGGAGCTTTTATCCTCTGGTCATAAGGCTCCACAACCAAGACATTCCTCACTTGCACTGATACCTGCACTGAACAAGCACGATGCCACTTTTAAATCCTAACTACGTGAATATTATTGTGTAGTAGTTCATATTGCTTACTTGTTATTTATATTTACAGATATTTACAGCTGCTGTTATTTATTTGTTGGATTTTATTTTTCATTTTAGTTCAGTCCCTCAAATGCATTATTTATTTTATATGGCCTACGTACAGTCTCAGGAGTGATTCAGGGTTACATGTCACTGCATGTTGTACATGTATAAATGTTCATGTGACAAATAAACTTCTTGAATCTTGAATCTTGAAAGTATGGATGCTCAGTATGTGGCATTCAGCATCAACAAAACCTCACACTGTGTGCGAGGCAGTCTGGGGTTTTAAAAAGGCTTTTGAAGGTGTGCTTACGGCGGGGGGGTGGGGG
>JAODKN010000104.1:24968968-24980090 GCA_026774425.1 Petrocephalus zakoni | reverse complement strand
CCGCCGTCCTGGCCCGCCGGGTGCGCCCCCTTCCCCTCCCTCGAGCGCGGTGGGGCCGGGGCCGGCCGGCCCCCCCCCCCCCCGCGCCCCTGAGTGACAGTCAGCTATGACTAAAGCTACTGGAAGAATTTTTAGGGGGTTGAATTTGCAGTTCATGTAAAAGTACAAGTGCAATAGACATAATGTTCATGATGTTCTTTTTGAAAAATGGCCCAGAAATTCAGAGTTCTCCTTCATGGGAGAGCTCTGATCACCTGACTAGGACAACTGTGCAAAAGAGTGGAATTAAAATTTTGCATTCTCCTTAAAAAAAAAACCAAAATCCATTAGTATCCATTAGTAATCCATCAGTAAGGTGTTTATGCTGATGTCATAGACCCTGTTGAGATAAGAAATATGGAAATCAGCACAAGAGATAAACAGGGTCTACTTAGATTTAACAATTCAAAGGCAGTTTGCCCAGATTTATCAAAACATTTTCTATTTCAAAAAACATTATTTGGCTGCCATGTTTCGGCATTGGGAAAGCAAAGGGTGATGAATTTTATAAAACAGGCAGCATACTTCAATTTAAGACATATTCTACAGTCCATAGTTATGGGTAGTTATTCTTCAGTCCATGGTTATTGGCAGTTTCAGGCATGATTGGTTGAAGATCAGTAGTATTGTAGTAGAGTTCAGCAAGGAGGCAGCTGTGGGGTATAAGCTGTTCATCAGCTTGCTGCTGTGGGAGTGCAGGCTTCTGGACCTCTTTCTAATTATGACATATTCTTCCCTGCCGCAAGGGGAAGCAAGAGGGTAGGATGTTGTATAAGCTTAGCTGTATGGAACTAGAGCAAAGGTTACTCAAAGGACTTTTTGCTGCTGTCCATCATATACATGCTGAGTAGTGACTGGAACAGTGATATAACTGTAACATAAAATCAGTGACCAGTGAATATTTAGTTAATGTAGATGCTGATCCAACATTAGTTTTAGCTTCTTAGGACCCACATGGAGTCTCGAAGAGGTTGGGATGTAGGAGATGAGACTGAACAGGTATGGTTAAAATTATATTTAGATTAGATTAGATTAGATTTTTTTTCTTTAAGAATTACTGCTGTAAGTAGCTGTGAGCAGCTTCTGTACTGATACTTTGTCCAACAGGCCACCCATTCATCAAGTGACCAGGACCAAACACCAGAGTCTCCTGCCAAGACATCCAAAGAGGCAGAGGAATCAGCAACTGTTTTTTTTTTCTTTCATTTTTGCTTATGTCTGAATCATTCTGAACTAGGGGATGGATATTATCTTTTTCTGTCTGTATTCCAAAAGTATCAAAACAATCAGAAAATACATTAAGTTGAACATATTTTTTTTCTTGTTCTATTTTTAACAGCATAGTATTTTGTCATAGTATCACACTAAGATTACAAAATGCCAGCCATTTCACGTTTCCCTCAGAACTTGTTCTTAATTGCTTTGAATGTGCTCCTTGCTGCCGCAAAGCCGCACAGCAGTTGGCGACACCATATTTGCTGGATACAGGTCCAAAAATACTCAAGTGAAACAAGATGAGTTCTTGTCAGCATCCTGGTTGGACACATGGCAGAGATGCAGGGTAAGCCCATTTATTTTTTCCTTGTTATGTTTATCGTTATATCCTCCTCGGTGTGTATATTACAGGGACTTGATTTCTTCTGTGTTGTTTCACATATTGTGTACACTTCTAACCTGTTACCTGTATTTGCTTAGTGGTAAAATTCTGTACAAGCACATCATGTCCAGTCTGAACCGCTAAGCTCGCTGTTTCAGGCAACAGTGGGTAAATGAAGCCACTCGGCTCACCACTTATCTGCAACATGGAGCCACTAAGCTCGCCGCAACTTAGCCTACCAGCTCCACGCAGCTCACCACAGCTCAGCCCGCTTGCCGCAGCTACTGGCTCTGTCTGAACGAGGGAGAAGTGGAGGAAGCTGGCTGTGCACGCATCTGCCCTCTTACCTGACCCTGTGCAGTCGCCGACACCTGCTGGCCAATAGGGAGATGACTGATTGAACAGTGCAAGAGAGGGACCAATGCTGACAGGTTTAATGTATTTCATGCAAATTATGGACAGAGCAGAAAGTCATAGAACAGTGCTGCATGATCAGAGATGTCAGGTATGCTTATCGAATGATGACCAATTAGCATCATTCTCTCGAGGAAAGTTAAAGGATACAGCAGCTTGTATCATCGCACTGTCACTTGATCATGAAAACTTCACAGTGTTTGTAATTAATACTGCATGTCACTGACACCTCCAAGATGGAGAACAGAACTCCTTCATATCCTCACATGCACACTGTGTCAAATGTCAAACGAGACAGTGGTGGCATAATGGATAGGGATGTGACTATGTAGTCAAAAGGTTGTCTGGTCAAGTACATGACCGATAAGTAACACTGAGGTACCCTGAGCAAGGTACTACCCCCAAGCACTGCTCTCTTCGCACTGAATTAGCTGCCCACTGCTGTGTCACAGTGGCACATGGGTTAAATGCAGAGGATACATTTCAGTGCTGTGTGCTGTGGTATGTCAACAATGACAATTAATCACCTTTCTTTCACATATAATTTAAGGGACATAAAACTGTACTAACCTCAGCAAAATGAAAAATGTCCAATGCCAGTAACCTGCCACTGGTATCAACCATGTCATTCAGTTATTGGAAGCAAGTACATCCAAATATATAGTACAGATTTCCCTAATGTAAAGTAAAATATCTAATCTGGAACTGAAAAGTGGTGTCATATATAGGAAGCAGCATGCTGGCAATTAGAATGGTTATCAGCTTGTCATTTCATCCCTTTATGCACATATCTTTAAATATTACAAAGTCACAACACAGATGGGTATCAAGCTTAGTCTTGGTATAGTAAGGTAATGAGGTTATTTGCAAAAACAAATTGTTTTTTCAAACATTTGTATGAAATAAATATTTAAAAAAAACTCACTATTTGTGCTTTGCTGAATACTGGATTCAGATTCGGCTCCACCCCTACTGTCAACCTCGCCCTCATGGGAATGCTGGTTCGATCAGCAAGAAAGCCACACTTGTCTAGCTCCCTTGACAATCTCATTGCATTGCATTGATTACTGTGCACTGATTGTCATCCCTTGAAAGCATTGAGAGCCACCACCCCTGATCCCATGGGCCCTGGAACAGCTGTGCAGTGCCCTATTTATTCTGCTCATAACAGATACAGGAAAAACCAAAAGGGACACATGGGACCAAAACACAGGATCTCAAGGGCAGGGAGAATCACGGGCATGCACAAGGGATGACATCAATAACCAGACTGGGGGCCACAAGACTGGGGGAACAAACAGGAGGCAGCTGGAGTGTTCCACACGAGGGCTGAAACGAGAGGCAAGACGAGAGGCCCGTTAGAGCCACACTAGGGAGAGAATGGGCAGAATGGAAGACAGGTTATGACAGTATACCACAACCCCCCCCCCCCCTCCCCAAACTGAGGAGTCCGAGGGACCAAATGACAGGGCAAGGGACACAGAACAAAGCCGGACAGGGCCGCACAGGGGTTCAGAACCAGAGACCTAAGAGGGACAGTCACCCCACATCAGACGCCAACAGGACAGAATGGAGCTAGACAGACACAAACACCAGCCACAGGATGAAACACAAGACACCACTAGGAATACTGGATCTGACAGGGGAAAATCCAACACCATATGCACCAAGACAGGATGGACAGGTGCACTTATAAGACAGGCAAGACTGGGGGCACAGGACCAGACCCTGGCAGGGTAGGGACACTGACAGTATTGAGGACCACAGGGATCACTAACAGGGTGTACTGTACCACAAGGCAAACAGGAGGACTAGACAAGAAGGGTTGTTACAGAGGCTAGGACAGCAAAGCTGGAGACCAGGGGAGACACGGAGTAACCAGAACAGGACACTAGACAAATACAAATGCTGGGCATGAGATCAAACAGGACAAGACGGAGTACTAAATAGAACACAAGGTCGAACACTAAACAAAGGGAAGCAAACAGACCTGGGCAAGACCAGGAACTGCAGGGGAGGCAACAGTGGGTAAATACACTAAGAACTCGGCAAGACAAAACACTGGATAGGCCCTGATGTTGGGCAAGAGCCAGGGATGAACTCCAATGGGGCACAGGGCAGGCTGGGGAGACTCCTAGCCAGATGCATGCCAGATCAACGTACTGTGTGAGACAAGACCAGACCGGACAAGACACAGAACAGACAACCACACTGGCCACAAGACTTAACAGGATGCCACTAGGGCCAGGGAGACAGCACTCTTATACCTCGACAGGACTGACAAATGGAGGGCTCACAGGGACAGCGACAAGTGGGAGGCACATGGGATATAGGGTTGGGCATCTAAAGGCAAGACAGAGCAGTGATTCAGGGGCTCAGCCGAGGGATCCTCCTGACCCCAGAAAGCTGGGCCCTGACACGTGGGCCTTGAATCAGCAGGATCATAAGGTGCTGAGGGAATAGCAAGACTGAGTGGTGTAAAGCGACCTGCAAGACAGGAGAAAAGGGGTGTCACCAGAACAGCAGGGCATTCCCCTCCAAAGGGCAGTGGCTGCAGGGTCCAATCCGACAGCAATGGGTAGACCAGGGTCTGGGCGGTTGGGCAGTGTCCCCATCTCCCACTTCTGGACAAGGAGAAATAGCCTGCCTCACTTCGGGGCCCTGACTTATACCACTAACTACTCCAGGGCCTAAGACAGTGACGGTGCAAGTCCAGGGTTGCAGAGGGGTCTGGGAAGCAGGACTCAGGACTAACTCAAGAGCGCTCCACTTGGGATCCTAACTGGGCTCTACCCAGGTCCTTCTCATTTGGTCTGGAGCTAATCGGGGGGCTCATGGTGACTAGGGAGTCGAGTGTCAGGCTGGCAGTAACCTGCAGGGGTTGACACGGACACCAGGTTAACTGGAGGCGGTGCAGGTGCCGATAGGAACCCGGAGGCAACATGACAAGTGTCAGTGGGACACCAGGAGGGGCTGGCGAGGCATTGACAGACTGGAGATGATGCAGATGCCAATGAGGAACTACGAGACTATGAGGTGGGTGCTGGCATGGAATCAGGAGATGAGTTGGCCGCCAGCATCCATCAAGGGAAAGCAGGCGTCCACTGGACAATGGCAGGAGTCTTGGCAAGGGTCAATAGGACAACAGCCGAATACATGGCAGGATCCAAGGCACTTGGGGGCGAGTAAAGTGAGGTTGGGATACGTTGACGTGAACAGGGAGAGGTCCCCTACCCTGTGTCAAGAGCACGGGCAAAGCTGCCATCTCTGAGCCAGGAGTACAGGTGAGATATCTGGATACAGCAGGGTTCTCTTCTCACCAGAGTCTTCCATGGTCCCTCCTGGGTCGGGAAGCTGGAGTGTTGAGGGAGCTCCTTCCTCTAGGTTTGACACCGAGGTATCAGGTGGCAGGCAGAGCACAGCCACGGGCAGAGTGGCCCACTCCACTAGGCCATGTGCAGCAAGCTTCAATATCCCACAGTGGAGCCTGGACAGCTTTGACAGGGGCCTCACCAATTCCACAGAGTTGTGCTTGGGTGCTAGCTTCACTCATCTCCTCCACCTGGTGTGGTTTTAATCTGGGTCTGCAGTCTGAAGTATGGTCTCTGGGTTGGCAGTCAGGAAGGTAGCCACAGCGTGAGCCATCTCAGGGCTGATGTCAGACAGGCTTCGTGAGCTTCCTTAGCCTCCATCTTCTTCAGTGGGAGCTGACAGAAGGCCTTGGGAAGTCTTTAGGTGGAGCACACAGGCGGAGGGGCTCTGTCTGATTCGGGAACCTGGAGCCCCAACCCTGGGGGAGTAGCTGCAGCAAAGACGGGCCCTAAGGACAGCGTCAGACACTATCGGCTCAGCAGCAATCTCACTGGGGTCAGGCTCCTGGCTGGGTACTAAAAGCTCCAGACTGAACAGGGAGGCAGCCAGTTGGGCCCGTAGAGGTCCCTTTTCCCGAACAGTCGTGTGACCGGTCGAGACAGTCATTAATGCAGCAATACTGTTCGACCATAGTAAAATGACTACACGAACAAAGCACGGTTCCTCCGAAAATGGTGACCATAAGAAATAATACCCACAATGCCCTGACGTCACCAGCACAGTAGAACCGCTAGCTGTCTCAGCCCCTTCTTCCGGCAGCTGGAGCCAGTGGCTGGTGTTACGGAGGGCTGCAGTTGGCTGGTGCAATGGAGAGAGCAGAGCCGGGGAGGGGTCAGGAGACCTGCCCCTCTCTCTGAGTGGCCTGCTCCAGGTCTCAGTCGCAGAGTCCCCTCAGTCAGAGAATGACCTCCAGGCAGGGGTCCATGTTGGAGCCATCTCCACAGAGTCTGAATCCTGAGGGAGCAGCAGCACAGGGAAAGCAAGACAAAACAAGCAACAAACACGGCTCGTTAGATCCACACTCAGGAGAGAACATGGGGGGCAGGAAGGCAGAGATAGCATCCTTATCTTGAGATTAGAGTTAGTGGAAAGATTGGCTGACAGATGGTTGGGGGATCCCCAAGTTGTCCGCATTTGCATTTTCTCTGATGCCAAGTAGCACAGAATTGTTAAACACTCGATTTATACACTGATTGGGTTGCTTCGGTTTGTTGGAGATGTCATTGCTGAGTCCTCTCAAATGCTTTTTAGTTCTCCCAGACATAAGTGCTACTTTTAGCACTAAGGGGCTTTGTGAATTACTCTTAGTCAAAAAAAATTATGAGTCCTAAATTTAGGACTGACATGCCCATTATTTTAGGAGTTTCTCCTCAATCAGCAAGTTAGGAGCTACTTTTAGTCTTAAGATGCTTTGTGAATACAGGCCCAGATATTGATATTGAATCAAGATTCAACACAAACCCACAAATGGATCACTCACTACCTTGTGGGTATTTGTTGTAGTTTGAATGAAGATCTGCCTGTAATTCTTTCTGATTAGAAGACTATTATTAATCTCAAGCTTGGTCTTCTGATTGTAACTAGTCATCCTCACTTGTTAAGGAGCACAAAGATGAGATAAGTCAGATATTCCAGGTTAACATATTCTATCCTTGTGCAGCCTTGGTGGATTTATTCATTATTTTTGTACGTCTTGAATTACTAAGATGATTGAAATCAATGGTTGGATAATTGCAATAATACACATTTACTAACAACCGCAGTGAGGGAAGTCATAAGTGGTTGTGACCATCAACTTGACTACACTGAGTATATGAGGTAATGTTTATATTTTTCTTTTATTTTAAAGAGCTATGTCTTTTTGTAACATCTGGGAAAGAATTAAGGTTTATAAGAAATTTACCAGCTGTTCTATCTTTGTGAAGTGTCTGATGTACGATATCTATCCATTTTTTATTTGCACAGAGTACAGACAGATATAGATTTATTGTCGCACTGGACACAGGGAAAGGGTACATGCTAGGCAGGATGACAGCCCATCATGGGGCATATACAAACACACATTCCAGGGAATTTAGAAATGCTGATTAACCTAACTGCATGTTCTTGGACTCCCACATGATGTCGGAACAACATGCAAACTCCATACACACGAAGAACAAATTCAAACCGCCAACATCAGAAGTACAAAGCACTTGTACTATACACTTAACCTTTATATTACTGTTTTGCTCTACATTACATTGCAATGCAAACACAAAAAATGAAAGGCAAACCCTTTGCTGATAGAGTTTATACCCTCATGTTGTCCCCTAAATGGCAGCTCCTGTGGACCCAAGAACACAGTCGCATTAATCAGGCTTTTTATATTCTCGTGGTTTTTCCTCATCGTGTCGTTATGTTTGGCTAACTGGAGATCAAAGTCGATCAAACTATTGATATTCCGTAGGGTTGCCATTTTCAATTTTAAGAAATAAGGGAGGCCACCCTGCATCTCCTCGGGACCACAATAATAAAATTTTCCTGGGTATTGCTTAGATTGCATGACCCGTAATATAAAACACAAATCACGTTCCATATTGGATTCATACCTGGACACAGCATTTACATACATAGGATTAGTTGCAATCAAGAACAGTACTTATAAGTCAAAGTATTTTTAACTCTTCGCCGATTCACCTAGAGGACTTAGAGTAGACCAATTCCTTTCCCACAAAATAACAAGGAATATTGGTGCACAAGTAGGTTTATTTCGTCTGATAGCCCCCTCATGTCACCAAAACAACTTTGACCCATTGAGGCATGAACTCCAAATGACCTCTGATGGTTTCCTGTGGTATCTGACACCAAGACGTTAGCAGCAGTTGCCTTAAGCCCTGTAAGTTGTGAGGTGAGGCCTTCATGGATTGGACTTGTTTGTCCAGCACATCCCACAGATGCTCAACTGGATTGAGGTCTGGGGAATTTGGAGGTCAAGTCAACACCTTAAACTCTTTTTTTCATGTTCCTCAAACGATTCCTTTTTTGCAGTATGGCAGGAAGCATTATCCTGCTGAAAGAGGCCAATGCCATCAGGGAATACCATTGCCAAGAAGGGGCATTCTTGATCAGCCTTGGGTGTCCATGACCCCCTTCACTGGCTGACCTTCTTTGAACCACTATTGGTACGAACTGACCACTGCATACTAGGAACTCTGACCCACTCCTTTAGCCATCAAAATCTGGCCCTTATAAAAGACACTCAGAGTGGTTGTGCAGTAGCCAGCACTGTTGTTTCACTATGATGGAACAGGGTTTGAGTCTCTACCATGGCTTTAGTTGTGTGGAGTTTGCATATTCTCCATGTTCCAGTAGGTACTTTGGCTAAAAAAAAACATTATAAGGTAAAAAAAGAACTACCAAATTGCATGTGAGGGTGAGTGTGTCCTAAGATGGGTTGTTGCCTGTTTTTCAATCACAGTGTCCAGGACAGACTCAGGAACCCATGCAACCCTGAATAGGACATGTGGGTACATAAAATGGATGGATGGAAGGTTGCTCAGATTCTTACACTTGCTCATTTTTCCTGCTTCCAACACATCAACTTCAAGAACTGATCACTTGTTCACTTGCCTAATATATAATGGAACCTTTGACAGGTGCCGTTGTAACAAGACAATCAATGTAATTCACTTCACCTGTCAGTGACTTTAATGTTATGGCTAATCGGTGTATATACACAATGAAGAGTGAAGCTTGGAGTCTTGAGTTCAGGGTCAGGCCATTTATCAAGTTCCCCTGGAGCACTTCATGTGACTTGTCATAATGTAATTAGGTTCATGGGATATGCACCTGTTTTTTCATGTGCCACCACTAACTTGGACTAGGGCTAAGTGACACGATTAAATTCCCCGCGATAAATTTAGCTTAGGGAAGGGGGGGGGGGGGTTCACCCAAGATAAATTTATCTGAACAAAAATACCACAGTATGACAAAAAATTTATTATTAGAAGCCTACCTTATGCAATCTCCCCACCTCTTCAAAAAGGCATGCCACAACAAAATTCCCCCACAATAATTCTTGCCAAGTTCCCCAAAACACATTTTTATCTACCAATAAAATGTGCAATAGCATGAAGTGTAGCAATGAGAAAACAATATAAACTTTATTACAGAGCACTCAGAAAACCATCTTGTGCCCCACAGTTTGAGAAATACTGACCTTTACAATGTTCCTGGGAAGTTTGCAAAAATATCCATGGAATATGTTTAGATGGCAGATGACTGTGTTCACAAGATGATGACTACAACCTCTATTTTCACTATCCGCGGCCCTCAGTCCTATAGTTCCAATTTTGGTTTCATTTGCTGTCTATAATGGGGAAGAAGATTAGTTTTTTCATCCATAAAGTGGTAATAAAATCCACCAGAAATCAAACAAAAAATTTCAGACCAATCCAGTTAAAAATAAATAATTGGTGAGGCTTAGAATACATGTACAAAGAATCACAAAAATAAAAAAAAGTATTTGGAGTGTAGCTATAAGTTCTCATGAATTTAATGGAGATTTTCACATGACATGAACTGGGAAGTCTAGGTGAGTTGATATAGAATGACCCAAATACTTGTTGAGTTATCACGCTAATGGGATCATTTTTTATATCCCTATGTGGTGTTGCTTCAATTTTGGGGCGATCTGTCTCAAAATTTGATCACTTCCAGTTTGTCATCCTTACAACGCACCTGCAAAGTTTGATCTGTAAAATACAATTACTGTGTTCACAAGACCCAGTTTCTTCTACAGGGGGAATTTCTTTCTTTTGCTGCTACACAGCACTGCTGCTTAATTTTTGGGGCATTTTATCTGAAAATGGAGTCAGGTGTACAGTGCCTGACAAAAGTCTCGTCACTTAACCAAGTTGTAGGAACAACAAATAATAACTTGACGTGTAGTTAATCAGTTGGAATCAGAAACGGCTTATAAGAAAGGCAAAGCCCTTTCGATCATGCTTATTATACCAAAATAAAGTTATGCATCAGTCATTGAGTTGTATCATTTAATTAGAACAGAAAGGTCAACTTTTGCCTGGACAAAAGTCTTGTCATATACAAAAATAATGTAGAACTTATACATATACTTTATTTAGAATACACAAAAATGCTACAATAACATCAGAACATAAAGTCATGGTGCCTTGGAAAAAATATGTATAAATATGTAAATATGTAACAACATGTATGACGTCCATGAGCTTGGAGGACCGTGTCCATACGTCTTGGCAATGACTGAAATAACTTGTTGATGAAGTCATCTGGAATGCCAAAGAAAGCAGTCTTGCAGGACACCCAGAGCTCGTCGAAATTCTTTGGTTTCGTCTTCCAAGCCTCCTCCTTCATGCTCAATAATGTTCATGTCTGGTGACTGGGCTGGCCAATCCTGGAGCACCTTGATCCTCTTCGATTTCAGGAACTTCAATGTGGAGGCTGAAGTATGAGAAGGAGCGCCATCCTGCTGCAGAATTTGCCCTCTCTTATGGTTTGGAATGTAATGGGCAGCAAGAATGTCTTGATACTGGCTGTTTATGTTGCCATCCACCCTGCAGATCTCTCGAACACCCCCATACTGGATGTAACCCCAAACCACGATTTTTCCTCCACCAAACTTGACTGTTTTCTGGGTGAATCTTGGGTCCATGCGGGTTCCAACAGGTCTCCTGCAGT
>JAODKN010000104.1:24957429-24968519 GCA_026774425.1 Petrocephalus zakoni | reverse complement strand
CTTTGATTTTATGACCACAACCCAGAAAAACAAAGTGTGTTTTCCTAACCCGTTTGCCTAAAACAACAAAAAAAAAAGCAAAGTTTTTGTGGAACAATAGCTATTTTCTGTTTGTTTTAGCCATAACGGGTTAGGAAAACACACTTTGTACTCAGGAACAAAATAAAAATAAAAATTTGTTACATAGTGTAATAAGTGCCCCCTACCACAGAAGCTGACCTTTCAAATGTACTTGTACCGTATTCCCATTACGAATGAAATTAAACTTTAGTATACAATACAGGCTAAGAAGTAGTCTAAGGATAAAATGATGCATTTAGCTGAGGAAGGGGCTGCTGTGAGTTTTGAATGGCCAAGCTAATGTGAGTCCCGCAGGAGCCACCATTCCCAATCAGAAATGCCCTTGTTTTCATTCTCTTCAAGAGCTTTGAAACTTGGACCATCATCTTACAGACGTATACAGTATATGGCAGATCTATGTGCCTTTGCTCTTTCAGTTAAATTCACTCAATAGCAGGGCTGAACGATTTATCGATTTCAAATTGAAATCGCGATTTGAAACAACGCAATTAGCAAATTGCGAAGGCTGCGATTTAGGATATGCATTATACAACACATGTGACCCAGGATTTAAAACTGTTGTGAGAATAGTTTTACAAATTCATGTCGTCCTATTTGTGTGACAATCAGTCTAGCCAATCAGAAGTGCCGTGCCCCTCACATTCCAGTCATGCTTACCAATCAGAAGTGGCCCAAAGTGACTGCGTATACGCCCACAAACAACAGACACGTGAAACCCAAGGAAAATGTTTCATTCGCAATGCGGAAAAATATTGGTTCCGCTGGCGAGCCGTAAGTGAATTAACTTCGTCTTTCATGGTCAGAGATTGTCCACAGAAAGGTCCTATTATTAGGAGTCTAAACAGCGTGAGCCACAAGATCCCTAATGTTTTTATTACTTTATGTAACTTACAGACGCGGCTTTTGTGATAATAGTTTTATGTGTCGTTGTTCTCTGCTCATTTGACCCTTGTGTACATGTCCACGTAAAAATACACTCACTTTACCATGTTAACTAGCGACTGGGAACATTTTTGGCAAATAAATGACCATAAAACAATATTAAGCTGTTTTGTCTTAAATTTATAGTAAATTGGGCAGAAAAGAACGCAGCATTTATCTGGTAACAGCAATCACACAATTGTTTATGATCGGTAAAAAGTTCAGATTGTTTAGAAACTGCTCTTAGTGTACATGTCATACAGTGAATACTGAACTGAGTTAAAAAAAAAAATCTCAAATCAAATCAATTAGCAATTAGATATTTTCTTTAAATCGTTCAGCTCTACTCAGTAGTAAAAATAGTCAAAATTAAATGTAACAGGCAGTGTCCCTCCCGAAGTTTCAGCTGGAAACCACTGTCCTTCCTTTGTTGTTACCATATATTTTCTGTAAATCTATTCCTGACCACGAACTGACTATAATTACAGGAGCTTTAACAGTTAATTAATGTTTTTGACTTTACTGAGTTGAATATGTTGTCTTGCAATATCTGTTGGGTAGTGGGTGATATTAAACTACTGGGATTTGAATGATAGAATCATCCACCCACCTTCTAAATGTTTATGGTTGTCAGGGTCTCGGGGGCTGCGATCTGGATATCAGCATTCCACTACATCCTAAACCTGTCCTTACTAATGAAGGTCAGTAACCCTACCCCCTACTGGTCTATCTCGAATTTCATAATTAAATAATCATCAAAGCATTACGTATCTGGAAAACAATTTTAGTAGAAAACAAATACTGATCAGTTTCTAACAATCATCAATAACAAAAATACATTTACCACTCTATAAGGAAAGCAGATTTGCATAATTATACAAAATTACATTTAACAACCTAAGTTTTACCAACAAGGCCTTGATTTATCTTGGACAGGATGTATGCATGCACGCACTGAGAGACATGAAATGCAGGCAATTTAAAAATACCAACTAACCGAACGGCTTGTCTTTGAACTGTGGGGGTGAAACTCACATGACACCAGGGGAACAAATTCCACACACCTACAGAGCAGTGGGGGAATTCAGACCAACCCTAGAGGTGTGAGGCAAGTGCTACGTATTGAGCCATCCTAGCCCTCACCTTTGAACTTTAAAATTTCACTGTTCCTCACTTCAGTACACAAAGCACCAAACCTTTGCCCCTCATAGGCTGTAAACAGGAAATGTTCTAGCGTAAGAAAAACAGGTATTGCACTGGCAAAGACAAGAGCCGAGGCAGTTTACAAATAAGCAAATTATACCCCCAACTGTTTTAAGAGCCCTTAACCTTCAGAGCATATGCTGGGAATTTTAACTCCAATAATTTCAGGGCTTCCGTTAAAGTTACAGTATGGGTATCTGTTAGTATGCTAACTTACCTATCTACATATGAAGCACATTGACAAGTGGTTGGTACTGATTCATCCCTTATGCAAAAAACCTCCCCATCCAAATCCCAGACCCATTCCTCAACCAAAGTCTTGAAAAAGAGTTGTTAAAGTAGAAGATGACGTATGTATGACAAATAAAACACAACAAAGACGTCACATTTTAAAAGCTAAAAATGTCTATAAATTTGCATTTCAGATGTTTTTACTAAAAGGAAAATCGGACAGATGAAACACTTTCCGTTACGGGACCCAGGTTAGGAGGGCAGCCAGAAGTTACTGGCCTTCGGGACAGAAATGAAAGAGAAACATTTCTAACCCAGGACTGGGGTCCTCAACTTTTCCCCCCCAGGGGCCAAATTCAGCAACACAAAGCCAAGGTCCAAAGAGCCCTGGTCTTCATTTCCCAAGAAACACAGATGCCGAGAAGACAGGACGGTAGATGTAACACTCATTCTGAAATTACTCACCTCAAATTTTAGTTCTGGGATAAGGACATAAAGACATGTGCGCTCCCCAATGCAATTCTGGCCATAATGAGGCTTGATTGAAATATTAACTGGATATGTTATAATCTGTAGCATTTCTTAAGATGTTAAGGGGGAAAAAAAATTATAATAATCCAACCTACTGCTATTGTTGGAGCGACAGTTACAAAAAAACATCCGTTCTACTCATTAAAGCTATTCCAGTAAAGTTTGAAAATGCATGTAATACTCAGCCATTCATAAAGATTAAAACATTTTAAGGTTCTAATTTTATCAATTTAACCACCATCACCTTCCCAATCTTCAGCACAGACAGGGATGGTGTGAGTCAGAATCCTATTCCTGAAAGCAAAGGATGAGACTGGAACCACCTGGAATGTGACACCAGTCCACTGCAGGGAACACCCATAAGCTTTGTGCAATTTAGGATTACCAATTTATGAGGTGCAGCTACATTTCCAGTAATACAGTTTATATATTGACAATGTAGATGGTGTAAATTTTTGGTAAATGTAAATTTGGTACCATGTGTAGGCACTTCTTTTGAAGTATACATGCACAGCCCCAGACCATGCTACTTTTTGATTTTCCACTGCTGCAGCTTACACCAGGTGAGGCAAAACTATAATTATGTTCCTCAGCTGCAGTCACAAATTATGGCCTAGGAGTAATCCAAACCCCCGCAGACAGTGTAGCCTTCGACAGAAGAGGGATTCCCATTGCTACCGAATGGCCTATTAAGCAATGCTGGCCACACACAGGGAGCACAGCATTCCAACTGGATTCAAACATCAGTCTCCATTCTACCACTTAAAAAATAGATGGTTGAGGGAAGAAAAAAAAAAAAAACCTGAAAACAGAACTAGCGTGCTGCCCATTTCATTGTTAAATGCTCCTTCACTCACCTTGGAATCTGTTGACATCCATTAGGATTCCAGAAATCTATAGCAACTCACTTAAAATATAGATTCTCCACTTTTTTTATTCACTCAATATACTGCTCTACATTTCACCCACCTTAGACGTAAATCACAACATAGTGAGCAGTGATTTATTAGTTCTGTACAAAATTAAATGAATCATATAAACTGTACATTTTTTTTTTATCATGCACACAAATTCCATGAAGGACAAAAAAGATTTTTAAACAAGTATATTTACAGCATCCTGTTGCAACAGTGACCTCTGCTGCCAAGCAAACCAAACTTCTTGTCTGAAGTGTCATGAAAGATGACAAAAGTTGAACTTCATTTTGTTCCCCAGTCTCTCAACATACTATCATTTCCTTTTCCGATGGGCTCTCTTTCCCCATGTGTCCGTTTTGAGGGCAGATGGTTAATCATGGACATCAGAACGCTGCCAAATGTCACTCATGACAGTGACAGAAAGAACAGCTCCACTGTGGGTCAATGGTTACTGGGGCACTCCATGATGTAGGGGGGTTGGAAAGGACAGGGGGGGGGGGGTGAATGAAACGATCACTCAATCTCAGTGAAACGAGCAAACATGGCTTTCCGCACAGCATCTTTGTAGGTGTCAGAAGCAGAGAGGCTGTAAGAGCTGCCTTTGGTCCCCAGGCCTGCTCCCTTTGTCCTTAACTGAGTCTAGAATGGGAGAAAGCCAGACAATGAGCAAACAAACCTTAAGATGCCACTGAGGAGCGAGTCCCAAAGACGTCTGCCGTGCACGTGGCTACACGACTGACCTGGATGGGCGCCGTGATCCCTTGCTGGTTGCGGCCCAAGCCTTTGCCCTCCTGCCAGCCCATTGCCTGGAGCATCTTACTCCCGATATTGTCACTGTTCAGGCCATCTTTGGTGGGCTGTTCATAATTCCTGCCAAGGCAAAAGCCACATCTCTGTTTTAGGTAGAATTCTTAATTACTAATAAGAGCCCAAAACAATCCCACAACCAAGTCAATGAATTTACTCATGCATCCAATTCAATACGATTCCACTAAGCAAGTCACTTACACTACAGGAGGCTGGGTAAATTTCTTCTTTTTAGGAACAGGAGGCTCTGGGATACCATATTTCTCTCTCCTTTCAGCTGCCCGGTCTCTGTACTTCATCTATACAAGAATTTCACTGGTCAGAACTGAGACTGTCACTTTTCAACCAGAAGATTCTGATTGATACTAAATCAACTTGTACCTCAGATTCTTTTCTTTCCAAATCTTCGAGCTCTGATTCAGTCAATCTAGATCTTTTGTAAACTTCTAGATTTTTCTGGAATAAGAATGAAGAGGAGTAGAGAACACATTCTATTTACGGAAACGAAAGCAGATGAACTGGAATAATAGTACAGTATTCTGATGAGGGTCATGTGTACTACAACTTAATTAGAACTCTTCCTTGTGCACACAATCCTGGCTCCTGCATTTTAGTGACACCAGAAATATGTACCTTGTGCAGGTCTGAGAGCTGCTGGTGCCGCACCAGGGCTTCCTTGTTGGGGAACTGCCTCCGGCACAGCAGGCAGGCCATCTTCTTCCAGTCAGTCAGCCTGTCAGTGCCATCCTCACCCCGGTCAGACTCCACCTCCTCAGGATCACTATCTCCACTGTATGCAGCCACCAGTCCGCACTGGCCAAATAAAAGTAATTTTCTGTATAGTGATGCACATTTTATGTATCCGGTAATTAACTCAATGCCACCATGGTCTTCAGAATGCCAAACATTACCGTACTAAAGCCCTAAAGCTGCACTCAGTAGTTCATGGGGCAGTGATGTCAGCGTGGTATAGTGGCATAGTACACTTTACCTTTGCATGTGTATCTGCCGTAGTAATGGATAGTGCGTAATTCTGCAGATGTCTAGTGTGCAGTTTACTTGTTGCCACGCATGACTGACTTAATGGGTAAGTCATTAATACGTTAATATGTTAAACTTTGTTAATTTGGTGTAAACCGGAGGTCTAAGCATTAATGCACGACTATGTTGTGCCAACATGAATAACATTTTCTTTCTGGAGTTGCCTTGCTAATTTGATCGCAGATATATTTAGTAGGTGAGAGATTCGTTAAAGACATATTACGCCAAATTAATATATTTGTCATCTGAGTTATTTAATTTGTTTTATTTAAGATATGGAATTTCTGCATTGGAAAGGATGTTTGTAATGTAAGCTGTAAACTATGATAAGTTTCTGATTATGTTTATTTCTGTTGAAGACCACAGCCAGTTATATTCAGCAGACTAATCACAGCTGCTCTTGTATTGGACCAGAATGGCAACCTTTTGTACCAATTATCAATCTGCTCCTCCTGTATAAAAGTGTTCATACAAGACCTCCCTGCTCTGTGTTCTCTAACCAGAGCCAGCCCCCACCATTTCTTCACATACTCAACCAGACTATCCAGAGATGCTCCCATAGCTCTCGCACAATTACCCCACAAAGAATCAACAATCATTACAATCACATATTTTCATAAGCTTAATATAATACATTGCAACTGTATAGACTTCTTGCCTCCAAGTCATACTTCAGTACCCTGCCCATCACCTTCACTGGGTTGTCCTCTTCTCCATTCTTAACCGTTTCTGGCACTAGGAGCTGCGGTGGTGGTGGTTTCTCCAGCGTCCCAGCCTGCTGTAAAGTTCCACATCATTAACTTGACGTGGGGTTCATTACTTTCTTAAAATTACAAAATCAATTTTACCCATGCTTAAAGCAGCAGACATGCGTTCTGCTATCGAGGACTTGATTCCATGCAGTGGCACCACGGCAAAGAATGCAGATACCTTCTTCTCAAAGAGGGAATAGCCCGCATCTGCCGCCGCTGCCTCCTTTTTTTCCTCCTGGCTCACTGGCTGAAAGCTGCTCTTAAAGTTCTCTTTCTGTTTGTTGAGGCTCTTTGCCCAACGCTCCATATCCTTGGCGATCTAGGGGAAGCATACATCCGGCTCAACAAACCCACACAAACCTGCAAACCGAGAACTATGGAATTTAATCCCAGAATTCAGTGGCACTTCAGCATAATCTTAACCACAAGGGTGTATTAATAGCTCAGGAAAGCAAGCAGGCTTTGAAGGTCTTGTTGATCTTGAGGTCAATCATTTTATAGCAGGAAAATATAAGCATGCGGTGAGAAACCTGTTGCGCAGTCTTGTTCTTGGGCTTCTCCCGCTTTTCCTTGGGTTCCTTGGCATCCTTGCCCGCTGTGGCTGCTGCCATGTTAGAATTTGCAGTCTGGGCAGAGTTATCAGGTGCTGGTACATAGGTCTGTTTCTCACTGTCCCAATACAGGTACTGCTGCGTCTGGGAGTTGTAGTAATACTGAGGAGAACAAAAAAAAAAAGTGCTCTGTAACAAAGAAACACCACTGGCCAAGAATCGGTGCAACAGATGAATATTAAGTAATGGTGAATGAAGGAGTAAGCATTTTTATGAGCAAAAAACTCAAAGTACTTTGGATAAAAAGACCTGTTGTGAAAGCAATTATGAGTCAACATCTGCAGACTTTAATCTTAAAATAACTGGCAGGCACAAAACGGTGGTGTTGCCACAATGCACTTACCTGACTGTTTGGGTCATAGTATAGGCCCGACTGTGGGTCATAGTAATAACCTGAGGATTCATCATACTGGTAGGTTGAGGTGTCAGGAACGGCTGTAGAGGACCACCACACAACCATTTTAACATCTAGGTCTGCAGAGCAAAAGCATTTTGCTATGCGTGTTACTAACAGTGTAGAGGGTTCCCATTCAAAAGTGGGATCAGAATGGTGTTTGCTAAAAGAGGCATCTCTCCACACAATGGAACTTGCAGGTAGTAGCTGCTCTTACCAGGTTTGCTCTCTGATGGGGCTGCAGTAGTTGCAGTTGCTGTGGCTGTAGCAAATGTAGGTGGAGCTTTTATGGTGGCTGTGGCTGTGATGGTTGCAGACTGGGCTGTAGCCGTCTCTGTGTTCTGAGAAACCTGTGCTATCTGGAATGCAAAAGAAAAACCTTTAAGAATAAAAACATTGGGCTGCACCAGTCACGGATTTAAGCTACAGTTTGAGTTAAACATAAAAAAACCTTGCCTAACTAAAGCCTACTTTTTCTCCCCCCAGATTTATAGCATAGAAGTAAACGCCGTCTATTGGTGCTTCAGGGCTCGAACTCCAGCTTGTGATAAGCTGTGAGCACAGTACTCACCTGGGTGACAGGCTGGCTGACAATATGGGGCTGATAGACCTGTGCGCTAGGAGGGACCACCACTCCAGAGATGGCTGGAATCCCGGGGGCAGCTACAATATTAAAACACAGATCAAAATATCACCTGCTGCATTTCCACATCACAGATCCAACACTGATCCATACATTCACTTCTCTCTTTGATACTGAGTTGTCCCTCACCTCCAAGCAATCCATCGCCACGTGTTGTGTCCAGTCCTCTTTGCTGTTGGTAATATGCACTGTACTCCTGACCGTACTACAAGTTACACAAACCATTATTATTCAGCAATCGAGTGGTTCACCCTCTTTTCAGCTAAGCGCACTGGCTTTTGAGGAATTTAACATTGGGACCACTGTGAATAGGAGTACAGACTCACACAATGGTGCAGGTACTCACCTGTGCATACTGGGCAAAGCCTTCCTGCAGGTAATTATACTCTAGTGCTCCTTCCCCACCTTGTTGAGGCTGATAAAAATTTGATGTTAGCAACCTGACGGCCTTGGCCTCACAATGTCCATTTACAAGAATAATGGCCCAATACCTGGCTGGAGGACCACTGAGCAGCAGCGATGGCTGTACTGGCCACAGAGAGGGCACTGATACGATTTCCGTCAGGCGTAACCAAATCCCTGGCAGAGGCAAAGAACACGGAGTGTCAGAGTGCGTCAGGAGGGCAAAGCGAAACAATTTACCAGGATTATAAAGTACTATAAGAAGTCACTGGACAAAGAGATCCACCATTACTATTAACAATTCTCTTTGAACTGATTTGTAACTGACCAAACTCTTGTCTTACGGGTATTTGAGCTTTACTGCATTCAAAAGAAAAGATGCTGAACTCTAGACAGCCAACTCACTTCCTAGTGCTTTTTGCATAATCCACACCAATGGTCTTCCCATCGAGTTTGAGTGGGGGCTGAAGCCCTTGGAGGATGGTGAGAAGCTGCGAAGCTTCCTATGAAAGAAGGAAAGTTTATCCTCAAAAAAATGGGTTCCAGAAACATCACTCACTTCTGGGTACAGAGAATATTTCCAATCAATGAGTCAAATCAAACATGCGTGACCCCAGCCTACCAGAGGGGAGGAAAGCTGCACAAATGCAAAGCCCCGATTCTGTCCAGTCTGCTTGTCCTTGATGAGTCGAATATTGCTTGCCGAGAGGTTGGCGTAGGGCGCGAGGGCGGCCATGATGGCCTCCACCGTGGTGAGGGGGGCAATGTTCCTCAAGATGATTGCTATCGACAGAAAATGAA
This sequence comes from Petrocephalus zakoni, assembly GCA_026774425.1. Classification (NCBI taxonomy): domain Eukaryota; kingdom Metazoa; phylum Chordata; class Actinopteri; order Osteoglossiformes; family Mormyridae; genus Petrocephalus; species Petrocephalus zakoni. The sequence continues at coordinate 24,959,184 of JAODKN010000104.1, read as the reverse complement.
GTAGTCATTTATGTAACAAACAGAACTTGGAACAGCTTCAGCAATAATCAAGCTCAGTTATTCTATATTAGCAGGCAACAAAACACTGAGCAAACATTTAATTTTTATCCAAACCATAAAGTAACCAATTAAGAGAGCAGCCCATGCTTACTGTCACCATAGTAGTCTCCACTTTGCTGGGGCTCAGTCACTGTGCTGGGAGCAGTAGTCTCACCTTCTGTTAAAGACAATTAGTACAAGATTACAAAATGAGAAATCATCAGGGTCAACTAACAATCAGATCTTCCGAGAGCTAAGAACAGTGACAATGCAGCTGTTTCCATCTTGGAAGTTCCTATAATACAGCACCAGGGAAAACCCAAGAAATCACGCCTTTGTGAGAGGGAGCACTGAGAAACCATCAGGATGCTAGGGTATCAGGGTGGAGACCTGTCCAGCTATTCACCTCAGCCCAAGGGAGCTATGCGACTGCACACAACATCACAGCAGCCTGTGTGCCTGGGGGCTACCAGCAGCGCTACTCACCAACTTTGGCTGCTCCACACCTGAAGCACTTCAGCCTCCTTCGGAAATTATACAGTCCACACTGCAAGCAATCGGTTACATCATTTTTATTCATAAAACCACCAAGTGGCTGCATTAAACCTCCTAAATCCGCAAGGGAACACCGTCCTGAAAGCAATCCTTACTATAAACGTTTTAATCAGCCACAAGATAGCATGGAAAAAAAACAAAAATAAGAAAAAAGGAGAGGTAATTTGCAAGACATGCAAAAGATGGACCCAAAACCTGTTTGTGCAAAGATACCTGGCAATTGAGCCAACATGATAGCGGGGGTACAAGCAGGTACTCACAGTGTTGCACAGCCAGTCTTCAAACTTCTGTCGTGGGGTGCTGTACTGCATGACCACATTCTTACCCTGGATCACCAGCTGCTTCTGCAATACGAAGACAACGTGCACAATTATTTCGGTTCATTGGGGAAGGAGGGCAACATGGGCTGAGCAGGTCTGACAATTTTCACTGCAAGGACAAGCCCAGTTGAGTTGGAAGGGGAAGTCAAGGAGTCCCATGAGGATTTTAGGAATGAGGTGGAAGGTGCTAGCTGAACAGGTTGTGTGCGTTCTAAAGAGAAGTCTAATGGTGTATCGGACCCGAGTGCTGCCGGCTTGCCAGAACCTGGCACCGGAGCAGTGTGTGAAAAGGAGCCAAGGAAGTCTTCATATGCAAGTCAACTGTGTGAGAACCTAAAATCAAGGAATGTTTCCTGGTCTGTGGAGACATTTCAAGACCACAAGTAATGATTTTAAGACAAGATACTCAAAACCACACAGCTTCAACATTACACACCTATCTGGTTGTAATATATGGTAAACCAAGGAACGGGTAGAGCTTCGTTTTCACTAGAGATTAAAACTAAAAATCCAAATTAAAGCACAATGTTACTACATTAACCCTGTTGTATAAACCCACACTGCTCGACATAAAAACATAAGTACAAAACGGCTATAACAATGAACATATCCACAAAACCTGCTTAACTTGCCAACTTAAATAATAGCGAAGCCAAATTACTGTTCTGTAGGAAATTCCTTTCCACCACGTCAGGTGCAAAATTCACTCAAAACGTTTCGGGGGGGGGGGGGGGGGGGGGGGAAAAAAAAAAAAAAAAAAAAAAAATGAAAACCCAGGGGAAGCCACGGGAAAAGGTTAATCCAAAAAATGGCCATAAAAAAGGTTAAAGTTTGGCGGGGG